>CM042015.1:104194161-104491661 GCA_023525715.1 Cichorium intybus
ATGGCTAATGTTAAAATAAATTAGATCCCCATGAAATGACAAGATTTTGGATCTGTTGACTAGCCCCTCTATATGAGTGTCATACAAGAACCATAGGGATGAGATTCTTGGTTGAGTAAATATAATGTGTTTCTATAAATATGTTTCAAGACTTGATGCAAGTTCGCATTTGTCATGCCAATATTCGTTGCCTGTAAGTGTAAGTATTCATGAATAATAAAGATTATTCTAAAATGTTCATGGCTATTCCTCGTCATGGGAAATACAATAAAGCAAAGCTACATTGGAAAGTTTGGTTGATAATCATGTGACAAATATAATTAATGAATTGAAGTAGATTCGCATGCATATGTTGAGAACCAATGTTGGACAAACCCAATGATGGAAGAAATTAACGTATTTTCTTTAGAAGTAAATTATTAATATGTTATATTGTGTGTTTCTTATATTAGAGATGTTAGGTAAAACTTTGAATTCAAAGGAAGTTGGTGAAGATTTTAGTTTTTCAAAAATGAGGGGTAGAATTATATATATTTTATACATTCTCAAGCCTATAAATATAGGCATTCACTTGAAAGAAAATGCACCAACAATTGTAAATTGTAATCTTATTGAGTTAATAAGATTTCTCTAGTTGTAGCCCGTGGACGTAGGATTTGCACCGAATCCGAACCACGTAAAAATCCTTGTGTTCTTCTTGCTTTATTTTCGTGAGTTTGTGTGTGTGTGATAGTGTGTTTCCGCTGCGTGTACCCTGTCCGATTCCTAACAACTGGTATCAGAGCTTTGGGTTTCGGAGGAGGTCTCGGTTTTAGAAATTAGAGTATGCTCTGTGGTTGCAGTTTTGTCTGATCTTCCACATCAGAAACTAATTTCTATTAATCGTATTAAAGGTATCTCGGTACTTTGAAGGGTACTGTTCTGTCACAAAAAAATACTATAAAATATTTGTCTCTTGTTTGTCGTAATGGCTGAAGACAAGGTTGTAATCGAGAAGTTCAACGGTTCTGACTTTAGCTGGTGGAAAATGCAATTAGAAGCATTGCTATGTCAGAAAGATTTGGACGTGGTACTTGGAGACAAACCGGAGAAAATGGAAAAAGCTGCTGAAGATGCGTGGAACTCAAAGGACAAGAAAGCTAAGGCGGTTATTACATTGTCGTTGGAAAGGAGCGTCGCTTTCAACATCATGAAGGAAACCACGGCGCGTGGTATGATGGATGCTCTGACGAACATGTATGAGAAACCGTCGGCGGCTAACAAGGTGTTCTTGATGAGGGAGCTGTTCACTACAAGGATGAATGAGGAAGGCTCAGTTACGGTTCACATTAACAATCTAAATTCAATTCTGTCCAGATTGTCATCTGTGGGAATTAAATTTGATAACGAGACTCAAGCTTCACTGCTACTAGCTTCACTACCTGATAGCTGGTCTGGAACAGTAACCGCTGTTACAAGTTCAGTGGGGACCAGTGGTATGACGTTTGAAGGGGTTCGAGATTTGGTTCTAGGCGAGGATATCAGACGTAAGAATCAAGGTGGCTCGTCTTCTTCTGAGTTACTAAATATCGGAAGAGGTAGAGGGAACATCAGAAACGGTGGGAGCAGTGGGAGTCGGGAAAGAAGTTCGTCTAGAACTTGGAAGAATGTGAAGTGCTGGAACTGCCAGGAGGTGGGACATGTTAAGAGTCAATGTCCAAAGAAAGAATTAAACAGTGTTGGTGCTGAGAATGTTTATCAGGAAGATGCATTGATACTCAGTATGGAAAACTGTGTAGACTTTTGGGTCATGGATTCAGGGGCTTCGTTTCACGCCATGGACAACGGAGAAACGATGGTGAATCTAAAAGAAGGAGATTTTGGGAAGGTACGGTTAGCAAATGACGAGATGCTTTAAGTAACGGGCATGGGAGATATTGATCTGGTTACTTCATTGGGAACTACATGGAACCTGAAGAATGTCAGGGTGATTCCAGAGCTGAAGAAGAAATTGATTTCTGTTGGTCAGCTGGATAAACAAGGACTGGAAGTAAGGTTTGGTGGTGGTAAATAGAGGGTGGTCAATGGTAATTCGATGATTGCTCAAGGTATGAAGCATGGGTCATTGTATATGGTTGAGGTACCTGCTGAGGGAAGTATGACCGTTCCGGTTAAGCATGACAAAATCTGGTTCGCTAAATCTAGTGCTAAGAGACTTCATTTGGCAAACATGAAGTCTGGAGCCAAAGAGATGTTAGCTGAACGAGTCGGAAAGTCGAAACCATTCAGGAGATTTTGTGACAGTGGGAGCACGGGGTGTGTTCCGGGTACAGTTACAAAGAGCCGTTGGGTTTTGAAGACTAAGACTGAAAAATTCTCTCCTGTTGGAAGTTTGCAAAGTTTGGAGAGTGTTAGTGGTCCTCGGTGTATCTCTGGAGCTGGTGGAGTGTCCAAACCGGTTGAGACAGAGGATGAGTCGGTGGTGGGATTAGCCACGGCTGAGTTGGAGCTAGTGGGAGCTTCAACTGGCCCTTCTAGTACTTGAAAATGGAGGGGTGGCTGCAATTAGAGAAATTGGACTAAGTTTAGCTTGTTCTTGGGAGCTGGAGGCTTGGAAGACTTGGTTGTTTTAAGATTACTAGAGTTGGATGACAGTAGAGAAAGACTACGTTGTTCAAAATCTTCAAGTGGGAGATTGTTAGGTAAAACTTTGAATTCAAAGGAAGTTGGTGAAGATTTTAGTTTTTCAAAAATGAGGGGTAGAATTATATATATTTTATACATTCTCAAGCCTATAAATATAGGCATTCACTTGAAGGAAAATGCACCAACAATTGTAAATTGTAATCTTATTGAGTTAATAAGATTTCTCTAGTTGTAGCCCGTGGACGTAGGATTTGCACCGAATCCGAACCACGTAAAAATCCTTGTGTTCTTCTTGCTTTATTTTCGTGAGTTTGTGTGTGTGTGATAGTGTGTTTCCGCTGCGTGTACCCTGTCCGATTCCTAACAAGAGATGCGTGTGATCTTAAGACGAGGAACATTGTAATTTGGCATAACCTAATGTCACATTTAGTCGGGAAGTTGTGAGGATTATTGTTGGTTTGTCCGACCTTTGAGAAAATGACTTTATCCCCCTCGACGGTTGAAACTATAAAAACACATGGGTATGCTTGAATGTGTTATACTATTTGATGACACTTATTGATAAAATCAGCAGATCCATCTAAATTGATATATAGAATCATCGAGTATAAGAACATTGATCCAATTCATGGCGTATACTCATACATAGACATCATGCGATGATACATGGAAACATAATGGATCGAGATGGTTTTTTATACTAAAGATGTTTGGGAATGAAAGGTCATGTATGCCTTGCATTTAGAATGACATGGATAGAAAAGCACATGTTGCTAAATATTATTCTTTGTTTGTGACATCACTAGAATATTACGAGTTGATGTTGTTGGATCTATATGCTCAAGAATCGTTATGGAATGATATTGTTAATAACATATGATCTTATAGAGTCACACATTTATCAAGTTGGTACTTATATGAATATTTATTAAGTATTTGATAACTAAAATAAATCCAACTCTTGTATTTAATTAGAAAATAATTATTGTTTTATGAAAATATACAAGTTTTTAGACACTTTGGATTCCACTAACTTTTTACTAGACATATTAGTTTATTAAGATAGTGTCTGGGACACATCACATTGTCTTTTTCTCATGAGTTGGCTGAATTTTTCGTGAAGGAATTGAGGTTGCTTATCAACCTCCCTCTTACACATCTCATGCCTTTTTCAAGTCATATATTTGCATTTAATGAAGGCATGGATCTTGGATCTCATGTGTAAGTATATAAGAGAGTCTAAGTTTTGAGTTAGTTTTTTCCTCCTTCCCTCATGAAAGTCATGGTTTCCTCTCTCCCTCTCTACTAATTCTTTGTGAAAACTAGTTAAGGGTATTGGTTGCTAGAAGTGCTTCCCCTTTAGTACTAAATTATGTTAAGTACTTAAAGGCTAAAAAAGTTCATAATAAAATAAGGGAACTAGCATTCCAAGTATCTTACTCTTGGTAGTGGATACTTGTAAAGAAGATCAAGCTTCTTGTCTTTGTCATCTTCTTCAACTCCCCAATTCTAAGTGGGATCAAAAGCTTCAAAGGTTGTCATTCTAAAACATAATATGGTTGTTTTTATATCATTCTAATATGTGTAAATGGATCCTGATGGTTTTGTTTTAAAATGGTGAAAAATAAACTAGTTAATTTTTAAAATGCTTCCGTTGTCATTTTTGAGAAAAAAAAAACGCTCTATTTTATGCCACAAAACCCATCAAACGTTACTACAAACACCATCCAACACCATATGAATCTATTGGGTATTGCAAACAGGAGAAGTTGTGTGTGGCCTATGTATTTTGAGGCTCCTCTCCTGCTCTTGTGGACGTCTTTGCACAAAAGATACGGGTTTCCAAAGATCTCAACAGATCCAAAAGATGTCTCGATTTTATGGAATCGTTCCAAAGCGCTAGCACCCATTTCTTTGGCTTTATAACCCTATTCAGTGTTGGTGTTTATGTCAATAGAAGGACGCAATTTATAATCCTAGTTATACAAGGTTACACTACGTGTAATAGCCAAAAGAAAAAAAAAACACACAGGTGCACGTAAATCTCTAGGACCCTATGGTGTGTTTATTATTCCCATATCATGCCATGGTCGATCCACATTCGTACCTTTTGGGTTTTGTGGTCGCCTTGGTTATTTTATTACTATGTTGGTCTCCGTACATACTTATAACATTAAAAATTATGCTTTGGGTACCAACAGTGTCATGCACTACGTTTTACTTCTATTGGCACATGGTGACCTCTTGTTATGCGCCACACATTTAATGTCTTGTAAGAAGTATGCAATCGGTTTACACAGAACAAAAAATAATTGAAACCAAAATTCGAAGATGTGCATAAACAATAATCAAACCGCATTATAGGGTACGATATTGCTTTGTTTTCAGTTATTTGGGTGTAGAACCACAGAAAACCAAAGCTGCATTGTCTTTGAAATGATATCGGGTTTCGGGTTTAGAACCGAAATTTTCAAAGACTGTTTGTATAACTTGTCAGTTCAGGACTGTTTTGAACTTGTAACTTGAAGGGTTGTCTGTAAAAATTGTAACAACATGAACCTAGATGTGTGAATAAGGTTTATAACATTATGAAACTAAAAAACCATACTTCAAGGGATGGTTCTGAACTAACACATAGCTGATGGTTATGATTGTATTGTGGCATCCTCTACCTGAACTATATATGATAAGTTCTAAATCGATAGACTTTACTTTTGATTACTATATACCCACGCAAGTTCTTAGAAGTAGTTAATAAGTACATCAAATAAAATTTATAATAACTAAAAACTTGCATTAAATAACAATTATAATAACTACAAAAACATAATGATAAGAACAAAACATTAAATAAAAACTACATATTCCCTAGTTAAATTTGTTAAATGAACAACACCTAAATCAAACATGTTCAATATTTTATCATCACATACGATCCACACCCGAACATAAAAGAGTTCAAAGTGATTATACCTCTTTTTTTTCTAATTTATGAACAAAGGCCTTCTATTGATAAAGAAGAGTGGACATCAAAACTTCACAAACATAATTCGATCGGACTTAATTTCTTTTGAACCCATTTGACCATAAAATAAAACGCACATGATTATTAACAAATCGATAAAACCAGGTGTCTTCAGTTCAGTTTATATACAAACATTTGTCTCATCATAGTATCTTCTTGATGAAACAGTAAGCAATAAGTAGTTATGATTGGCAAAATATAAGCCAAGAAAAGATGGGAAATAATGTACCAGTCTTGATTGATGCTTAAAGCTCTCCAAATGTATGTCACATAAGGGAAACCATCTTCATCTTTCTTTTCTTCATATATTGTAGACATGATTTCCCCTAAAGAACCAAACAAATGAAAATTTTGACTTTTAAGGTCAAACAAGCTAACAGATATGGATTTTTTGAATCTTTGAATAATAATTCGGAAGATTAATGGAAAATATTAAAAAAAAAGTGGAAGTGTTACCGGTTGGTGGCAAGGCATTGTCAGCAAATATGAATATTGCCTTCTCTGCACTTAGCTTAATCCTTTTATGGATAACATACACGAATTAGCCTACTGTCAAATCAGCTAGAACAAGGTACCTGCAAAAGTTTCCAAATACATGTTACTTAAATAATTTAAGAAATACCAAGTTCCAACACTCGGAATTTTAAAATTTATGAACAAAAAGATGGAATGTTATGTACTTTTTCTTATTGATATTGGGAACATCGCTTCTTTCTGCCTTCTCAACAATCACCTTCATATGATCAACACAAAGTTCAATTATAACAATAAAAGACCGTATGCAACAATAAGTCAACAGTTTTTTAGAGAAAGAACAAGACTCACCGGAATCCGGTCAGGGTATTTCTCTCTAATTCTAGCAGCTTCAGCACGCCTCTTCTCTAAAACAGACAAACACGTAGCTCTTAGGAAAACTGTTGTGTTGACTTAAAGGGGGCAATTCAAAAGAAAATTATAGAGAAACATTGATGTAACCGATTAATACATACCAATATCATGTTCTTGCTTGAATGAACTCTTTGCCGTTTGGCTGCACTAATAAAACTAACATAAGTAGAAAAGGAAAAACAATCAACAAAAACAGAAAGTGTAATTTCATTTACTTGATGATCAAGTCTCATCCACATATAAGAAAGTGTAATTTCATTTACAAAAACAGAAAGTGTAATTTTATTTGGTTTTGGTCTCTGATGTATTTTGGAAGGTGATGTGGGCAAGATGGACATTTAATTGACTATTTTACATGGGCTTAACAACCTCACCACATGCAAAAAGTTAAACTTTTGTACCATGTGGAGAAAAAGTAACATAGAAAAGGGAGCAAAACTATAATTTACTCATATTTTATTTGTGATAGTAGGTTGTCATGATGTAAAATCGGTTCAATGTGATATATGGGAACATAAACTACATCGTTTCCAAGTCAAGAGCCTTCGACGTGAAGAATAAAGATAATTTAGGTGCATGTTTTGTCATGTTCAAAATCTATATCTATATCTATATCTATACATACTAATAAAGAAAGCATGTTAGTGCCACTTGGCATTATTCTAAGTCCATTCATTGTCACATGTCAGTCTAATATTCTCAGAAAAATTCTTTTCCTGCCTAGAATTATATACAGCGTGAAAATAGACTTTCAATATTAATATTCTCAGAAAAATTCTTTTCCCGCTTAGAATTATATACAACATGAAAATAGACTTTCAATTTCATTCTAATCTATACATAATTTCCGGAATTTACTGCCATACTTAATCCCTAAACATTTGGTTTTCAGTTAAATTTGAAACAGTTCCTAAAAATCTGCTATCCTATCATTTCTAAATTTAAATACTATCTTTTTTTTTAAACGACAAATATTACATAACACCTATTCTACACCTAAACCACCTAATCCCCTAGTGGGATCTGAACCCGAGACCTCAAGGAGGCCGGGGTATACTCCTGTGCCGCTGGACCATTAGGTCTTTGGCAAAAAAAATACTATCTATACTTATCTTTCTATATGTTCTCCATCTTTGTTTTCCTGCTCAAAGATATTTCCAAGGAAAGGAACAGTTCCCTTAAACTTAGCAGCCTATTCCTTAAAATCAGTGAGAAATCCTCAAATGGTAGCCTATTGATGTCTTGCAATTTGTATACAGTTCACTCCTTTCTTCTCAAAGAAACATTCAGTTTTGAACCAACTCTCTTCCACTTTCTGTCTCTTTAAATCATTCAGTTTTAAACGAACTCTCTTCCACTTTCTATCTCTTTAAATCTTCTCTGTAAAATTTTAACGTCGGGGCATCTCTTTCATCACGACCACCACCAAAACAATGGACTTTTTGATCCGGATGGATGTCACATATTTTCGGATAAATCAGATGAAAGGCCACAAATCTTTTAGTTGGATCAGGTTTCTTAATTATATTTAGATCTCTCTTACATACAAATCAGAATCTATACACATAATACATTTAAGGATTTTTTTTCTTAATTATGTTTTATGTCTGTGTGACTTAATTACCTCGATTTTGTAGTCCTATGTTTCAATATATATGATTTATGTGCTTGATCTCTGCAATCTATTGTTAAGTTCCCTTGGCCTTAAGATGAACACCAAGTGTTCGATGAAATTACTCATCTAAATATTTGTTGTTTGGGCAACAGGTGAGCTTCAGTTATTGTATTGTGTCTGTGAATATTGAATTTTGACCGATCATGAATGATCTTTGAAAACTTTTGGTGAAGCTTTGTTTTGTTTCTCGCTCTATGTTTTATCCTTGAAATCAAATTGCAATTCCTAAATTCAAGCCTAACGTTTAGCCACAAGATAAGTGATACTTTAATTTGAAAACCTGATTTTGATGAAATCAATCTTTTCCAAAACTAATCCTCAACCTTAGTATCTATGCGGTTACAAATACATCTCGATTGTGGCTATGATTAAAAGATAATTAACCTAATTTGACGATTTTTAATTAGCATAATGAATGGTGATTGTTGGTTTTATAGGTCGTCGATGATGAGAAAAAAAAACGATTGTCTGATTTTGTTGCAGATCTCTTCCGCCAATCCATCCATCAGCAACCTACAGATAGATAAAACAGCATGCAGTACATTCATTCCGAAACAACAACATACACTATTTGTGTCCAAAATAGAAAAATAAGCGCCACTATCTAACATAGATTTGGCATATACCATTTGTGTCCAAAAAAATAAAAAGGTATCTATGTAAAACAAATAATGCAACTATCCAAACAGAACCATCCAGATTTCTCCCAGTAAAAACACATATCATCATTGTTTCTCTTGCAGCGATTCATCCGACTGATACATGAAAAATAAATAATTAAAATACTTAATAGACTTGTAAAGTAGCAAAAAGTAAATTTATATTATAACTACCTTTCTTTTTGAACAACAATTATCATAATGACCTAATTCTTGGACCAAAAGGATCCCGTATAAATAAATGATGCATTGTATCACTTCAGAAAAATCAACCAGCAACAAAAATTGATAATCAGCATGGAGGTAATAGCAATTATCAATAACCAGTAACACAGAAGCAACGACAAAATCAATAATCAACATAAAAATTAAGTAGCATAGTGAGTGGGTGAAAACAGAGTCCAGAATTTTGCTTTCAATTTTGCCATGCGATGTTTCTACAAGGAAGACATTGTGCAATTAACAAGATGGAAATTTCAATTACAGGACGATGAAATTTTTTCAATTAACTTACATGATTGAAAAATCATTCAATAAGAACAAATAGTTTTACAGATGAATATTTACTTTTTAAATCAATAAGCAGCAATAATCACGTGAAGATGGAGTAAACAACTCTAGCAGCATAAAATCGGCAATCAATCAGCAACAATCAAGAGCACCTGAGACTTAATTTGACAGAATTTTGAATTTCGTGCGGTTACAGGGACGTGATACACATGATTGACTAGAAGCAATGGAGAATCTTGAACTTAATTTGACATATTTGTGATTGGCGTGTGATTATAGGTACGTGATAGACGTGATTGACCAGAAGCAACTGAAAATGCACACGCAAAATCAACAATGCGATTGAGAAGGTAGGAGACTTAGAAATCACAGATACGCACAAGTAGAAATTCACATTCGAGTAGTCGATTGAGGCAGAAGAGTAATTCACATTACAAAAGTCGATTGAGGCAGAAGAGCAATTCGATTGAAAGGGAATTCACGCACATTGACAAGTCCGACATTCATGGAAATACATGGTGGGAATAAGTCTGTTCCTTGAAAATCATCCCAAAACGACGTAACAACATGGTTCTACACCTAAGCTTGTATGTGGTTGTTATATATATTTACTTTTCCATATATCTATTCTATTATATTAAGCATATTGGTCTTTTCTTGAAAAATAAGAGGTACAATATTTTAAAGCATTTGTACACTCTTTTTATGCAGTATTTCTAATACACAGGGTAAAGGATCGGGATACAGCCATCAAACACGGGTAAAGGAACCCACATACTTCTCTACACACGCTTACATTGAACACACTAAGCGTAACTCTCTCTTTCTTCCCACACGAACCCTAAACTATCCCCGCCACCGTGCTCCTCTACGCAACCCTTCTCTGTACTTGCCCCTTCTCTCTGAAACTCCAAGGCGCCACCATCGCTCCCCAACCACACACTAACCCTAATCGGACCCGCCGCCCACCACCGTTCACACCATGATCCGGCACCACCACAACCACTGGTCTTCGCCGACGGTATCCATGAACACCATCAAAGTTGTTCTGGGCCCCAACCACTGTCGTTCACTACGATTTAAGGTACCTATTTTATACATTTTGTGGTCAATTTCATATCGTAATCAGTTTTCCTACTCAGATGTTGTGTGGATTTGGTTCTTCAATTTCTCCTTTTCTGTTTTAGGGTTTTAACTGCAACTGATTTTCAGGATTTGGTTCTTCAAATAGCATTAAAATGGCCGGTGATGCTGCTAATAGTTAAGTCAGGGGAGGCTCAACCTGAACACAAATTGCATTAAATGTGTCCCGTAAGTCCATCTCTGACATATTATGAATTTCAAGTTACAATTTCAGCCCCTTCATTGTTTCAATGTTATCAGGTGGGCTCTTGTGTGGAACATGCAGGTTTGAACCAACTCGCTACTTGTTACATTCTTCTTTAATTACGTTCAGTTTTGTTTTTGTTTCTCATATCGTCTAATTTTTTGTTTATGTCTACTAAAACTATACAATGTTTGTAGAAAGTAATTCGATTAAAGAGTTTGATGGGCTTGGCATCCTTTTACTTCTAATTAGGAGATAGCAATGCTGGTGCTAGCTTTAACAACCCACTGCTGTGAGTCTCTTTGTCTATGTCTCTTCAGAATCGCCATAAAGCACCACCAGGTCTGGTGGGTTTTGTTAACATTTTTGGTGTTGTCATGAAACAGAACACCATAATATCTCGTGGGTTTTTTTAAATTTTGGCGCTATCATCAAGCATGTGATATGGGGGGTTGTCATGATTGTGGTTATGCTAACACCATTGAAATGTTGAAGATCTGAAAACAATTGTGGTGCTGTCACATTCTGAAATGCTGAAGATTAGAACAGATTATATAGAGGTAATACATATGCTTCTTTTTTTTTAAATATCTTAAACGATTCTGAAATGGTGAAGGTCTGAGTTTTTTTCTTCCTAAAATCGATTCTTTATCTGTTCTCAAACATCTATCAATATTTGTTTTTTTTTTTGTAAGCATGTGCTTTTTATAACCCAACGATTTATACCTGGAAGAAGTACCCAAGACTGATTTTTCGTTTCGACATTTTTTGACCGTTTTCTTATTTAGGCATCCTACTTTGCCTAAATGTGTTTTCTTGGGTTTTAACATGAAATTTTAGTAACTTTTTGATCTTAACATGTTTATTAAGCAATATTAATGCTTAGATGTCAAAACATATTTCGTTTCGCTTTTATATTTCACTTTTAGCAATTTTGCCGCTAAAAATTAATAAAATAATTTTTTTTTTAAACATCACACTTTTACATATTTTGTTTCCAAAACCACCCAACAACACATAAATGTTGATATAAATTCATTCAATGCCCTCATGAGTTCGTATTTGCTTAAACGGTAACTTTTTAGTTTAACCGTTTCCGATTAAGTCATTTTTAGACTTAACCAAAACTTAACTTTTCTTGACCCAAACCTTCAACTTCCTTTTAATTTAGTATAATAACATGACAATGAATCATGTTGTTCAAATATTTGGGTCATCTCTCAAACATTCCTTTATTAGACCTAAAACGACAATTTAACTAAAATATTATAATTATAGTCTTTTTACGACTAAATGATGTTTTATATGATGCTTAACCAAATACATGTATCCCAAATTCAATGTTATCATCTTGTACTATAAACATGTCTCATAATTCATACTTTAACTGGTTTCTTGATCACAAGCATCAATGTTTATTATTCTCCCATTTAGACTTTTACTTGATTAATCTTTTATCAAAATAACATTCTATTAATTTTCTTTTGTTCAACATAGCTTAATTATCCTTTTATTGACATAATTCATTCATGATTCTTGTAAATTTTGACTAATACAAAACTTCATCCATGTGAGATAACTAAATCTTGAAGTTTTGATGATATTGGATGCAAACTTTTGTCTAACTAGTAGAACCATTTTCTAGCATCGATTTCATGAAATCCCAAATTTCTCAAAATTAGGGTTCATCCAAATCATCATGTTTCTATGGATTTAGCTTAAACAAATCATGGGGGAATGTTTCTTACCTTGAGTAGAAGAGAATGTAGCAAAAAGCCATTTGAAACACCGATGATTGAAGCTTGATTCGAGTTCACACACTAAATACACCAAGCACACACCTAGTGTTCTTAAGAGAATTTTCTAAAGAAAATGGGGAAGAAATGACTGATTTTGCTTTATAATTTCGTCCATAAAGTCCCTAATAAGTAGTGGAAGTCACGTGTCAAGTTTAAGGGGTGCTTGGTTTAAAAAATGAGGCTAATAAGTCAATTCAACGCACCTACACGTGTCCAGGAAGTGTCCAGCGCACTTTTAGCTGTTCTGCTGCGTACACGGGTCGTGTAGACCAACACGGGTCGTGTAAAATGTGTGCAAGGCTGTCCAGGTTACACGGGTCGTGTTCGTGCCAGCATTTCATATTTTCCTTACATTTTATCCTCAACTTCAATTAGTCATAACTTCTTCATTTCTTATCCAAATTTCACAAACCATATATGTTTAGAAAGCTAATAAAAAGTTCTACAGCTTATGCCTATTGAAATTTCCCCGGTTCTAATTACATTTCTCGATATTCAAGCTCAAACCTGGTTACTTCTTGATTTTTGATGCTTTTAGTCCAACTTCAATTGATCATAACTTCTTCATCCGATCTCCAAATGTTTCCATTCTTTTTCCTGCATTCTTACAATTCCAAATAATCTATTTTTCATATTGTGAGAAATTTCCCAATTCCTTATAGATAATTATATATTAATTTTTAAAGATTTACAATTATTCTTTTCACTTTTAGTCCCAAATTTCCATTTTAGCCATCGGGTCTTTAAATTAAATTTCCAAATGAAATAATACTTCATTATGACTTAATAAGAGGTCTTAAAACCCAAGTTTCTATATTTTCACATTCTTTGACCATTTTGCCCTTTAACATACATTTAACCTGTTTGGACATCAAACCTCTTAGCATCAAGATACTTAACTTAAAGTACTTAATTCATATATTAAAATTTAGGTTGTCACAAATATCTACCCTTTAAATGGATTCCGTCCTCGGAATCACTATACAGAAAGGAAGTTAACTTACAACTACATAGTTTACATGAACCTACACTGCTACGAAGTCTTCAACCCAACCCTTATTGCAAATTCTTATTGCCTTGTGCAATCTTTATTTCAACAGTTCCTTTTTGATGTCATTTATCTTCATTTATCGTATTTCCTTTATTTGGCTCATAATCACTAAGATATATTCCATTTGAAATTTGGATAAGTTCCTTATTCACTTTTCATAGCAGCTTTGACTTTTCAAAGTCAACATGCAATTCAATTACTTTCTCTTCATGAATTAGTACTCAAACATGTTTAATTCTTCAACACTTTTGTTTTCCAATGATCGAGTGTATTAATTTTCACATAATAGAGTTTTGGACTAATTATCCAAAATAACGTTATACTTTACCTGTCATAGTTAATATTTTAATCATTAGACTTTCTCTCTATGAGTCTTTCTTTACTTTACATGGGGGTACTCTATATCTGGGTGAATGAGAGAATAAGGGAGGTGTGTAGAGAATATTTCTGTTAGGAAGGATCGGCTAGCGATAGCTTGGGCAGGAAGAGTAGCTTTGCGTTCTCTTCTCTGATTTTCCTGTTGTAATTCTTCTCCACCATTCTCGGAAATAAGAATCATTCAGCCAATTTGTCTATTGAGCCTTATCCATTTGTTGATTATTTTCTTTGTCTATCTCCTTCCTATCAATTGGTTCCATTGCCCTGTTTCTCCTCTTCTTCTCACCATGCCAGACAATACGGATGCCCAGGTCACCACTCGACTCCAGTCTCTTCACAATCGAATGAATGCTCAGGAAGGCAAAATGGATCAGATATCAACCCAGATGAAGGATATGTCCCTTTCCTTCGCCTCCATGCAGGAGCTCATGGAGAAGCTGGTACGCAACACAGTGGAACGTCGTGAAGACGACGGCGATTCTTCTGACCCAATCATCCACTCCGGCATCTCTCACCCGCGTAACGAGACTTCCGACGGTTCTCTTTTCTCCCTTCCAAAGGTTAAATTGCCGGTTTTCGACGGCGAGGATCCCCGTGGGTGGATTACGAAGGCCGAACTCTATTTCTCTGTCTACCAAACCACTGTTTCCAACAAACTCAAGCTCACTCAGATGTGTATGGAGGGCTCTGCGCTAAATTGGTACACCACGTTGCTTTTCAAACACCCACAATCAACTTAGGAACAATTTAAGGCGAAATTGATTGTGCGGTTTGGGGGTTCCAAATTTCTAAACGCTCATGAAGCTCTCGGCTCTTTGTATCAGGAGGGTGACATCGAATCCTACATCGAGCAGTTTGAATCCATTTCGGCTCTCATTCCCAATCAATCAGAGGAACAATCTCTGGGAATGTTCTTACGCGGCCTTGCTCCAGACATCCGCAACTGGGTTCGTGCATTATTACCCAATTCGTGCGACACCGCCATGGATTTGGCTCGTCACGTCGCCACCGCCACCGCATCCAGCGTCGATCGAGCTACGTTCCAACGTAAGACCTCTTCCTTTGGGTCCGGGTATTCCCCTTGGAAAGGTACATCATCTGTGGCCCATTCCTCTCCTAAATCCATTGATCCACTTGGGTCAACACCACGAGCCCAATACACTTCTGGCCAACCACACGGTAAAATTCCAGATCCGACCCGCCCGACTTCCACTACAACTCGCTCCACTCGCACAAAAAACCTCACTCGTCAAGACTGGGAAGAACGCCGCCGCCTCGGACTATGTTTCAGTTGTGGGCAGAAGTATTCCCCCAACACAAGTGCGCCGATGGCCAATTTCGGGTCCTTCTCCTCACCGACGACGACCCCGCAGACGACTTCGGTGATTTCTACAATCTCGAACCAGAGCCCAGCTCCGATCCTCAGGTTGATGGCGAATGCCACGTTCTCGATTCACACGGTTATGCACCAGATCTCTCTACTCCTTTTCGAACCCTTAAACTCGTAGGCCAACTTCAAGGGATTTCAGCTCTTGTGCTGATGGACGGTGGCGCTACATACAATTTTATCTCCCGGACTTTAGTCTCTGCCTTGGGTCTTCGAACGTCACCCATCCGACCACGCGCAATCAGTTTGGGCGATGGTACTCTGGTCAACATGGCAGAAGTCTGCACAGTCTGCACAGGTATTTCCATCTCTCTGGGCTCGTACTCTTGCACCGTGGATGCCCTAGTTCATGAATTGGGATCACTTGATGTTATAATTGGTGTTGCTTGGTTGGGCACATTGGGGGACGTTTTCAACTGGGAGAAACAAGAGATGCGATTCTGGCACCAGGGATCTTTGATTACACTCAAGGGCATTCCCGTTTCACTCCCTCACCATTCCTTAAATTCATGGCTTGAACACCACCTGAACACCATCACCGACTCTCAGAACCTGTCACTCCCACCCTCTCTACTTCTCAACAACAACTCAACGATCTTCTCTCCTAATTCACACCCCTATTCCAATCTCCCCAAGGGCTCCCACCAGTCCGTTCAATTGAGCATCGAATCACATTATTGGATGGCCAGGGTCCAATCTGTGTCCGCCCATACCGTTACCCACATCTTCAGAAAGATGAGATCCAACGCCAAGTAGACGAGATGCTTTCCACTGGGATTATTCGCCCCAGTCACAGCGCTTTCTCCAGCCCGGTTATACTTGTCAAAAAGAAAGACGCTTCATGGCGACTTTGCATTGATTATCGCGCTCTAAATCGTGTCACGGTGCCAGATAAATACCCCATTCCCATTGTTGAGGAGTTACTAGACGAACTCCACGGCTCTATTTTTTTCACCAAAATCGATCTCAAATCCGGTTTCTACCAAGTTCGTATGCGCGAATCAGATGCCCACAAAACCGCTTTCCGCACTCATAACGGGCACTATGAATTCCTAGTTATGCCCTTTGGGCTAACTAATGCACCCTCTACCTTTCAGGCGTTAATGCACGAGGTTTTCCGCCCCCTGTTACGTAAGGGCGTCCTCGTCTTTTTTGACGATATCCTAGTGTACAGCTCCACTTGGGATTCGCACCTCCACCTTGTAACGCAAGTACTACTTCTCTTACAAGATCATCAACCGGTCATTAATCAGAAAAAGAGTTCATTCGGCATGCAATCAGTAGAATACCTCGGCCACATTATCTCCCACCATGGCGTTTCTATGGACCCGCTGAAAATCTCTGCTGTTCAAGCCTGGCCCACACCTAAAAACACTAAAGGAGTTCGCGGTTTTTTAGGCCTTACGGGCTACTATAGAAAATTTATTCCTGGTTATGGCAAGATTGCACGCCCTTTAACTGAACTTACCAAAAAGGATGGCTTTCGTTGGGGACCTGAGGCCCAAGGTGCATTTTAGCTACTGAAACAAACCATGACCACAGCTCCCTTTCTCACACTCCCCGATTTCTCCAAGCCATTTGAGATCGAATGTGACGCGGTTAGGCTATGGGTTAGGAGCTGTGCTGATGCAATCCCGCAAGCCTATTGCTTATTTTAGCAAGGCTTTATCGGATAAAAACCTATCCAAATCAGCTTATGAAAAAGAATTGATGGCTCTCGTCCTAGCAATACAACATTGGCGCCCATACTTGTTAGGACGCACCTTCACGGTTTTTACCGACCAGAAAAGCCTCCGTCACCTACTAAGGACTACACTTCAAGTATTATACAATATTCTTAGACAACCCTTGAGCTCTTTGCTGAACTTAATTCATCATGTCTCAAGACTTATACTTGCAGCACTGCATCAACACGATCATCATAAGACCAAGCGTTTAAATCTACCAATCTACCCCTTAAAAGAAAGTGAAGATCATCTTTCTTTTAAGGTCCAATTCCTTCATATGATTCCTACATAACAATATTCCATTTTATTTAATTTACTTTTACCTACTAATTCCTCATAAAAAATCTTTAGATACTATTACATTGAAAATCTGTCAATTACAACATCTTATTTCCATTTTATTTTAGTTTAAAACATTATATTTTGAAAATTTACCGATTACAACATTCAACTTTAATTTCAATTGTTTATTAAAAGTTTACTTTGAAAATGTACCAATTACAACGTTTTACTCTCTTTTTAAATCATTGTACTTTAAAAATCTATCATTTATAACACTCTAATTTCACTTGAGTTCTTTTTTAAAGCACTTAAACTTTGAAAATATAGCAATTATATTATCCTACTACTTTTATTTTAGTTTTCTTTTAAATCGCTGAACTTTGAAAAATTCACCAACTACATCATCCTTATTTCATTTCAGTTTTTCTAAAGCACTTCACTTATACCATTTAAGACATCTTACTTTCAATTTAAAACGTTGTATTTTGAAAATTTACCAATTACAGTTTCCTACTTTTATTTTAATTAGTTTTAAAGCAATTTACTTTGAAAATCTTTCAATTACAACATCCGACTTTCATTTTATTTCAGTTTAAAGAAGTCTACTTTGAAAATCTACCGATTACAAAATCCTATTTTCATTTTTGTTCTTTTTATAGCACTTAACATTAAAAATTTACCAATTTCAACATCCTACTTTAATTATAATTTTTTTAAAGCACATTACTTTGGAAATCATACGATTACAACATAATAATTTAACTTCTATTTTTTTTAAATCACTAAAGTTTGAAAATTTACCGATTACATCGCCCTACTTTTATTTTAGTTTTTTTTAAATCACCTAATTTGAAAATAATGCTAATGCTAATACTAATGGTAATGGTAATTCTAATGTTAATGCTAACGCTAATGCTAATGCTAATGCTATTGCTAATGCTAATGCTAATGCTAATGCTAATGCTAATGCTAATGCTAATGCTGACACAAAAGGTGGGTATGGGTGGGGAGAGTAGATTCTATTTAATTAATTATGCATTCTCATTACTCTTGACTGTTTTGGTAATTGCCCCTATCTTGACATGATTTACCTTTTTGACAGATTCTCCAGATTTTAAGAATTTTACGCACTACTCGCCCTCCTGGTTTATGTTTCACCGACCTCAGGTAGACACAGACTTTTGGCGATCATGGATATTGGCAGCAACGAAGCAGACCTGGGGTTTTTTTGGTACTTTTTCTTTTCTGCAACTTTTCATCAATGCAAACGACCTACCTTTTACATCAATGTTAGATGCTTGTGCGTTTGTTAAAATTTTATCTTGAAACTGTTGGCATTTGCTACTCTGTACATGTGTGTGTGTTTGTTAAAAAAATTCTTGATAGGTATTAGCATCAACGAATCAGACCTGGGGTTTATGACTTTTAGGATTTTAGCCTTTTGTATTCTTTATTTTTTTCAACACAACTTTATGGTGTAATTCTTTTAATGTTTATTTTATTTCAAATGTAGAGAGGCAAGCCATCCAATGTTTGGTTCAATCCAGTGGACCGTTTAGTGAATAATGTTGGAAGAAGGAGATCATATCATGAATCCCTGGTAAATTTTATGTCTTTGAAGTGAAAATGAAACATTTGATTGCAAAATATATAACTTGAATATTGTTTTCTGTAAAATCCCAATTTGAAAAGCGAATTTATAAAGGATATGAAGTTTAACCATTTTTACAGGTTTTAAACTTCTGGTCTATTCATCTTTGGCTTTCTGGGTTCTTCTCACAATGTAATGTCCTCTCATTTTCTACAATCATCTTCCTTCCTTCCTTCCATTAAATTGATGAAATATTTTTGCTATACTTCATGCTTTTTTCCCTTGACTGTCTACAAATGAAAAACAGCTTGAAACATTCCCTAAGAGCCGACAATTTGATCTTGAATATGTACCATCACATTATTAGTTTCAAAATACCCTTAAAATTAACATTTTAAGATTTTTACGATATTGGTTCAAATTTATAAAATTTTTATATTCATCTAATGGTTCTTATGAATAAATGCACAAGAAATGAAGGTTGTACGATTGGAGCTTTGTAACGATTGAAGGTTTTAAAAACTAGGTATGATTAAATACATGTTTTTCCTAATTCGCCACTATCTTACGTAAATATTCAAAATCTATGATTTTTCTATATCAGTAGTCACCAAAAAAACAATAAAAATGTTTCAAACATGGTAAATCTGATTTGTTCTATTATGTTTTTAGATTTTAATTTTCCATCTGTATATATTCACCAAAACCATAGTAAATTTGTTTATTTGTTGTTAGTTTTTGTATAAAGCAAGGCATAGTAACTTTGTTTAATTTTCTTAACTCTACCGATAAATTCTAATTCATGGAGGGTATTCACATCGGATGTATAATCCTAAGTGTTTGATTAGTGTGATTGACCCACTTTTTCTGAATTTGAACTTATATTTATCCAAATTCTATTTTAAAATTATAGAAATGATGTGTTGTGTGAAAGAAACTTCTCACTTTTTGACCATGTGAAATTGATTTGAAAGGTCTAACCTAAGTTTGTATGTATTTAATTTGTTTTGAGTAAAAATTAATTTCACTAAAATGCCCATGGTTTAATCATTAATGATCACAAGGTAATGAATTAGATACGTTATTCTAATGTTTTACCCTTTTTCTTTGTGGTATTAGATCTATCATAAGCTTCATCTACAACTTTGCATGTTTGTTATAGTTTTTATTCCTGATGCACTTCCCTTTGTGTTTATATATGAATCAATCACTAAATTTTATCGTTTCTCTTGTGATGAATTTTTAAGTGTGTTGCTATAACCAAAAGGAAATCAAAAGTAGGTTGTTTAATTCATTACTTTGTTGTCATTTAAAAAGGCTTTCTATTTTGTAATTTAACACTTATGTTAACGCCTCCATGTTATACAAAACTTTTCTCATTATTTGTTTGATTTGCGTGTGATGTTTATGGTGGATCTATTTTAGGGCATTATATGGGCTTACATGTGTTTTTTATTGTTTCAGTAAAGTTGGGCTTCCCTGGCCTAGACAACGAACCGGTTTTGAAGGGTTGTTTCACCTCTTTGTTGGTCCAAATCAGTTTCATCACAGAAATCAAGTAAGTCAACTGTTAATAGCATCCTATTTTTATTTTATTTCACTTTAAAACATTGTATCTTGAAAATCTACCGATTGCAGCATCCTCGTGTTGAATGTGCTTGTCTTTAGTTCTAATAGTGGTTTTCTTTTGTTTGCAGGAAGCAGCTATGGGTTCGAAAGTTCTAAGGGTTCCATCTATATTACTGTATATGTGTGAAATAGATTAAAAATATGGAAAATAACCTGAAATGCTTTATTTTGTTTGTCATCATTATTATTTAAATGCCATCGAGTCAACAAAACCTGAGATGGGGAGCTTGGCGAGGAAGTTGGAGGACTGCAACCTTGGAAGAATTGTGAAATGACCAAAATACCCTTTATTGGTTTTTGTAGTGTCGTGCAGTGCACAATTCGGTTGTTGAAGTACGAAATATATGCAATCATCCTTACCTTAGCCAGCTTCACAAGGAACAGGTTGGTTTTTATTAATAATGCGATTTCGTTTTGCATGACATTGTCCAATTCTGGATATGATTTTTTAGTACTTATGTTTCAGCGTTATTTGTTGCAAACCTTGTGCGTTAATGATCTTTTTGTACTTTCAGGAACATGAAATTATTATATGGTTCTTAATTTTGTTATTTACCAAGTGTGTTGTTTTAATTTCAGGTCCAGGATTTTACTCCCAAGCATTTTCTTCCTAATGTGATAAGATTTTGTGGGAAGCTTGAGATGTTAGATCGACTTGAGATGCAAGAAAGAGAAATGGACTTCCATAGTTGGTTGGGTGTGGGGAATGTAGAAACAGTTGTTATACATACACTACCTCTCCAATCCGCATTGAAAATCCTTTAATATCTTTCGGTCTATAATTTTTTCTTGGGATGCTTATGTTGGCAGGTTCTTCTCTTTTCAACAAACAAAAGGCTGCTTGATGTTATGGAGGATTATTTATATTGGAAACAGTACAAGTACCTTCGTCTAGATGGCCATACACATGACGGTGACCGTGGGTCCCTAATTGACCAATTCAACAAACCAGGATCTCCATTTTTCATATTCCTGCTCAGGTAATCAACATTTTGGTTAGATTCTTTAGAGTAATGTTTACAAATTTATAATTTTTTTTACATATTTCCTTTTGTCGTTCACAGTATAGTATACGTGCTGGAGGTGTTGGAGTGAATCTTCAAGCTGCTAATGCTAATGCTAATGCTAATGCTAATGCTAATGCTAATGCTAATGCTAATGCTATTGCTAATGCTAATGCTAATGCTAATGCTAATGCTTTTGCTAATGCTAATGCTAATGCTAATGCTAATGCTATTGCTATTGCTATTGCTATTGCTATTACCAATGCTAATGCTAATGCTAATCTACCAATTGCAACATCCTACTTTCATTTTATTTCTTTTAAAACCACTACACTTTTAAAATTTACCAATTACATCTTACTTTCATTTATTATATTTTAAAACATTATACATTGAAAATCTGTCAATTACAACATCTTATTTCCATTTTATTTTAGTTTAAAACATTATATTTTGAAAATTTACCGATTACAACATTCAACTTTAATTTCAATTGTTTATTAAAAGTTTACTTTGAAAATGTACCAATTACAACGTTTTACTCTCTTTTTAAATCATTGTACTTTAAAAATCTATCATTTATACCACTCTAATTTCACTTGAGTTCTTTTTTAAAGCACTTAAACTTTGAAAATATAGCAATTATATTATCCTACTACTTTTATTTTAGTTTTCTTTTAAATCGCTGAACTTTGAAAAATTCACCAACTACGTCATCCTTATTTCATTTCAGTTTTTCTAAAGCACTTCACTTATACCATTTAAGACATCTTACTTTCATTTTAAAACGTTGTATTTTGAAAATTTACCAATTACAGTTTCCTACTTTTATTTTAATTAGTTTTAAAGCAAGTTACTTTGAAAATCTTTCAATTACAACATCCGACTTTCATTTTATTTCAGTTTAAAGAAGTCTACTTTGAAAATCTACCGATTACAAAATCCTATTTTCACTTTTGTTCTTTTTATAGCACTTAACATTAAAAATTTACCAATTTCAACATCCTACTTTAATTATAAGTTTTTTAAAGCACATTACTTTGGAAATCATACGATTACAACATAATAATTTAACTTCTATTTTTTTTAAATCACTAAAGTTTGAAAATTTACCAATTACATCGCCCTACTTTTATTTTAGTTTTTTTTTTAAATCACCTAATTTGAAAATAATGCTAATGCTAATACTAATGGTAATAGTAATGGTAATGGGAATTCTAATGTTAATGCTAATGCTAATGCTAATGCTAATGCTAATGCTAATGCTAATGCTATTGGTAATGCTAATGCTAATGCTAATGCTAATGCTAATGCTAATGCTAATGCTAATGCTAATGCTAATGCTAATGCTAATGCTAATGCTGACACAAAAGGTGGGTATGGGTGGGGAGAGTAGCTTCTATTTAATTAATTATGCATTCTCATTACTCTTGACTGCTTTGGTAATTGCCCCTATCTTGACATGATTTACCTTTTTGACAGATTCTCCAGATTTTAAGAATTTTACGCACTACTCGCCCTCCTGGTTTATGTTTCTCGACCTCAGGTAGACACAGACTTTTGGTGATCATAGATATTGGCAGCAACGAAGCAGACCTGGGGTTTTTTGGTACTTTTTTTTCTGCAACTTTTCATCAATGCAAACGACCTACCCTTTACATCAATGTTAGATGCTTGTGCGTTTGTTAAAATTTTATCTTGAAACTGTTGGCATTTGCTACTCTGTACATGCGTGTGTGCTTGTTAAAAAAATTCTTGATAGGTATTAGCATCAACGAATCAGACCTGGGGTTTATGACTTTTAGGATTTTAACCTTTTGTATTCTTTATTTTTTTCAACACAACTTTATGGTGTAATTCTTTTAATGTTTATTTTATTTCAAATGTAGAGAGGCAAGCCATCCAATGTTTGGTTCAATGCAGTGGACCGTTTAGTGAATAATGTTGGAAGAAGGAGATCATATCATGAATCCCTGGTAAATTTTATGTCTTTGAAGTGAAAATGAAACATTTGATTGCAAAATATATAACTTGAATATTGTTTTCTGTAAAATCCCAATTTGAAAAGCGAATTTATAAAGGATATGAAGTTTAACCATTTTTACAGGTTTTAAACTTCTGGTTTATTCATCTTCGGCTTTCTGGGTTCTTCTCACAATGTAATGTCCTCTCATTTTCTACAATCATCTTCCTTCCTTCCTTCCATTAAATTGATGAAATATTTTTGCTATTGTTCATGCTTTTTTCCCTTGACTGTCTACAAATGAAAAACAGCTTGAAACATTCCCTAAGAGCCGACAATTTGATCTTGAATATGTACCATCACATTATTAGTTTCAAAATACCCTTAAAATTAACATTTTAAGATTTTTACGATATTGGTTCAAATTTATAAAATTTTTATATTCATCTAATGGTTCTTATGAATAAATGCACAAGAAATGAAGGTTGTACGATTGGAGCTTTGTAACGATTGAAGGTTTTAAAAACTAGGTATGATTAAATACATGTTTTTCCTAATTCGCCACTATCTTACGTAAATATTCAAAATCTATGATTTTTCTATATCAGTAGTCACCAAAAAAACAATAAAAATGTTTCAAACATGGTAAATCTGATTTGTTCTATTATGTTTTTAGATTTTAATTTTCCATCTGTATATATTCACCAAAACCATAGTAAATTTGTTTATTTGTTGTTAGTTTTTGTATAAAGCAAGGCATAGTAACTTTGTTTAATTTTCTTAACTCTACCGATAAATTCTAATTCATGGAGGGTATTCACATCGGATGTATAATCCTAAGTGTTTGATTAGTGTGATTGACCCACTTTTTCTGAATTTGAACTTATATTTATCCAAATTCTATTTTAAAATTATAGAAATGATGTGTTGTGTGAAAGAAACTTCTCACTTTTTGACCATGTGAAATTGATTTGAAAGGTCTAACCTAAGTTTGTATGTATTTAATTTGTTTTGAGTAAAAATTAATTTCACTAAAATGCCCATGGTTTAATCATTAATGATCACAAGGTAATGAATTAGATACGTTATTCTAATGTTTTACCCTTTTTCTTTGTGGTATTAGATCTATCATAAGCTTCATCTACAACTTTGCATGTTTGTTATAGTTTTTATTCCTGATGCACTTCCCTTTGTGTTTATATATGAATCAATCACTAAATTTTATCGTTTCTCTTGTGATGAATTTTTAAGTGTGTTGCTATAACCAAAAGGAAATCAAAAGTAGGTTGTTTAATTCATTACTTTGTTGTCATTTAAAAAGGCTTTCTATTTTGTAATTTAACACTTATGTTAACGCCTCCATGTTATACAAAACTTTTCTCATTATTTGTTTGATTTGCGTGTGATGTTTATGGTGGATCTATTTTAGGGCATTATATGGGCTTACATGTGTTTTTTATTGTTTCAGTAAAGTTGGGCTTCCCTGGCCTAGACAACGAACCGGTTTTGAAGGGTTGTTTCACCTCTTTGTTGGTCCAAATCAGTTTCATCACAGAAATCAAGTAAGTCAACTGTTAATAGCATCCTATTTTTATTTTATTTCACTTTAAAACATTGTATCTTGAAAATCTACCGATTGCAGCATCCTCGTGTTGAATGTGCTTGTCTTTAGTTCTAATAGTGGTTTTCTTTTGTTTGCAGGAAGCAGCTATGGGTTCGAAAGTTCTAAGGGTTCCATCTATATTACTGTATATGTATGAAATAGATTAAAAAACTGGAAAATAACCTGAAATGCTTTATTTTGTTTGTCATCATTATTATTTAAATGCCATCGAGTCAACAAAACATGAGATGGGGAGCTTGGCGAGGAAGTTGGAGGACTGCAACCTTGGAAGAATTGTGAAATGACCAAAATACTCTTTATTGGTTTTTGTAGTGTCGTGCAGTGCACAATTCGGTTGTTGAAGTACGAAATATATGCAATCATCCTTACCTTAGCCAGCTTCACAAGGAACAGGTTGGTTTTTATTAATAATGCGATTTCGTTTTGCATGATATTGTCCAATTCTAGATATGATTTTTTAGTACTTATGTTTCAGCGTTATTTGTTGCAAACCTTGTGCGTTAATGATCTTTTTGTACTTTCTGGAACATGAAATTATTATAGGGTTCTTAATTTTGTTATTTACCAAGTGTGTTGTTTTAATTTCAGGTCCAGGATTTTACTCCCAAGCATTTTCTTCCTAATGTGATAAGGTTTTGTGGGAAGCTTGAGATGTTAGATCGACTTGAGATGCAAGAAAGAGAAATGGACTTCCATAGTTGGTTGGGTGTGGGGAATGTAGAAACAGTTGTTATACATACACTACCTCTCCAATCCGCATTGAAAATCCTTTAATATCTTTCGGTCTATAATTTTTTCTTGGGATGCTTATGTTGGCAGGTTCTTCTCTTTTCAACAAACAAAAGGCTGCTTGATGTTATGGAGGATTATTTATATTGGAAACAGTACAAGTACCTTCGTCTAGATGACCATACACATGGCGGTGACCGTGGGTCCCTAATTGACCAATTCAACAAACCAAGATCTCCATTTTTCATATTCCTGCTCAGGTAATCAACATTTTGGTTAGATTCTTTAGAGTAATGTTTACAAATTTATAATTTTTTTTTACATATTTCCTTTTGTCGTTCACAGTATAGTATACGTGCTGGAGGTGTTGGAGTGAATCTTCAAGCTGCTAATGCTAATGCTAATGCTAATGCTAATGCTAATGCTAATGCTAATGCTAATGCTAATGCTAATGCTAATGCTATTGCTATTGCTATTACCAATGCTAATGCTAATGCTAATCTACCAATTGCAACATCCTACTTTCATTTTATTTCTTTTAAAACCACTACACTTTTAAAATTTATCAATTACATCTTACTTTCATTTATTACATTTTAAAACATTATACATTGAAAATCTGTCAATTACAACATCTTATTTCCATTTTATTTTAGTTTAAAACTTTATATTTTGAAAATTTACCGATTACAACATTCAACTTTAATTTCAATTGTTTTTTAAAAGTTTACTTTGAAAATGTACCAATTACAACGTTTTACTCTCTTTTTAAATCATTGTACTTTAAAAATCTATCATTTATAACACTCTAATTTCACTTGAGTTCTTTTTTAAAGCACTTAAACTTTGAAAATATAGCAATTATATTATCCTACTACTTTTATTTTAGTTTTCTTTTAAATCGCTGAACTTTGAAAAATTCACCAACTACATCATCCTTATTTCATTTCAGTTTTTCTAAAGCACTTCACTTATACCATTTAAGACATCTTACTTTCAATTTAAAACGTTGTATTTTGAAAATTTACCAATTACAGTTTCCTACTTTTATTTTAATTAGTTTTAAAGCAATTTACTTTGAAAATCTTTCAATTACAACATCCGACTTTCATTTTATTTCAGTTTAAAGAAGTCTACTTTGAAAATCTACCGATTACAAAATCCTATTTTCACTTTTGTTCTTTTTATAGCACTTAACATTAAAAATTTACCAAATTCAACATCCTACTTTAATTATAATTTTTTTAAAGCACATTACTTTGGAAATCATACGATTACAACATAATAATTTAACTTCTATTTTTTTTAAATCACTAAAGTTTGAAAATTTACCAATAACATCGCCCTACTTTTATTTTAGTTTTTTTTAAATCACCTAATTTGAAAATAATGCTAATGCTAATACTAATGGTAATAGTAATGGTAATGGTAATTCTAATGCTAATGCTAATGCTAATGCTAATGCTAATGCTAATGCTAATGCTAATGCTAATGCTAATGCTAATGCTAATGCTAATGCTATTGCTATTGCTAATGCTGATGCTAATGCTGATGCTGACACAAAAGGTGGGTATGGGTGGGGAGAGTAGCTTCTTTTTAATTAATTATGCATTCTCATTACTCTTGACTGTTTTGGTAATTGCCCCTATCTTGACATGATTTACCTTTTTGACAGATTCTCCAGATTTTAAGAATTTTACGCACTACTCGCCCTCCTGGTTTATCTTTCACCGACCTCAGGTAGACACAGACTTTTGGCGATCATAGATATTGGCAGCAACGAAGCAGACCTGGGGTTTTTTGGTACTTGTTTTTTCTGCAACTTTTCATCAATGCAAACGACCTACCCTTTACATCAATGTTAGATGCTTGTGCGTTTGTTAAAATTTTATCTTGAAACTGTTGGCATTTGCTACTCTGTACATGCGTGTGTGTTTGTTAAAAAAAAATTCTTGATAGGTATTAGCATCAACGAATCAGACCTGGGGGTTTATGACTTTTACGATTTTAACCTTTTGTATTCTTTATTTTTTTTCAACACAACTTTATGGTGTAATTCTTTTAATGTTTATTTTATTCCAAATGTAGAGAGGCAAGCCATCCAATGTTTGGTTCAATGCAGTGGACCGTTTAGTGAATAATGTTGGAAGAAGGAGATCGTATCATGAATCCCTGGTAAATTTTATGTCTTTGAAGTGAAAATGAAACATTTGATTGCAAAATATATAACTTGAATATTGTTTTCTGTAAAATCCCAAATTGAAAAGCGAATTTATAAAGGATATGAAGTTTAACCATTTTTACAGGTTTTAAACTTCTGGTCTATTCATCTTCGGCTTTCTGGGTTCTTCTCACAATGTAATGTCCTCTCATTTTCTACAATCATCTTCCTTCCTTCCTTCCATTAAATTGATGAAATATTTTTGCTATAGTTCATGCTTTTTTCCCTTGACTGTCTACAAATGAAAAACAGCTTGAAACATTCCCTAAGCCGACAATTTGATCTTGAATATGTACCATCACATTATTAGTTTCAAAATACCCTTAAAATTAACATTTTAAGATTTTTACGATATTGATTCAAATTTATAAAATTTTTATATTCATCTAATGGTTCTTATGAATAAATGCACAAGAAATGAAGGTTGTACGATTGGAGCTTTGTAACGATTGAAGGTTTTAAAAACTAGGTATGATTAAAGACATGTTTTTCCTAATTCGCCACTATCTTACGTAAATATTCAAAATCTATGATTTTTCTATATCAGTAGTCACCAAAAAAGCAATAAAAATGTTTCAAACATGGAAAATCTGATTTGTTCAATTATGCTTTTAGATTTTAATTTTCCATCTGTATATATTCACCAAAACCATAGTAAATTTGTTTATTTGTTGTTAGTTTTTGTATAAAGCAAGGCATAGTAACTTTGTTTAATTTTCTTAGCTCTACCGATAAATTCTAATTCATGGAGGGTATTCACATCGGATGTATAATCCTAAGTGTTTGATTAGTGTGATTGACCCACTTTTTCTGAATTTGAACTTATATTTATCCAAATTCTATTTTAAAATTATAGAAATGATGTGTTGTGTGAAAGAAACTTCTCTCACTTTTTGACCATGTGACATTGATTTGAAAGGTCTAACCTAAGTTTGTATGTATTTAATTTGTTTTGAGTAAAAATTAATTTCACTAAAATGTCCATGGTTTAATCATTAATGATCACAAGGTAATGAATTAGATACATTATTCTAATGTTTTACCCTTTTTCTTTGTGGTATTAGATCTATCATAAGCTTCATCTACAACTTTGCATGTTTGTTATAGTTTTTATTCCTGATGCACTTCCCTTTGTGTTTATATATGAATCAATCACTAAGTTTTATCGTTTATCTTATGATGAATTTTTAAGTGCGTTGCTATAACCAAAAGGAAATCAAAAGTAGGTTGTTTAATTCATTACTTTGTTGTCATTTAAAAAGGCTTTCTATTTTGTAATTTAACACTTATGTTAACGCCTCCATGTTATATAAAACTTTTCTCATTATTTGTTTGATTTGCGTGTGATGTTTATGGTGGATCTATTTTAGGGCATTATATGGGCTTACATGTGTTTTTTATTGTTTCAGTAAAGTTGGGCTTCCCTGGCCTAGACAACGAACCGGTTTTGAAGGGTTGTTTCACCTCTTTGTTGGTCCAAATCAGTTTCATCACAGAAATCAAGTAAGTCAACTGTTAATAGCATCCTATTTTTATTTTATTTCACTTTAAAACATTGTATCTTGAAAATCTACCGATTGCAGCATCCTCGTGTTGAATGTGCTTGTCTTTAGTTCTAATAGTGGTTTTCTTTTGTTTGCAGGAAGCAGCTATGGGTTCGAAAGTTCTAAGGGTTCCATCTATATTACTGTATATGTGTGAAATAGATTAAAAAACAGGAAAATAACCTGAAATGCTTTATTTTGTTTGTCATCATTATTATTTAAATGCCATCGAGTCAACAAAACATGAGATGGGGAGCTTGGCGAGGAAGTTGGAGGACTGCAACCTTGGAAGAATTGTGAAATGACCAAAATACCCTTTATTGGTTTTTGTAGTGTCGTGCAGTGCACAATTCGGTTGTTGAAGTACGAAATATATGCAATCATCCTTACCTTAGCCAGCTTCACAAGGAACAGGTTGGTTTTTATTAATAATGCTATTTCGTTTTGCATGACATTGTCCAATTCTGGATATGATTTTTTAGTACTTATGTTTCAGCGTTATTTGTTGCAAACCTTGTGCGTTAATGATCTTTTTGTACTTTCTGGAACATGAAATTATTATAGGGTTCTTAATTTTGTTATTTACCAAGTGTGTTGTTTTAATTTCAGGTCCAGGATTTTACTCCCAAGCATTTTCTTCCTAATGTGATAAGGTTTTGTGGGAAGCTTGAGATGTTAGATCGACTTGAGATGCAAGAAAGAGAAATGGACTTCCATAGTTGGTTGGGTGTGGGGAATGTAGAAACAGTTGTTATACATACACTACCTCTCCAATCCGCATTGAAAATCCTTTAATATCTTTCGGTCTATAATTTTTTCTTGGGATGCTTATGTTGGCAGGTTCTTCTCTTTTCAACAAACAAAAGGCTGCTTGATGTTATGGAGGATTATTTATATTGGAAACAGTACAAGTACCTTCGTCTAGATGGCCATACACATGGCGGTGACCGTGGGTCCCTAATTGACCAATTCAACAAACCAGGATCTCCATTTTTCATATTCCTGCTAGGTAATCAACATTTTGGTTAGATTCTTTAGAGTAATGTTTACAAATTTATAATTTTTTTTACATATTTCCTTTTGTCGTTCACAGTATAGTATACGTGCTGGAGGTGTTGGAGTGAATCTTCAAGCTGCTAATGCTAATGCTAATGCTAATGCTAATGCTATTGCTAATGCTAATGCTAATGCTAATGCTAATGCTAATGCTAATGCTAATGCTATTGCTAATGCTAATGCTAATGCTAATGCTAATGCTATTGTTATTGCTATTACCAATGCTAATGCTAATGCTAATCTACCAATTGCAACATCCTACTTTCATTTTATTTCTTTTAAAACCACTACACTTTTAAAATTTATCAATTACATCTTACTTTCATTTATTACATTTTAAAACATTATACATTGAAAATCTGTCAATTACAACATCTTATTTCCATTTTATTTTAGTTTAAAACTTTATATTTTGAAAATTTACCGATTACAACATTCAACTTTAATTTCAATTGTTTTTTAAAAGTTTACTTTGAAAATGTACCAATTACAACGTTTTACTCTCTTTTTAAATCATTGTACTTTAAAAATCTATCATTTATAACACTCTAATTTCACTTGAGTTCTTTTTTAAAGCACTTAAACTTTGAAAATATAGCAATTATATTATCCTACTACTTTTATTTTAGTTTTCTTTTAAATCGCTGAACTTTGAAAAATTCACCAACTACATCATCCTTATTTCATTTCAGTTTTTCTAAAGCACTTCACTTATACCATTTAAGACATCTTACTTTCAATTTAAAACGTTGTATTTTGAAAATTTACCAATTACAGTTTCCTACTTTTATTTTAATTAGTTTTAAAGCAATTTACTTTGAAAATCTTTCAATTACAACATCCGACTTTCATTTTATTTCAGTTTAAAGAAGTCTACTTTGAAAATCTACCGATTACAAAATCCTATTTTCACTTTTGTTCTTTTTATAGCACTTAACATTAAAAATTTACCAATTTCAACATCCTACTTTAATTATAATTTTTTAAAGCACATTACTTTGGAAATCATACGATTACAACATAATAATTTAACTTCTATTTTTTTTAAATCACTAAAGTTTGAAAATTTACCAATAACATCGCCCTACTTTTATTTTAGTTTTTTTTAAATCACCTAATTTGAAAATAATGCTAATGCTAATACTAATGGTAATAGTAATGGTAATGGTAATTCTAATGCTAATGCTAATGCTAATGCTAATGCTAATGCTAATGCTAATGCTAATGCTAATGCTAATGCTAATGCTAATGCTATTGCTATTGCTAATGCTGATGCTAATGCTGATGCTGACACAAAAGGTGGGTATGGGTGGGGAGAGTAGCTTCTTTTTAATTAATTATGCATTCTCATTACTCTTGACTGTTTTGGTAATTGCCCCTATCTTGACATGATTTACCTTTTTGACAGATTCTCCAGATTTTAAGAATTTTACGCACTACTCGCCCTCCTGGTTTATCTTTCACCGACCTCAGGTAGACACAGACTTTTGGCGATCATAGATATTGGCAGCAACGAAGCAGACCTGGGGTTTTTTGGTACTTGTTTTTTCTGCAACTTTTCATCAATGCAAACGACCTACCCTTTACATCAATGTTAGATGCTTGTGCGTTTGTTAAAATTTTATCTTGAAACTGTTGGCATTTGCTACTCTGTACATGCGTGTGTGTTTGTTAAAAAAAAATTCTTGATAGGTATTAGCATCAACGAATCAGACCTGGGGGTTTATGACTTTTACGATTTTAACCTTTTGTATTCTTTATTTTTTTTCAACACAACTTTATGGTGTAATTCTTTTAATGTTTATTTTATTCCAAATGTAGAGAGGCAAGCCATCCAATGTTTGGTTCAATGCAGTGGACCGTTTAGTGAATAATGTTGGAAGAAGGAGATCGTATCATGAATCCCTGGTAAATTTTATGTCTTTGAAGTGAAAATGAAACATTTGATTGCAAAATATATAACTTGAATATTGTTTTCTGTAAAATCCCAAATTGAAAAGCGAATTTATAAAGGATATGAAGTTTAACCATTTTTACAGGTTTTAAACTTCTGGTCTATTCATCTTCGGCTTTCTGGGTTCTTCTCACAATGTAATGTCCTCTCATTTTCTACAATCATCTTCCTTCCTTCCTTCCATTAAATTGATGAAATATTTTTGCTATAGTTCATGCTTTTTTCCCTTGACTGTCTACAAATGAAAAACAGCTTGAAACATTCCCTAAGCCGACAATTTGATCTTGAATATGTACCATCACATTATTAGTTTCAAAATACCCTTAAAATTAACATTTTAAGATTTTTACGATATTGATTCAAATTTATAAAATTTTTATATTCATCTAATGGTTCTTATGAATAAATGCACAAGAAATGAAGGTTGTACGATTGGAGCTTTGTAACGATTGAAGGTTTTAAAAACTAGGTATGATTAAAGACATGTTTTTCCTAATTCGCCACTATCTTACGTAAATATTCAAAATCTATGATTTTTCTATATCAGTAGTCACCAAAAAAGCAATAAAAATGTTTCAAACATGGAAAATCTGATTTGTTCTATTATGCTTTTAGATTTTAATTTTCCATCTGTATATATTCACCAAAACCATAGTAAATTTGTTTATTTGTTGTTAGTTTTTGTATAAAGCAAGGCATAGTAACTTTGTTTAATTTTCTTAGCTCTACCGATAAATTCTAATTCATGGAGGGTATTCACATCGGATGTATAATCCTAAGCGTTTGATTAGTGTGATTGACCCACTTTTTCTGAATTTGAACTTATATTTATCCAAATTCTATTTTAAAATTATAGAAATGACGTGTTGTGTGAAAGAAACTTCTCTCACTTTTTGACCATGTGACATTGATTTGAAAGGTCTAACCTAAGTTTGTATGTATTTAATTTGTTTTGAGTAAAAATTAATTTCACTAAAATGTCCATGGTTTAATCATTAATGATCACAAGGTAATGAATTAGATACGTTATTCTAATGTTTTACCCATTTTCTTTGTGGTATTAGATCTATCATAAGCTTCATCTACAACTTTTCATATTTGTTATAGTTTTTATTCCTGATGCACTTCCCTTTGTGTTTATATATGAATCAATCACTAAATTTTATCGTTTCTCTTGTGATGAATTTTTAAGTGCGTTGCTATAACGAAAAGGAAATCAAAAGTAGGTTGTTTAATTCATTACTTTGTTGTCATTTAAAAAGGCTTTCTATTTTGTAATTTAACACTTATGTTAACGCCTCCATGTTATACAAAAGTTTTCTCATTATTTGCTTGATTTGCGTGTGATGTTTATGGTGGATCTATTTTAGGGCATTATATGGCCTTACATGTGTTTTTTATTGTTTCAGTAAAGTTGGGCTTCCCTGGCCTAGACAACGAACCGGTTTTGAAGGGTTGTTTCACCTCTTTGTTGGTCCAAATCAGTTTCATCACAGAAATCAAGTAAGTCAACTGTTAATAGCATCCTATTTTTATTTTATTTCACTTTAAAACATTGTATTTTGAAAATCTACCGCTTGCAACATCTTACTTTCATTTTATTTCTTTTAAAAGCACTACACTTTTAAATTTTACCAATTACAACTTACTTTCATTTATTAGATTTTAAATCATTGTATTTTGAAAATTTACCAATTATAGTTTCTAACTTTTATTTTAGTTATTTTTAAAACAATTTACTTAGAAAATCTACCGATTACAAAATCCTATTTTCACATTTGTTCTTTTTATAACACTTAACATTAAGAATTTACCAATTTCAACATCCTACTTTAATTATTATTATTTTATTAAAGCATATTACTTTGGAAATCATACGATTACAGCATAATAATTTAACATCTATTATTTTTAAATCACTAAAGTTTGAAAATTTACCAATTACAACGTCCTACTTTTAGTTTAGTTTTTTTTTAAATTACCTAACTTAGAAAATTAATGCTAATGCTAATGCTAATGCTAATGCTAATGCTAATGCTAATGCTAATGCTAATGCTAATGCTATTGCTATTGCTATTACCAATGCTAATGCTAATGCTAATGCTAATGCTAATGCTAATGCTAATGCTAATGCTAATGCTAAAGCTAATCTACCAATTGCAACATCCTACTTTCATTTTATTTCTTTTAAAACCACTACACTTTTAAAATTTACCAATTACATCTTACTTTCATTTACTACATTCTAAAACATTATACATTGAAAATCTGTCAATTACAACATCGTAATTATCCTTTTTATTGATATAATTCATTCATGATTCTTGTAAAATTTGACTAATACAAAACTTCATCCATGTGAGATAACTAAATCTTGAAGATTTGATGATATTGGATGCAAACTTTTGTTTACTAGTCATTATCTAACTAGTAGAACAATTTTCTAGCATCAATTTCATGAAATCCTAAATTTCTCAAAATTAGGGTTCATCCAAATCATCATGTTTCTATGGATTTAGCTTAAACAAATCATGCGGGAATGTTTCTTACCTTGAGTAGAAGTGAATGCAGCAAAAATCCATTTGAAACACCGATGATTGAAGCTTGATTTGAGTTCACACACTAAATACACCAAGAACACACCTAGTGTTCTTGAGAGAATTTTCTTGAGAAAATGGGGAAGAAATGACTGATTTTGCTTTATAATTTCGTCCATAAAGTCCCTAATAAGTAGTGGAAGTCACGTGTCAAGTTTAAGGGGTGCTTGGTTTAAAAAATGAGGCTAATAAGTCAATTCAACACACCTACACGTGTCCAGGAAGTGTCCAGCGCACTTTTAGCTGTTCTGCTGCGTACACGGGTCGTGTAAAATGCGTGCAAGGCTGTCCAGCAGGTTACACGGGTCGTGTTAACTTAACACGGGTCGTGTTCGTGCCAGCATTTCATATTTTCCTTACATTTTATCCTCAACTTCAATCAGTCATAACTTCTTCATTTCTTATCCAAATTTCACAAACCATATATGTTTAGAAAGCTAATAAAAAGTTCTACAACTTATTCCTATTGAAATTTCCCCAGTTTTAATTACATTTCTCGGTATTCAAGCTCAAACCTGGTTACTTCTTGATTTTTGATGCTTTTAGTCCAACTTCAATTGATCATAACTTCTTCATCCGATCTCCAAATGTTTCCATTCTTTTTCCTTCATTCTTATAATTCCAAATAATCTATTTTTCATATTGTGAGAAATTTCCCAATTCCTTATAGATAATTATATATTAATTTTCAAAGATTTACAATTATTCTTTTCACTTTAAGTCCCAAATTTCCATTTTAGCCCTCGGGTCTTTAAATTAAATTTCTAAATGAAATAATACTTCATTATGACTTAATAAGAGGTCTTAAAATCCAAGTTTCTATATTTTCACATTCTTTGACCATTGCCCTTTTACATACATTTTACTTGTTTGGACATCAAACCTCTTAGCATCAAGATACTTAACTTAAAGTACTTAATTCATATATTAAAATTTAGGTTGTCACAAATATCTACCCCTTAAATGGATTCCGTCCTCGGAATCACTATACAGAAAGGAAGTTAACTTACAACTACATAGTTCACATGAACCTACACTGCTACGAAGTCTTCAACCCAACCCTTATTGCAAATTCTTATTGCCTTGTGCAATCTTTATTTCAACAATTCCTTTTTGATGTCATTTATCTTCATTTATCGTATTTCCTTTATTTGGCTCATAATCACTAAGATATATTCCATTTGAAATTTGGATAAGTTCCTTATTCACTTTTCATAGCAGGTTTGACTTTTCAAAGTCAACATGCAATTCATTTACTTTCTCTTCATGAATTAGTACTCAAACATGTTTAATTCTTCAACATTTTTGTTTTCCAATGATCGAGTGTATTAATTTTCACATAATAGAGTTTTGGACTAATTATCCAAAATAACGTTCTACTTTACCTGTCATAGTTAATCTTTCAATCATTAGACTCTCTCTATGAGTCTTTCTTTACTTTGCATTCTTCCATATTAGTCCACTTGACTGTATTATTGGCCATTCCATAATAACAATGCACCCGCATACACTTGTCAAATGGACATCTTCCATTATCTATCTCTTTAGTCCCGAGTCTTATTAAGTTCCAGATCTCATTGATCATTTGATTTCGTCACTATGCTTCCACCAATGCTACATTGATGCTATTATAGAGGATTAAGGAATCATCTATTTCTTTTCAGTTCACATGTACCACAATCCAATCACTATTCAATGTCTTCTTGCAACAATTTAGCTCAACATTAGAAGTCTTAACCCTTGGTACAAATTCCCTACTAAGGACTACACTTCAAGTATTATACAATATTCTTAGACAACCCTTGAGCTCTTTGCTGAACTTAATTTATCATGTCTCAAGACTTATACTTGCAGCACTGCATCAATACGATCATCATAAGACCAAGCGTTTAAATCTACCAATCTACCCCTTAAAATAAAGTGAATATCATCTTTCTTTTAAGGCCTAATTCCTTCATATGATTCCTACATAACAATATTCCATTCTATTTAATCTATTTAATCTATTGCGTCAATTGCTGCATCATCTTTAAGATAATCAAATGGTGAGAAACTGTTAACCCCGTCACACTTCATGAAGACCTTGCAAGTTTATCTTCATCCTAGTGTTAGTTCTAACTTATTAACTAAACAATCTTGCTAACCCAAAATGATTCTAACTTCCTCTGATAATAAGCTTATAAGAAGTTGTGAATTAACAACTTACAACTTGAACAATTGTCTTCAACTATCGAGTATACATTTCATTATGCCTTAACAACATAATATACATTTACCAACACTGACCATTAGCTGCTAGTATAAACTTGTAGAACTAATAGTTCATAACGACTTCATTTTCCCATGTGTCACTTTCCTTATTGTTCTTCAAAATCCAATGCTTCTACTTAAACACAGTAAGAAGAATGAGCTTCAACATGCTACGCCTCGCTTCACGATCTTCATTTCCAATTCAAATCTTTAATCCAGGTTTGAGAACTTTTATCAATTTTCCTTATTTCACGTTCTTATAGTCGCATTATAATAAGGCAAAATACTCGAGTTCTCATAATCTTTTCCACTTTTAATTTCTTTTCCATTCAGATAACTCACTTTGTTATATTACTCATTATAGCACTATACTTATGACTTAGCCGTTTGCTCTAATCAAAGATGTCTTTACTTGTCATATCTCCTTCGTGTTTGGAAGTCACGACTTCCCATTTCTTAAATTTATTCTTTCTTCTGAGTCTTATTTTCATTTCTGTATTTGATTCCTTATCTAGTTCTTAACTACTCTACTTTCATTTTCTAGTAACGTATTTGATCATAACCTTTAATAATCATACTTAAATCCATTGGTTGTCATGTGAGACACACCATATTACTTCCTTTAATCTTTCTTCTTTACCTTTTGATACAACCATTGGGTTTGTCCTTAATTACAAAAATCCAGCTCATTTTTGTTTACATTTCCAGCTACGTGTTTTCATACTTCTTTCTTATATGGATTATATGCATATATGTGATCATATTTTCCAATCTTTCTTTACTTCAATCATTATAATGGCACGACTTTAATCTTTATTTCATAGTCTTAATTCATTTCCGTTAGACAAACGGAGTTATTAGCTACATAAACTTGGAATGGTTTGTATCATATAGTTTTATTTCTTTCATTTCATATATCCCCCAACGAGTTGGTATGGTTTCGTCATGTTTCCTTTAATGTTCGCTTTCATACTTCATCTTGTTCCTATCAGTGTACTTATATTAGTTATAAAAGCTTTCATATTTGTTCATTTCTAGTTTTCTGGCCACGAAGTACATACCCATTATCTTATCTTTAATATTTTCAGCAATACTTAAATATATTCGGTCGTGCTTGATTTTATTACATAGGTATATCTATCCTAAGACAATCAACTCTTCCTTCTTCTTTTCCCTACTCCTTACATGAATCCCTTACTAGATTCCCAAGATTCCTTTGTGATTCCACCAAACTCAAATACGTATCCTGTGATTATGATAGTACTGGCCCATATTATTATAACCAACTATACATATTTGATTATGGCATCATCACAAGGTCTCCTGGTCCACTGGTTCAGGTTAATTGATAACCCTCTATCACTCTTATTTTATCTTAGACTCATCGTCTTAACCATCCTATAGGTCTACAACCTATCTTACGATACATCTTAACACAATCCCTTACTATACCGCTTACAGTTTTACGTAGTCTCACTTAAACCTCACACAGTTTAAGCCTAGGTCCGAGTCTCGACACTTAATTCGCTTAAAACCTGGCTCCGATTCCAAATTGTAACACCCCATCTTTCATACACCTTATTTGGTGTATTAATTTATAAAACATCATTAGTGAAAATTTCATTCTTTTAAAAACATTTTCTTTTAGTCAATAAGACAACGTTTGGTCCCAATGAAAACAATTACGTAAAAAGATATTTAGACAACATTGGGGGTTACAAACTCATATCAAAACTACCATAGTAAAGCCTTTACCAACTCAAAGTTATGTCTCGTATCAAAATAACATTTCTACCGAAAATTCGGCATGACCTTTGGGCAACATGGACAAATCCATACCGACCCGACTCAATAAAACAATCCAAAAATAATACGGGACATAACACAACTTTATTGTACAACTACAAGGGAATTCTAAACCATAATAAAACATCTCTCAATTACATGACAAACTATACCGCAATTGAGATACTCTATCTTCTGAACATCTCTTCTATTTACACTCCTCATATCGGCTTCTAAGTCCTTTCATTCTATCATCTGCTAACCAGAATCCTGTTCTTGAGTACATAGCATTTTAAAACAAAAATACGTAAGACATAAATGCCTCGTGAGATACATGGGTTTTAGACTCAATGAGTTTAAATCAATTTCAATATCATTTGCTATTAACAAATAAAGAAAAACAAACCTTTCCCTTCTTTCTCAAAACCTGCAAACTCCATTGTTATATCAAAACAATAAAACAAAAGTTCATTGCTATAATCATTAAAACAGAAATCATTACTTATCATCCAAACAAAAGCTCATTGTTAAAACTTCAAATACTTTAGCTTAAAATGTCAAGTAAGCAATTCATCACAAGCAAACATAATTCAGGTACTTTCTTAACCAGTATAGAACAACTGTAATTCATGATTATTTATTTTCATTTGGCTTTATACGGGTTTCCCCGTATCCCTTTCCCTCCCCGGAATAGAACCAATCTATCCGTGAGGGCGTGCTAGTTCCCTTTCCCTTCATGGAATAGAACAAATCTATCCATAAGGGCGTGTTGAGACAACTACTTCGCGACGGGAGGTACCATCCCCGTAGTGTCTTTTGACCTCCCCTCACTAGGGTGAGATCCTTGTCCGGACATCTTTCTCATTTATTTCATTTAGTTCATATTTCAATTTTTACCATTATCATTTTATCACATGTTGGTCTCTAGTTAAACATCATTCAAAACATGTAAACTCATTTTCAATTCTTCAACATAAAACCGTACTTCTAATTTAATTTGAAAACTCATTTGCAAACCATTTCAATCAATCAACATAAATCAATGTTTTCTAATTCAAGCTTTAAAAACCACTTAGAAAACCATAACTCATGAAACATTTATCATAACTTTGAAAACCATTTGTCAAACTATTAAACATAAAACATTTAACATAAAAACAAAACTTGTTGCTATGTACCCAGAAAAATCCTCATGTACTCACCTCGGTAGCTAGGTATGTCTAGCTACATTAATCCATTAACTCTAAGCTTTTACTGCTTCCAAACATCCTTCAACCTTTATTGATTTAATAAGAGGTTAGTATATATATATATATATATATATATATATATATATATATATATATATATATATATATATATATATATATATATATATATATATATATATATATATATATATATATATATATATATATATATATATATATATATATATATATATATATATATATATATATATATATATATATATATATATATATATATATATATATATATATATATATATATATTACACAACTAGACACATAATATTTATCGAATTATACATGCACTCTTTCTATACATTATCTAATTCCATTCTAAGGTTTACGTGTGACTCTTAAAGCATAATAGTCATTTTGGACATTTTTGCCCTTTTGTCCCATTTTGACAACTTAGTCCAAAATTCATGTAAACTTTTGTTTAAGTCATTGTTATATAACCCAACAATATACCAATAGTGTTTAGAACACGTATAAAGCTTCATGGAACCTTTTACACCATTTTTTGTTTCGACATTTTTTGACCGTTTTCTTATTTAGGCATCCTACTTTGCCTAAATGTGTTTTCTTGGGTTTTAACATGAAATTTTAGTAACTTTTTGATCTTAACATGTTTATTAAGCAATATTAATGCTTAGATGTCAAAACATATTTCGTTTCGCTCTTATATTCCACTTTTAGCAATTTTGCCGCTAAAAATTAATAAAATAAAAATTATTTTATAAACATCACACTTTTACATATTTTGTTTCCAAAACCATCCAACAACACATAAATGTTGATATAAATTCATTCAATGCCCTCATGAATTCGTATTTGCTTAAACCGTAACTTTTTAGTTTAACCGTTTCCGATTAAGTCATTTTTAGACTTAACCAAAACTTAACTTTTCTTGACCCAAACCTTCAACTTCCTTTTAATATAGTATAATAACATGACAATGAATCATGTTGTTCAAATATTTGGGTCATCTCTCAAACATTCATTTATTAGACCTAAAACGACAATTTAACTAAAATATTACAATTATAGTCTTTTTACGACTAAATGATGTTTTATATGATGCTTAACCAAATACATGTATCCCAAATTCAATGTTATCATCTTGTACTATAAACATGTCTCATAATTCATGCTTTAACTGGTTTCTTGATCACAGGTATCAATGTTTATCATTCTCCCATTTTGACTTTTACTTGATTAATCTTTTCTCAAAATAACATTCTACTAATTTTCTTTTGTTCAACATAGCTTAATTATCCTTTTATTGACATAATTCATTCATGATTCTTGTAAAATTTGACTAATACAAAACTTCATCCATGTGAGATAACTAAATCTTGAAGATTTGATGATATTGGATGCAAACTTTTGTTTACTAGTCATTATCTAACTAGTAGAACCATTTTCTAGCATCGATTTCATGAAATCCCAAATTTCTCAAAATTAGGGTTCATCCAAATCATCATGTTTCTATGGATTTAGCTTAAACAAATCATGGAGGAATGTTTCTTGCCTTGAGTAGAAGAGAATGCAGCAAAAAGCCATTTGAAACACCGATGATTGAAGCTTGATTCGAGTTCACACACTAAATACAGCAAGAACACACCTAGTGTGGTGTGTTCTTGAGAGAATTTTCTAGAGAAAATGGGGAAGAAATGACTGATTTTGCTTTATAATTTCGTCCATAAAGTCCCTAATAAGTAGTGGAAGTCACGTGTCAAGTTTAAGGGGTGCTTGGTTTAAAAAATGAGGCTAATAAGTCAATTCAACGCACCTACACGTGTCCAGGAAGTGTCCAACGCACTTTTAGCTGTTCTGCTGCGTACACGGGTCGTGTAAAATGTGTGCAAGGCTGTCCAGCAGGTTATACGGGTCGTGTTCGTGCCAGCATTTCATATTTTCCTTACATTTTATCCTCAACTTCAATCAGTCATAACTTCTTCATTTCTTATCCAAATTTCACAAACCATATATGTTTAGAAACCTAATAAAAAGTTCTACAACTTATTCCTATTGAAACTTCCCCAGTTCTAATTACATTTCTCGGTATTCCAGCTCAAACCTGGTTACTTCTTGATTTTTGATGCTTTTAGTCCAACTTCAATTGATCATAACTTCTTCATCCGATCTCCAAATGTTTCCATTTTTTTTCCTGCATTCTTATAATTCCAAATAATTTATTTTTCATATTGTGAGAAATTTCCCAATTCCTTATAGATAATTATATATTAATTTTCAAAGATTTACAATTAATCTTTTCACTTTTAGTCCCAAATTTCTATTTTAGCCCTCGGGTCTTTAAATTAAATTTCCAAATGAAATAATACTTCATTATGACTTAATAAGAGGTCTTAAAACCCAAGTTTCCGTATTTTCACATTCTTTGACCATTTTGCCCTTTTACATACATTTAACTTGTTTGGACATCAAACCTCTTAGCATCAAGATACTTAACTTAAAGTACTTAATTCATATATTAAAAGATAGGTTGTCACAAATATCTACCCCTTAAATGGATTCCGTCCTCGGAATCACTATACAGAAAGGAAGTTAACTTACAACTACATAGTTCACATGAACCTACACTGCTACGAAGTCTTCAACCCAACCCTTATTGCAAATTCTTATTGCCTTGTGCAATCTTTATTTCAACAGTTCCTTTTTGATGTCATTTATCTTCATTTATCGTATTTCCTTTATTTGGCTCATAATCACTAATATATATTCCATTTGAAATTTGGATAACTTCCTTATTCTTGGAGTGTTTGATTAGTGTGATTGACCCACTTTTTCTGAATTTGAACTTATATTTATCCAAATTGTATTTTAAATTTATAGAAATGATGTGTTGTTCGAAAGAAACTTCTCTCACTTTTTGACCATGTGACATTGATTTGAAAGGTCTAACATTTGTTTGTATGTATTTAATTTGTTTTGAGTAAAAATTAATTTCACTAAAATGTATATGGTTTCATCATTAATGATCACAAGGTAATGAATTAGATACATTATTCTAATGTTTTACCCATTTTCTTTGTGGTATTAGATCTATCATAAGCTTCATCTACAACTTTGCATGTTTGTAATAGTTTTTATTCCTGATGCACTTCCCTTTGTGTTTATATATGAATCTATCACTAAATTTTATCATTTCTCTTATGATGAATTTTTAAGTGCGTTGCTATAACCAAAAGGAAATCAAAAGTAGGTTGTTTAATTCATTACTTTGTTGTCATTTAAAAAAGCTTTCAATTTTGTAATTTAACACTTATGTTAACACCTCCATGTTATACAAAACTTTTCTTATTATTTGCTTGATTTGCGTGTGATGTTTATGGTGGATCTATTTTAGGGCATTATATGGGCTTACATGTGTTTTTTATTTTTTCAGTACAGTTGGGCTTCCCTAGACAACGAACCGGTTTTGAAGGGTTGTTTCACCTCTTTGTTGGTCCAAATCAGTTTCATCAAAGAAATCAAGTAAGTCAACTGTTATAGCATCCTATTTTTATTTTATTTCACTTTAAAACATGGTATCTTGAAAATCTACCGCTTGCAACATCTTACTTTCATTTTATTTCTTTTAAAAGCACTACACTTTTAAATTTTACCAATTACATCTTACTTTCATTTATTAGAATTTAAAACATTGTATTTTGAAAATTTACCAATTACAGTTTCTAACTTTTATTTTAATTATTTTTAAAACAATTTACTTAGAAAATCTACCGATTACAAAATCCTATTTTCACATTTGTTCTTTTTATAACACTTAACATTAAGAATTTACCAATTTCAACATCCTACTTTAATTATTATTATTTTTTAAAGCACATTACTTTGGAAATCATACGATTACATCTTAATAATTTAACTTCTATTATTTTTAAATCACTAAAGTTTGAAATTTTACCAATTACAACGTCCTACTTTTATTTTAGTTTTTTTTTTAAATTACCTAACTTAGAAAATTAATGCTAATGCTAATGCTAATGCTAATGCTATTGCTATTGCTATTACCAATGCTAATGCTAACGCTAATCTACCAATTGCAACATCCTACTTTCATTTTATTTCTTTTAAAACCACTACACTTTTAAAATTTACCAATTACATCTTACTTTCATTTACTACATTTTAAAACATTATACATTGAAAATCTGTCAATAACATCTTAATTATCCTTTTTATTGACATAATTCATTCATGATTCTTGTAAAATTTGACTAATACAAAACTTCATCCATGTGAGATAACTAAATCTTGAAGATTTGATGATATTGGATGCAAACTTTTGTTTACTAGTCATTATCTAACTAGTAGAACCATTTTCTAGCATCAATTTCATGAAATCCCAAATTTCTCAAAATTAGGGTTCATCCAAATCATCATGTTTCTATGGATTTAGCTTAAACAAATCATGGGGGAATGTTTCTTACCTTGAGTAGAAGAGAATGCAGCAAAAAGCCCTTTGAAACACCGATGATTGAAGCTTGATTCGAGTTCACACACTAAATACACGAAGCACACACCTAGTGTTCTTGAGAGAATTTTCTAGAGAAAATGGGGAAGAAATGACCGATTTTGCTTTATAATTTCGTCCATAAAGTCCCTAATAAGTAGTGGAAGTCACGTGTCAAGTTTAAGGGGAGCTTGGTTTAAAAAATGAGGCTAATAAGTCAATTCAACGCACCTACACATGTCCACGAAGTGTTCAGCGCACTTTTAGCTGTTCTGCTGTGTACACGGGTCATGTAGGCCAACACGGGTCGTGTAAAATGTGTGCAAGGCTGTCCAGCAGGTTACACGGGTCGTGTTCGTGCCAGCATTTCATATGTTCCTTACATTTTATCCTCAACTTCAATCAGTCATAACTTCTTCATTTCTTATCCAAATTTCACAAACCATATATGTTTAGAAAGCTAATAAAAAGTTCTACAACTTATGCCTATTGAAATTTCCCCAGTTCTAATTACATTTCTCGGTATTCAAGCTCAAACCTGGTTACTTCTTGATTTTTGATGCTTTTAGTCCAACTTCAATTGATCATAACTTCTTCATCCGATCTCCAAATGTTTCTATTCTTTTTCCTGCATTCTTATAATTCCAAATAATCTATTTTTCATATTGTGAGAAATTTCCCAATTCCTTATAGATAATTATATATTAATTTTCAAAGATTTACAATTATTCTTTTCACTTTTAGTCCCAAATTTCCATTATAGCCCTCGGGTCTTTAAATTAAATTTCCAAATGAAATAATACTTCATTATGACTTAATAAGAGGTCTTAAAACCCAAGTTTCTATATTTTCACATTCTTTGACCATTTTGCCCTTTAACATACATTTAACTTGTTTGGACATCAAACCTCTTAGCATCAAGATACTTAACTTAAAGTACTTAATTCATATATTAAAATTTAGGTTGTCACAAATATCTACCCCTTAAATGGATTCCGTCCTCGGAATCACTATACAGAAAGGAAGTTAACTTACAACTACATAGTTTACATGAACCTACACTGCTACGAAGTCTTCAACTCAACCCTTATTGCAAATTCTTATTGCCTTGTGCAATCTTTATTTCAACAGTTCCTTTTTGATGTCATTTATCTTCATTTATCGTATTTCCTTTATTTGGCTCATAATCACTAAGATATATTCCATTTGAAATTTGGAAAAGTTCCTTATTCACTTTTCATAGCAGGTTTGACTTTTCAAAGTCAACATGCAATTCAATTACTTTCTCTTCATGAATTAGTACTCAAACATGTTTAATTCTTCAACACTTTTGTTTTCCAATGATCGAGTGTATTAATTTTCACATAATAGAGTTTTGGACTAATTATCCAAAATAACGTTCTACTTTACCTGTCATAGTTAATCTTTCAATCATTAGACTTTCTCTCTATGAGCCTTTCTTTACTTTGCATTCTTCCATCTTAGTCAACTTGACTGTATTATTGGCCATTCCATAATAACAATGCACCCGCATACACTTGTCAAATAGACATCTTCCATTATCTATCTCTTTAGTCCCGAGTCTTACTAAGTTCCAGATCTCATTGATCATTTGATTTCGGCACTTTGCTTCCACAATCCAATCACTATACAATGTCTTCTTGCAACAATTTAACTCAACATTAGAAGTCTAACCCTTGGTACAAATTCCCTACTAAGGACTACACTTCAAGTATTATACAATATTCTTAGACAACCCTTGAGCTCTTTGCTGAACTTAATTCATCATGTCTCAAGACTTATACTTGCAGCACTGCATCAATACGATCATCATAAGACCAAGCGTTTAAATCTACCAATCTACCCCTTAAAAGAAAGTGAAGATCATCTTTCTTTTAAGGTCCAATTCCTTCATATGATTCCTACATAACAATATTCCATTTTATTTAATTTACTTTTACCTACTAATTCCTCATAAAAAATCTTTAGATACTATTAAATTATTGTTCTCCATCCATTCTTAACCAGTTGCATCTGTTATGCAACCGGATTACCGTGATGTTCGCCATTATATGTATAAGATATTGCGCCAATTGCTGCATCATCTTTAAGATAATTAAATGGTGAGAAACTGTTAACCCCGTCACACTTCATGAATACCTTGCAAGTTATCTTCATCCTGGTGTTAGTTCTAACTTATTAACTAAACAATCTTGCTAACCCAAAATGATTCTAACGTCCTCTCATAATAAGCTTCATAAGTTGTGAATTAACAACTTACAACTTGAACAATTGTCTTCAACTATTGAGTATACATGTCATTATGCCTTAACAACATAATATACATTTACCAACACTGACCATTAGCTGCTAGTATAAACTTGTAGAACTAATAGTTCATAACGACTTCATTCTCTCAAAATATTATATGGAAATAATGACATACCTTCATTACCTTAACTTCTTGTTGTGAAATCCTCCCATGTGTCACTTTCCTTCTTGTTCTTCAAAATGCAATGATTATGCTTAAACACAGTAAGAAGAATGAGCTTCAACATGCTACGCCTCGCTTCACGATCTTCATTTCCGATTCAAATCTTTAATCCAGGTTTGAGAACTTTTATCAATTTTCCTTATTTCATGTTTTTATAGTCACATTATAATAAGGCAAAATACTCCAGTTCTCATAATCTTTTCCACTTTTCATTTCTTTTCCATTCAGATAACTCACTTTGTTATATTACTCATTATAGCACTATACTTATGACTTAGCCGTTTGCTCTAATAAAAGATGTCTTTACTTGTCATATCTCCTTCGGGTTTGGAAGTCACGACTTCCCATTTCTTAAATTTATTCTTTCTTCTTAGTCTTATTTTCATTTCTGTATTTGATTCCTTATCTAGTTCTTAACTACTCTACTTTCATTTTCTAGTAACGTATTTGATCATAACCTTTAATAATCATACTTAAATCCACTGGTTGTCATGTGAGACACACCATATTACTTCCTTTAATCTTTCTTCTTTACCTTTTGATACAACCATTGGGTTTGTCCTTAATTACAAAACTCCAGCTCATTTTTGTTTACATTTCCAGCTACGTGTTTTCATACTTCTTTCTTATATGAATTATATGCATATATGTGATCATATTTTCCAATCTTTCTTTACTTCAATCATTATAATGGCACGACTTTAATCTTTATTTCATAGTCTTAATTCATTTCCGTTAGACAAACGGAGTTATTAGCTACATAAACTTGGAATGGTTTGTATCATATAGTTTTATTTCTTTCATTTCATATATCCCCCAACGAGTTGGTATGGTTTCGTCACGTTTCCTTTAATGTTCGCTTTCATACTTCATCTTGTTCCTATCAGTGTACTTTATATTAGTTATAATAGCTTTCATATTTGTTCATTTCTAGTTTTCTAGCCACGAAGTACATACCCATTATCTTATCTTTAATATTTTAAGCAATACTTTAATATATTCGGTCGTGCTTGATTTTATTACATAGGTATATCTATCCTAAGACAATCAACTCTTCCTTCTTCTGTTCCCTACTCCCTACATGAATCCCTTACTGGATTCCCAAGATTCCTTTGTGATTCCACCAAACTCAAATACGTATCCTGTGATTATGATAGTACGGGCCCATATTATTATAACCACCTATACATATTTGATTATGGCATCATCACAAGGTCTCCTGGTCCACTGGTTCAGGTTAACTGATTACCCTCTATCACTCTTATTTTATCTTAGACTCATCGTCTTAACCATCCTATAGGTCTACAACATATCTTAGGATCTTAGGTTTAACAACCTATCTTACGATACATCTTAACACAATCTCTTACTTTACCGCTCACAGTCTTACGTAGTCTCACTTAAACCTCACATAGTTTAAGCCTATGTTCGAGTCTCGACACCTAATTCGCTTAAAACATGGCTCTGATACCAAATTGTAACACCCCATCTTTCATACACCTTATTTGGTGTATTAATTTATAAAACATCATTATTGAAAATTTCGTTTTTTTAAAAACTTTTTCTTTTTGTCAATAAGACAACGTTTAAAACTTTTGGTCCCAATAAAAATAATTACGTAAAAAGATATTTAGACAACATTGGGGGTTACAAACTCATATCAAAACAACCATAGTAAAGCCTTTAACAACTCAAAGTTATGTCTCGTATTAAACTAATATTTCTTCTGAACATCTCTTCTATTTACACTCCTCATATCGGCTTCTAAGTCTTTTTATTCTATCACCTGCTAACCATAATCCTGTTCCTGAGTACATAGCATTTTAAAACAAAAATACGTAAGACATAAATGCCTAGTGAGATACATGGGTTTTAGACTAAATGAGTTTCAATCAATTTGAATATCATTTGCTATTAACAAATAAAGAAAAACCTTTCCCTTCTTTCTCAAAACTTGCAAACTCCATTGTTATGTCAAAACAATAAAACAAAAGTTCATCGCTGTAATCATTAAAACAGAAATCATTACTTATCATCCAAACAAAAGCTCATTGTTAACCAGTATAGACCAACTGTAATTCATGATTATTTATTATCATTTGGCTTTATACGGGTTTCCCCGTATCCCTTTCCTTCCCCGGAATAGAACCAATCTATCCGTGAGGGCATGCTAATTCCCTTTCCCTTCATGGAATAGAACAAATCTATCCAAAAGGGCGTGTTGAGACAACTACTTCGTGACGGGAGGTACCATCCCCGTAGTGTCTTTTGACCTCCCCTGACTAGGGTGAGATCCTTGTCCGGACATCTTTCTCATTTCTTTCATTTAGTTCACATTTCAATTTTTGCCATTATCATTTTATCACTTGTTGGTCTCTAGTTAAACATCATTCAAAACATGTAAACTCATTTTCAATTCTTCAACATAAAACCGTACTTCTAATTCAACTTGAAAACTCATTTGTAAATGTTAAATAGTGAATTAGGAATTAAAACCCGTATGAATTGTAAACATGCGCGCAACGGCCCATTAAGTGTCCGCGTTGCGTGAGCCGTGAACTGCTAGGGTACGGCTAGGGTTTCAGTGTCTATTTGTAAAGCCTATAAATATAAAGGCTGGTTTTTTCTGTCAATGTAAAAGTCAGAAGTCATTAGTCAGAGGAGGCCGATTACTAGCAATCTAGGTACGCTCTGTAACACCTGTATTTAGCTCTGGAATAAAGAATACTCTCTCCTGCCCGTGGACGTAGTTCATCTTGGACCAAACCACGTAAATCTCTGTGTCGTTACTTTGTCTTTATATTTCCGCATTTATATTCTCGTTATTATTCCTAGGCAATAGGTTATAGATTTAGGTCTATTTCCTAACAAGTGGTATCAGAGCCGCGGTTTCAGATCTGTAGAGTTATAGATCTGTAGTTATTAGCGGTTTTAGGTCCGCGTGTTTAGATTTGGTTGTAGTTCTGGTTGATTGAAGTCGGTAGTAGATCTAGGGTTTACGGCTACGCCGCGTCGCGTCTGTTGAAAAACCATGTCGCGTCTGTTGAAGGATCGCGTCTGTTGAAGACCGCATCTGTTCAAGTCCGCGTCGCGCCCTGTTGAAGTCCGCGCTGCGACGACGACGAGCAGTAAGCAGTTTCGGATTTACTTGTTTATCAAATACTACAAGGATCGGTTGATTGAAGATGTCATCTCACAAGTTCGATTTGGAGAAGTTCAATGGCTCGAATGATTTCACTTTGTGGAAGGTAAAGATGAAGGCTCTTCTGGTTCAACAAGGATGCGCAGTTGCAGTGGAAGGAGAATATGCAAAGGACACGACAGATGCTGTGAAGAAGGAGATCGAGGGGAAAGCACATAGTGTTATTCTTTTTAGCTTGACGGATGAGGTATTGAGGGAAGTTGTTGATCAACCCACTGCTGCCGGTATTTGGAAGAAGCTCTGTGATACGTATCAGAACAGTTCTTTGAAAAATAGGCTGTATCAGAAGCAACGGTTGTACACTTTCCAGATGGCAGAAGGTACTCAAGTAAAAGACCATATTGATTCTTTCAATCGTATTATTCTAGATCTTCAAGGAGTAGGAGTAAAGATTGATGATGAGGATCAAGCCCTTATTTTGTTATGTTCACTGCCGAATTCACATGAGAACTTTGTTGATACTATGTTGTATGGAAGAACAACAATTACTGTGAATGATGTGAAGGATTCTCTGTTGTCCAAGGAACTCAAACGTAGAGTTTCTGGGAATGAGGAGACATCCGGTTCAGGTCTGTTCGTTGGCAGAGGAAGGACATCGGATAAGAAAGATGGTGGAAATTGGAGTAAGTCACGTTCAAAATCGAAAGTTTCTGCAAAAGTCAAGTGTTATAACTGCAAGGAGAAGGGTCACTTCAAGAGAAATTGTCCATTGCTGAAAGGGGGGAAGGGAGAAAATAGCAACAATGGCAGTGCGGCTATTGTTCAGGATGGTTCTGAAAAAGAAGACATAGGTCATGTGTTGACTGTTTGTACATCTAGTTCTGTTGATGCTTGGGTCTTGGATACTGGGGCATCTTTTCATATGACTTTCCATCGTGACTGGTTCGAATCTTTTAGAGACTTGAAAGGAACGGTGAAGTTGGGAGATGATTGGGTTGCTCAGGTCAAAGGAAGCGGTACAGTACAGATTATGATGCACGATGGTATGGTCAGAAAGCTTGATTGCTGGTATGTTTCGGATCTTCGTAAGAACTTAATTTCTCTTACTACTTTAGCAAAGAATGGGTTGAAATACTCTTGTGAAGATGACTGGGTGAAGGTCACCAAGGGCTCTCTAGTAGTTATGAAAGGAAAGGTGCAGAAAAGTGGGGTTCCTGTCTTAGAAGGAAATTCGGTTAGGGGAACATGTTGGATTAGGTGTCTAAGACATGACTTATAATTGTATTTATCTTGTTAATAGAAGCGAAGTCCATTTGGGTTGCCCTCATAGCTGGAGGATTGATGTATGGTTCAGTAGAGAGAATGGTTGATTTATTAATTGTTTAATAAATCAATAGAAAATAAATATATGGTTTATTAATATATTTAAGTGTTAATATATTAATTAGAAACTATATTAATTAATTGAGATTTAATCTATAATTAATTGGATTTAATTTGGTGATTAAATAAATTAATAAAAGGTGCAGGGACTGGTTTGTATTTATTCAATAGTTGAATAACTGGCAAGGTAAAAACCAGGGACCAAAATGGCGCCACCCTGGAGGCTCCTCCAGGGTTTGGCGAAACCCCAATTAGGGTTTGGGAAGCCTGGTCCAAATGGTCAACAGGCTTGTCCATTTTGGAGGCTCCCTAGGGTTTCAGCTGTAACCCTAGGAGGCTATAAAAGGAACCCCATGGTGCCGCCAAATCCCACGCCTCCTCTCTCTCTGTTACTCTGCTGGACTGTCTTCTCCATTGCTTTGGGTGTGACTTGCATTTGAGGCAGGATTGCTTTGCTGCTAGCTTCAAGAACAAGATCAAGAAAGGTTGGTTATTCTTATTTGATCTTTAGAAATTAATTGTTCCCTTAGGTTTTAGTTTATTATCTTCATAGAAGAAAACATAGATCATCTTAGGGTTGCATGTGAACCATAGGAATTGTTTGTTCATTGATTGCATAGAAACCCTTCAATAGTATCAGAGCATAGGCTTGTTTTCTTGTGTTTGATATAAACTGCATGAATTGTTTTGTGCCTTGGTGTTTTTTGCGATGAACACTACCAAGGAAGACCTTGGATCGACTTTTTTGGCTAGGGTTTCCTAACCCTAGCCGCCACCCATATGGTCCCCTCCCTTAATTGCTTGCCTTTTTTAAGTAAGTTGTTATTTTGGTAATTAATTGGATTAATAAAATAACTAGAACTCTTATGTGTTGGCTTGTAATTTTCGAACCATATAGGGGCCAAGATAGAAAAATTAATTTGATTAATTTCATGAAATCTATCTTAGATTTAATTAGTTTAATTAATTGTTAATTAAAAGATCAATTAAATCAGCTTAAAGGATTAATTTAAATTTTCAAAAAATTGTTTAAAATTTGCAAAAATTATGATTAAATTAATTCTAAAATATTTTAATAAGATTAAAATATATCTTATATATTTATGATTAAAAGTTAATATTTATATATAAGATTAAAAGGTTAGTCTTACCGTTAGTAGGCATCATTCACGAAACTGTCCTATAAAGAGGGTATAAGGCGACTGCCTATAAAATGGTAGTCTAATGGGTATCTAGTCTTACCCACCGCTCTCCTGGTCAGTCGAGTGTTGTTAGCCGAACGGGTTTGATAGAACAGCTAAGTCTCTTAGAAGTATAATGCTATAATTGAAATACTAGAACTTTAAACAAATCCCAATCTAGTTACTTTAGGTTTAAAAATGTGAATTGGTGCTAATCCATGAAATTGCACATTGTACTTTGTGGAACGTTGGTGGAGCATGTGTGGTTTACCGGCACGCCAACTGGGGTCCACAAAGAGTCGCAATCGGTTTCTCGTTTTTGTCATTATTAACGGAGCGTGTGTGGTTATCCGACACGTTAATTAGAGATGACAATTGACTTCGAGAGTACCAAGCGAATTTGCATGGTTATTCACACCCGGTTTGTGATCCTCGGTATCCCAGTCACAAACAGCGGGGCATTCCCGAGATTAAAACATGCTACCGAACAGTTCGGTAAATCTCAAAGAAACTAGGAATTCCATTATAATTTGATTATCTTTCCACGGTGGAATTGGCTGAATCGTCATTCTCCTACCTTATAAAATTTACAATAAAGATTACGGCATCCCTCTTCAATATTGTAGATTGTTATTATAGGATCCTAGCCTTATATTTATTCTTGGGTGAATATAAGGATTATTATTAATGTCTAATTAAAACTACCTTCTTCTTATTCAGATGTCATCTAACCAATCCGTTCCCCACTCGAATCCCGGTAATGTCACCTCGGTTCTGTCATTGTGCTCAAAAGTGACGCTGGACGGCACTAACTACAATGACTGGATCCGTAACATCAAAATGGCTCTTAGGTTTGAACACAAAGAGTATGTTCTGGAAACCGAGCTAGTTGAGGTTGACCCAGATACTGCTACTCCCGAGGAAGTCGCCGCGTACACCAAACACTCAGATGATGCGACCAAAGTGGCCTGCATCATGATCGCTACCATGAACCCTGAACTACAGCGTATCTATGAGGACTATTGGCCTTACAAGATGCACAAAGAGCTCACGAAAAAGTTTCGTAAGCAAGAGCGCATCAAAAGGCGTGAGGTAGTAAAAGCTTTCACTAACGACAAGCCTAAAGATGGAGAGTCCATCTGCACTCATGTGCAAAGGATGCATGGTTATGTGGAAAGGCTTAGGAAGCTGGAAATGCCTGTTCATGAGGATTTAGCTGCTGACATAGTGTTAAACTCCTTGCCTAGTTCTTATGACCAGTTCACACTGCTGAATTACACCGCATGCTTCGTACTACTGAAGACGGGATGAAGGGAAAAGGTCTGCTCCCTGTCAACCCGCTTGTCCTAGCTATTGGATTTGGCAGGGGAAAGAAACGGAAGGGCCCTCCGAAGCAAAACTGGAGGGAAAAGACTCATGTCAGGTCATCTAGCAATGCCCCGAGAGCCAAGTCTTCCGGCATTCCACATGTCCAGAATCCCAAGGAAGCCGACTGCTTCTACTGCAAGCAAAAGGGTCACTGGAAGAGAAGCTGCCCCACGTATCTGCAAGACATCAAGGATAGCAAAGTGAAGCCATCACAAGCAGGTACATATTCTATATCTATTAACTCACCTACTTCCTGTTCTTGGGTCCTTGATATAGGATGTGGTTTTCATATCTGTTCTGATTTGCAGGGCCTAAAGGAAAGTAGGGAGCTGGAGCACGGTAGATTGAACCTGGTCATGGGCAATAGGCGAACGTCACCTGTTACCAAGATCGGTGTCTATAGATTAGTGCTTAGTAGTGGAGTCTGTTTAGATTTACATAATTGTTGCTATTCGCCTGATATGGCTAAGAACATAATTTCTTTTCATGTATTGTTCAGACAGGACTTTTATTATGAATTTAATAAATTGAATGGTTTAATTTTTTTGTTTTCAAAAATGATGTTTTTATATTTAATGCTATGCCTTGTGATGGAGTGTATGAATCTATTATGTGTGTTGATAATTATGGTAAAAATGTTTTAGCTATTGATGCTTCAAGCGGTATAGAAAAGGCGTGTCTGTGGCACTGTCGCCTTGGCCATATCAACAAGAAACGCATCGCCCAACTCCAAAAGGATGGAGTGTTGGAATCATTTGACCTTGGGTCGGATGATGTATGTGAATCTTGCTTGCTGGCAAGATGACAAAATCACCATTCAAAGGCTCCTTTGAAAGAGGTGAAGGTCTATTAGATATCATACACACAGGTATGCGGTTCTATGTGACATTTACTGACGATTTTAGTAGATATGGGTATATTTACTTAATCAAGAATAAGTCAGATACATTTGAAAAGTTCAAAGAGTTTAAAAATGAAGCAGAAAAGCAATTGGGCAGAAAGATAAAGATGCTTAGATCCGACAGAGGCGGTGAGTATCTTAGTATCGAGTTTCTTGATTACCTCAAGGAATGTGGAATTGTTTCACAGTTGTCGCCTCCAAGAACACCTCAGTTGAACGGTGTTGCTGAAAGGCGAAACTGAACCTTGTTGGACATGGTTCGTTCCATGATGAGTCGAGCTTAACTTCCAATCCATTTCTGGGGGTATGCCTTAGAGACTGCCGCACATATCCTAAATCTTGTCCCAACCAAGAAGGTTGCGAAAACACCGCACGAGATGTGGACCGCGCTCATAGCTGGAGGATTGATGTATGGTTCAGTAGAGAGAATGGTTGATTTATTAATTGTTTAATAAATCAATAGAAAATAAATATATGGTTTATTAATATATTTAAGTGTTAATATATTAATTAGAAACTATATTAATTAGTTGAGATTTAATCTAGAATTAATTGGATTTAATTTGGTGATTAAATAAATTAATAAAAGGTGCAGGGACTGGTTTGTATTTATTCAACAGTTGAATAACTGGCAAGGTAAAAACCAGGGACCAAAATGGCGCCACCCTGGAGGCTCCTCCAGATTACAAATTTTCTGTCCACAATGAAGTGTACTTACTCATTCAGATTCTAAAGGCCATTAAGGAATTGTCCATGACTTTCGATGTTGTCCGTGTAGCGAGCTTTCGGAAATACCATCCCAAACCAGACGATCTTAGGTGGTAAGGTGCATAAATGCCTCTTCGAGGCCACCCTTTTCGGACCTACTGGCTCGAACAACAAAGGCCACAGATTGACATCTCCTTCCTAAATTCGAATCTTAAAACAGCTCAATCTTCTAAATTCATAAAACTCAACTTATTTGACTACTAATAGCATGATCACAACTAAACAGTATTTCTTGAAAAATACCAATGCTATCACAATCACAAACTATTCGTTTCAAAATTGCAATTTATTAAAAATTTTGAAAAGTATTGCTAAAAAATTTGAAAATTGATCATTTTTGCAAAAATTTCAAAAATTCTTTTGCGACCGTCCACACCCCACATTTAAAACCGTACAACGTCCCCGTTGTACAAAAATTATTTTTCAGCATAAGGGAGAAAGAGTTACCCCTGTTGGACGATAGATTGCTTGGTGCTCAGTATCACATGTATAATTACGAACAAACGGATCCTTGATTTCGTATTACGGAGTTGTAGCGCTACAGTGAACACGCCCGTGGTCTAGACAAGTGGAGGGGCACGGTGACCCCACACTTGTCTGAGACAACTCCTCCCCATTTGGTATATCATGCATAACTCAACAAACAAATTAAAAGCAAACATGACAAAATATAATATAAACAAAATACAGATAGTGGTGTCATAAGTTTTGTACATATACCCCAAAAATAAAAAGAAAGAAAGAAAAAGTACATCAATCATCACTAGGTGGCCTGGAGGGTCCAGCCTCATGATCGTGAGACCTAGCTGGGAATGGTCGGGGGTGTCGGCCCTACTGAGTGGCCAGATCTAGGAGTACCTCCCCGATCCATGCCAACTGGTCCTCGATCTGAGCGACTCTGACCTCCAGCCGGTGGATGGCCGCTGAGTCATCCTGCTGGGGCTGCGGCTGCGGTGTTGGCTCGGCGGGTGCCTCCCGCCTCGGTCGTCTCCAGCCCGGCTGGGCATATGCGGGCTGAGGTGCCTGAGGAGGCTCTGTAGGTGCCCGAATGAACTGCCCCGGGCGCTGCTGCTCGATGAGCCGCATCCTCTCCATAGTGCGTGTTGTAGTGCGAGACGGAGGCAGAGCGGTCAAAGAAGCAGCCACGGGGGCAGTGAGGATCCCGTATGAGCGGGCCAGGCAGGTAATGAAATACCCCCGGGCCAGTGGACTGCTGGCAGAAGCTCCCGTCGAGTGGGTGGAGAGGGCGACTGCGAGGGCATATGGAAGGTGGAGGAATCTGGAGGGGTCCAGGAGAACCCAGAAGTAGGTCATGTCGTCGCCCGACACCTTCTCGCCCCCCTCCCGCTGCATAATGGAGGTGGAGACGATACGGTGCATGAGGCGGTGGAGTGGGTCTCGTAGCTGGCTATCCCTGGAGGTCCCCGCCTCATAAATGACATTGGACAGTGGTGCCCAAACCGCCATATTGGCATCCCTGTCCGGCTGCCCCTGGATACACGCCCCAAAGAACTGGGTGAAGTGGCGATGCTGGAGGTCCGCTGGAGTGTATAAGCCGACCCTCCTCCCGAACTCGCGGAGGTTGCACTCTCTCTGTGCACCTCCCAATCGAAATCGTACGATCCTGGACCGCGGGTCTGACGCCCGAGGTGCAAAGTGGATAGTAGAAAGGAACTCCAGGAGGAGCTCCGTGTAGACCACATCCTCGTCGGTGGCCATGATCCTGTCCCAGCCCCGGCAGGTGAATGACGCCTCACCGTTGACCCATGTGCGGTGGAGGAATGGCTCGATCGCTCCCCAAAGCCCGGCGGCTCTCAGTATGTCTCTATCAATGACTGTCGCCTCGAGGACCCGGCGACTGGTCAATGCGTCTCTCCGCGACATGTACTCCGCAGAGCTAGCGAGTTCCTCGGGGAACTGGAGGAAGGGGTGCTCTAACCTGAACATCATCTGCAAAAAAGATACATAGCCACAAAAGCAAGAATTTTTTTTTCAAAATTAGTCCTTTTCTTCACCACCGCGCCGCGGCGCGGCTCAAGATCGAAGCGCGTCGCGGCGAGTGGTTGTTGCAAAAACCCCGATCTAAACTCGTGATTTAACCTGCTAAAACTCGATCCAATCATACCACAAGGTAGCCTAAGTGCCGACCAACTCATCTAGGGTCTCTATTTGGCAAAACAAACACCCTATGAGTTAGCATTGGCGATTCTAAGTTTTGAACTTTTCTGGACAAATCACTAAAATTAACTACCTGATTGCTAATTTTAACAACTAATAGATAGTTAAAAGAGTGTATCTTGGTAGTAGAAACAAAATGAGCAAGAAAAAATGCGAGAGAAATTTGTCGATCAGAGCTCCGAGTCGTGTGAGGGTTGGTTGAGGCGCGGCTTACCTTAATATAGGCGAAAACCGACGGATCATTTCCCGCGTTGCGCATTTTCACTTTGCGCGTCGTGCGTGTCACCAAATCAACCCCTGCGCATCGGGTTGGTTTACGACCCCGCGTCGCGTAATTCAAAAACCTGCGGCGCGGTCTTCAAAATTTTAAAAACTTTTCACACGACCCCACACTTGCTTTAGACCACTAATACCTGCAAAATATTGATGTATTTTCCTAATTAATCCTAAAAAATATAAAACCTAACCAATGACACGATGGGTTGCCTCCCAACAAGCGCTAAGTTTAACGTCTTTAGCCAGACGTGCTGTCCCTTATTCAGCTACGGTGGATCGTACACCATTTCTTTCTGCTGCATTCCTGCTTCCACCGTCCCTTTGTTGACCCAATGTTCCTTCAGCTTTCCTGGGTCGAATTGCGTGTCGGTCCTTCTGCTGCTGCATAGTTGCCGTCTCCCGATGATTTCCTGCGAGTGCTTGGAAGTAGCTTTGAACCTCCAAACTCAGTCCTTTCTTCTGCACCTCTTCAAAGTCAAGGGCTTGACATGAAGCGTGCCTAGCGCTTCTTCCAGTAGTTGTTTCATACCTCGTTTGCTAGTGTCTCGCATGCTATCTTCAGGTTGCAATTTTGGCTTGCAGTACCAATAAATATTTTCCAATCGAATGGGATCGGAAGGCAACATATCAGGATGCTTCCGTATGTATTCATCGATGGTATTGATCACATCTAATTTTCCATTCATGAATGGATCATGAGTGGTGATAAAATCATGTTTTTTATTTTCAAATATCAATTCGTCGGCATCAACTTCTTGGTCATCGTCCAACAGGTGGACTGGAACCAAGAGTGGGTGACTAGTTGGATCTGATGGTGGTACAAAGTCACCCATCATCAGATCCTTACTTTCAAATTTCTCAAAATTTCCAAAAATTACAGGAATCGTTGGGCTGGGATCTGTACTGTCACTTACAGCCCCCTCCACAACATCCTCATCAACCAAATTGTCTGGTGATGGTATGGATTCACCCAACACCAGATCAACATTACTAATACTTTCAAAAACATCAAAAACTTTAAAGGTTGCTGAGTCAGAGGTAGCATTGTCACCTACAACCTCTTCCTCAACAACCTTTCGACCATCTCAGTGGTCTCTTGGCTTTCCCAAGGTGTATGCCCTTCCATCACATATTCAGGTGATGCAAGTTCACACACATTATTATTGGTATAAAAATCACTCGCCTCCGGTTCTAGCGAAGGTGGTGAACATTTCCAACTTTCCTCTAACCTATCTAAAGAAGCTTGCAAACTTAAAAGAGCATCAGCCTGGTCCTTCTGTTCTTGGTGAGTGTTATACTAGAGTACCCAAAGTTGGGCCCAAGTTACAGAATTTTCAGGTTGAGATGACTCCTCGGTCCGCCATCCATTATCATCGGGTGATCCACTGTAGCAATCATCCTCGTAATAGGTGTCGGCCGGATTTTCATAATCATCATAATACTGATCCGGGTACATGTAATCACCCATTATAAGGATGTACACATACCAAAAATCAGCAAACTAAAATCAAACATCAAAAATCAGAAACTGAGTCCTACAAATCACCTAATCTAAGAGCACAGCTCCCCAGCAATGGCGCCAAAATTTGACACGCCTAGGTCGTCGTGCGGTCAAAAATAAAGAAAACCTAACACACACACTAGTACAGTGGTAGTCAGGGTCGATCCGCAGGAGCTTCGTGGTTAGACTAGATGACAGATTACCAACTAGTAGTGTCACGCTACAGTCGGAGGACCTGGTTTCCAAGTTCTCAATTACTCCAAAAACAATTACCAACCAAAGTCAAGCTAAGCCTAAGCTAACTCAACTCAAAGTAACCTAGTCACTTTCTGAAATCAGAAGTGCATCTCTGAATCAGAAGCAAACAAAGGCATCCAAACCAAACAAAACATAACCTAACTAATAACTAGGGTTCTGACTAAACAACTACTAGCTAAGGTTCAATGCTCAAAACTAACCTAATTGGCTACTGATTTCAGCAAAGGAAAACAGTTCCAAACAAGGTCAAAACAAGATCCAAACACAATTCAATAATCAAAACACAAACAAACATCCAAAACACCGAAATACCAATAATACTTGTAACCAAATGCTTCTCATTCATCAAACTCAGATCCAAACATAAAAACAGTAACCAAATAATACTAAAACAGAAACCTAAGCTTGGTATCAATGGTTGTCACTCCCAAAGATACAAACCAAAGCTTACAACTATCTAACTAATTGAAAATAAAATCCAAAACATAAAAATACCAATTGGGAACTTGCTGGAACGAAATCTTGGAGTCAAAGAGCTTCAAGGTCGATTTTACACCCGGTCTTTGCTAGGGTTTTCGGCTGGAAATGCCTCTATTTATAGTTGCAATTTTCCCGAGGCCGCGCCGCGCTTTTATAGATTCCGCGGCGCGCGTAGTTATCAGATCCCGTTTTTCGTCATTTGAATGTGTTCCACCGCCTTAAACCTGCGTCGTGCGTTTCGAAGATCCGCGGCGCACGTACGTATTTTCTTGATTTTTCATTCTTTCCAAACTTCTTCCTTTTGCACGCTTTTAGTCCCTGTTTCCATTCTTTTCTTCTAAACAAGTCCTGGCACGAAAAATGAGAATATCAAGATATATCTGATATAATTTCATCAAGAACAGGGCTCAACAACGCCTAAAATACTTGATATCACTAGGCGTTGTCAAGTACTTAGAAAATATAGATTTGAGTATTGGATAAACCCGCGCTTAACAGATTGCTTCATGGATTACATCACGAGCAATGTTAAGACAATAATATCCGTTGATCTTTAAGTGGAGAGATATGATCTGTATTTTGCGAGACAGATACTCATTGATAATGCGACAACGTATCGGTAACTCGGTGCTATAAAACGCGCTCATAGCTGGAGGATTGATGTATGGTTCAGTAGAGAGAATGGTTGATTTATTAATTGTTTAATAAATCAATAGAAAATAAATATATGGTTTATTAATATATTTAAGTGTTAATATATTAATTAGAAACTATATTAATTAATTGAGATTTAATCTAGAATTAATTGGATTTAATTTGGTGATTAAATAAATTAATAAAAGGTGCAGGGACTGGTTTGTATTTATTCAACAGTTGAATAACTGGCAAGGTAAAAACCAGGGACCAAAATGGCGCCACCCTGGAGGCTCCTCCAGGGTTTGGCGAAACCCCAATTAGGGTTTGGGAAGCCTGGTCCAAATGGTCAACAGCTTTGTCCACTTCGCATGGCTACATTCGGAATCAGTTTGATAATTGTGTCTACTTGAAGCAGTTGTCCAATGGGTCCTTTGTTTATCTGTTGCTATATGTTGATGATATGCTCATTGCAGCCAAGGAGATGGCTGAAATTAATAACTTGAAGAAGCTTTTGGAAAGTGAGTTTGAAATGAAGGATTTGGGTGCAGTAAATAAGATATTGGGGATAGAGATTCAGTGAGATAGGAAAGCGGGGTTGTTATATGTTTCTCAGCAGAAATATATTGAGAAAGTCTTGCAGTCTTTCGGTATAGATCAGTCAAAACCAGTTGGAACTCCTTTGGCAGCACATTTTAAATTAAACAGAAGTACTATCCCAACTACGGATGAGGAAAAAGACTATATGAGCAGAGTTCCGTACTCAAGTGCAGTTGGAAGCCTTATGTATGCTATGGTCTGCACTAGACCTGATTTAGCACATGCAGTTAGTGTGGTTAGTAGGTTTATGGGTAATCCTGGGAAAGCTCAACGGGAAGCGGTCAAGTGGATCCTGCGATACTTGAAGGGGACTAAGGATGTTTGTTTGGTTTATGGTGGTAATACTCATAGTAACTTGGCGGGATATGCAGACTCAGACTATGGTAGCGACTTGGTGAAAAGGAGATCGCTCACGTGCAGTTAGTTGGAAGTCAACTTTACAACCTACAGTTGCCTTGTTTACAACTGAAGCGGAATACATGTCAATGACTGAAGGTATAAAGGAGTGTGTCTGGCTACATGGTTTGGTGGAGAGTCTGGGGTTGAAGGTGGAGAAGCCTGTCTTGAACTGTGATAGTGAAAGCGCTTTGTGTCTAGCAAGGAATCCGATTTATCATGAAAAGACAAAGCATATTGATATTCGGTTAAATTTCATTCGTGACATAGTTGAAGAAGACAAGTTCTCAATCTTGAAGATCGATACCAAGGTGAATCCGGCAGATATGTTGACAAAGTCGTTACCCAAGGAGAAATTCGAGCTATGCTTGAACTTGGTTGATGTTCGCAGGAGGTAAGTCCCTACAAGGCAAGCTGGCAAGAGACGAGAGGAAGTTTTTTGGTTTCTAAAGCGAGGTGGAGCTATGTTGAATTCGCAATTCAAGGTGGAGATTGTTAAATAGTTAATTGGGAATTAAAACCCGTATGAATTGTAAACACGCGCGCCGCGGCCCATTAAGTGTCCGTGTCGCGTGGGCCGTGAACTGCTAGGGTACGGCTAGGGTTTCAGTGTCTATTTGTAAAGCCTATAAATATAAAGGCTGGTCATTAGGGTTTGGTGCTGTCGATGTTGACAATGCCTAGTGATATTACATATTTTAGTCGTTGTTGAGCCCTATTTTTTGTGAAATTATATCATATATATCGTGGTATTCTCACTTTTCGTGCCAGTACTTGTTTGGAAGGAAATAATGAAAACAGGGACCAAAAGCGTGCAAATTGGAGGAAGTTTGGAGAAGAAGACAAAATCAGGAAAATACGTACGCGCGCCGCGGAAATCCTCAATGCGCGACGCGGGTTTAAGGCGGTGGAACGAATTCAAATGCCGATTAAACGGGAATGGATCACTACGCGCGCCTTGGAAACCATAAATGCGTGGCGCGGCTGCGGGAATTTTGCAACTATAAATAGAGGCTTTTTCAGCCGAAAACCCTAGCAAAGACCTGCGGGATCGTAAACCAACCCGATGCGAATGGGGTTGATTTGGGGACACGCGCGTCGTAGGTTGTGCAATTGCGCGCCGCGGGAATTGATCGGTCGGAATTCTTCGATATTAAGGTAAACCGCGACACTATTCACACACACCACGCCTCGGAGCTCTGATCATTGAAAATTTCTCGTGTTTTTTCTTGCTCATTTCATTCCTACTACCAAGGTACGTCATTCTAACTAGCTTTTACGTGTTTTAACTAGTGATTAGATGGTTAATTTGGTTGATTTCTCCAAAAACTTCAAAACTTAGAAATCGCCAATGCTGACTCATAGGGTGTTTATTTTGCCAAATAGAGACCCTAGATGAGTTAGTCGGCACTTAGGCTACCTTGTGGTGTATTTAGATTGAGTTTAAACAGGTTAAATCGCGAGATGGAGTTTGGGTTTTGAAACAGCCGTTCGCCGCGCCGCGCCCTTGCTCTTGGGCCGCGCCGCGGTGCGGTGGGGAAGACAAGGACCTAAATTGCAAAAAAAATTTCGTATGTGCAAATGGCATTCAGATTAGACCACCGGTTCCTTTAGTTTCCAGAGGGGCCAGCCAGCTCTGTGGAGTATAGATCAAGGAGGGATGCATTGACAGGTCGCCGGGTTCTCGAGGCGACGATCATAGACAGGGACATTCTCAGGGATGCGGGGATCTGGGGTGAGATTGAGCCGTTTTTGTATCGCACATGGACCCACAGGGATGCAGCATTCACGTGCCGGGGCTGGGATAGGCTCATGGCCAACGATGAGGATATAGTATATACTACTAAGCTTCTACTGGAGTTCTTACCCACTGTCCAGTACGCACCAGGGTCGACGGAGGCCCATTCTAGGTTGATACGGTTCGGGCTGGGGGTGTGCAGACGGAGTGCAGTCTCCGGGAGTTAAGGAGGCGCACCGGCATATACACAAAGGCAGACTTGCAGCACCGCTATTTCACGTCATTCCTGACGGCGTGCATTCAGGGGCAACCCGAGAGGGCTGCCAATATGGAGATTTGGACACCATTGTCTAACGTATTCTACGAGGCGGGGACATCCAGAGAGAGCCATCTTCCCGATCCACTCCACCGTCTCATGCACCGCATAGTCTCCACCTCCATCATGCATCGGGAGGGGGCGAGAAGGTGTCTGCTGACGACATGACTTATTTCTGGGTTCTCCTTGACCCCTCCAGGTTCCTTCACCTCCCATTCGCCCTACCCGTTTTCCTGTCCACCCATGCGACGGGTGCATCCGACAGCAGTCCTTTGGGTCGTGGGTATTTCATCACCCGCTTGGCCCGTTCGTACCGGGTTCTTACTGCTCCGGTGGTATCATCGTTGACCGCTTTACCTCCATCTCGTACTTCGACGTGAGTTCTGGAGAAGATGGGGTTGATTGAGCAGCAGCGCCCGGACCAGTTTGTGAGGGTGGCCATCGAGGCACCTGAGGACCCCATGCCAGCATACGCCCAGCCTGGCAGGAGACGCAGGAGGCAGCCAGCACTGCAGCCACAGCAGCAGGAGGATTCATCGGCCATCCACCGATTGGAGACCAGGGTCGCCAGGATGGAGGACCAGCTAGAGTGGATCGGGGAGGTGCTTTTACAAATCGTATCGGCACAGGGTCAGCGCCCCCGACCATTCTCAGCCAGAGCCCATGACCATGAGGCTGGACCTTCCAGGCCACAAGGTGGCGATTGATGTATTTTATTTATTATTTTTTTTTTGGATATATGTATTGTATCTATGACACACTTCTATCTTTTGCTTGTTTATATTTTATTGTTTTGTGCATTTAATGTTTTGTGAGTCATGCATGTTATACCAAAATGGTAGGAGTTGTCTCTGTTGAAAAATATATTTTTGTATGTGAAAATCACTGAAATAAGATGAACTGTTATTATCTAACAAATATTATCAGTTTATTTCAGATTGCGTGAATTCGAGATCAAAAACAAGAATAAATCAAGACCCGAGAAACTTTGAGAAAACATCCAAACCTGAGGAAGTAACGCTACAAACCAAAGAGCAAAATACAAAATATCACACTGCTACAGCAATCACGACGCGACAGACACTGTGGTCGCGACGTGAAGAAGAAGCAAAGCAGAAGATCAAAACTCTTCAGCGATCGCGACGCGACGAAGGAGCTGGTCGCGACGCGAAGACTCCAACGCGACACCACCAACTTTCTAATCGCGAGACTACCAACCCAACGCACTAACCAGTGGCCGACCAAAAGCACTCGACAGCCGCACCTTCGCGACGCGACGCCATGCCTGGTCGCGACGCGATGGCTGTAGTTCAGCAGTATAAATTGAAGCTCACCTCTTGCCATTCCAAGCACCAATACACAACACTACATACTCTTATTATCCTCAAGCATATCCACGACCAGAAACCTCAAAATTCTGATATTTCTGCATTTGGCAACGAGGATCAAACCGCAAAACCGCAAGAAACAAAACCTCCACCCGACACCAAACCTCAAACCTCCAAACAACCCTTACCCGACACCAAACTCCAAACCTCTAAACAACCTCTACCCGACACCAAAAATCACCAAAACCTCATCTTACCGTGAAGAACAAGAAATCGACATATCAAGAAAAACGCTATCTTCCGCAACTATCGATAAGTTCTTTTAAAATTATATGTGTCGTTATTGATTTATTTAAACTGTAATAAATCAACTGTACCAAACTTCCAATACACCCGAATTGAACCGTGACAACCAAAACATATGTGGACTGTATTTAACCGAGACATTTAACTTCTAACTTCTAACCTTTTTACTTATTGTAAAAACACGTTATCATTGATAATGGCGTTTATTACATCTAACCTCTAACTTCTAACTTTTACTTTATTTACCGCTTTCTGTCTATTTAAATACTGTCTAGTTTAGATTTACCATTTTATTTTATTCCGCAACTCTTATTTATTCCGCATAGTATACATAAAATACATATCTGTCACACGGTAATAGGCTTAAAAACCTTGTTCGTGGAGATCAGCTATCGTGTTTTTCAACAGTCTCAAACAAGTGTGGGGTCACCGTGCCCCCTCCACTTGTTTTGACCACCGGCGTGTTCACTGTTACGCTACAACTCCAGAATGCGAAATCAAGGACCTTTTGTTCGACTTTGTACCTGTGATACCGAGTACCAACCAAGTGATCTACCGTCCAAAGGGGTAACTCTTTCTCCCTTATTTTAAATAATTTTTTGTACAACGGGAACGTTGTACGGTTTTAAGTGTGGGGTGTGGACGGTCGAAAGAGTAGTTTTCGAAATTTTTGCGGAAAAAGACCAATTTTCAAATTTTTAGCAACTTTTTCAAAATTTTTAATAAATTGTAATTTTGAAACGAATGGTTTGTGATTGTTTATAGCATTAGTATTTTTCGAGAAATACTATGTAGTTGTTACCATGCTATTAGCTTAGTCAAACAAGTTGAGTTATATGAGTTTAGACGATTAGAGTGTTTTAGGATCGGAATTTAGGAAGGAAATGTCAATCTGTGGCCTTTGTTGTTCGAGCCGGTAAGACTAAAATGGGTGGGGCTTATGCACCTTGCCACCTAAGATCGTCTGGTCTGGGATGGTATTTCTGAAAGCTCGTTACACGGACAGCATCGAAAGTCATGGACAATTCCTTAATGGCCTTTAGAATCTGAATGAGTAAGTACACTTCATTGTGGACAGAATGTTTGTAATCAAGGGTTCTCTAGAAAGCCATGAATTCCAAAGAACATTCTGATTAGGTTTTCATGAACTATTTCACTCTAACTCATAGGGCAATAAGCTTTGAAACTAAACACAGTCAAAAATTGTTTGAGTCTTAGTTAGAATTTATTAAAAACTCTCTTGCTTGGGGACAAGCAAGGCACAAGTGTGGGGTGTTTGACAACGCCTAGTGATATTACATATTTTAGTCGTTGTTGAGCCCTATTCTTAGTGAAATTATATCATATATATCGTGGTATTCTCACTTTTCGTGCCAGTACTTGTTTGGAAGGAAATAATGAAAACATGGACCAAAAGCGTGCAAATTGTAGGAAGTTTGGAGAAGAAAACAAAATCAGGAAAATACATACGCGCGCCGCGGAAATCGTCAATACGCGACGCGGGTTTAAGGCGGTGGAACAAATTCAAATGCCGATTAAACGGGAATGGATCACTACGCGCGCCGCGGAAACCATAAATGCGCGGCGCGGCTGCGGGAATTTTGCAACTATAAATAGAGGCTTTTTCAGCCGAAAACCCTAGCAAATACCTGGTGAAAAATCGACCTCAAGGCTCTTTGACTCAGAGAGTTAGCTTCAGCAACTTCATTTTTGGTATTTCATGTTTTTATAATTTATTTTCATTTAGTTAGATAGTTAGCAATCATTGGCTAGTATCTTTGGGAGTGACAACCACTAATATTTGGCTTTAGTTTCTGTTTTTGGAATCTTTTGTTACTGTATTGGAGCCGTGGATCTGAGTTTGGTTTATAATAATCATTTTGTTACAAGTAATTGTTGGTTTACGGTGTTTTATGCTTGTTATTGGATTGTGCATGTTTGGATGTTTGGATGACCTTGTTTGGACTTATTTCCTTTGCTGATTTCAGTGACCAACTAGGGTTAGTTTTAGGTTTGAACTTTAGCCAGTGACTGTTCATTTGGAATTGTAGTTATTGGTTTGGTTTATGCCTTGTTTGTGTTTGATGATTGAATGCCTTTGCTTGCTTCTGAATTAGAGATGTACTTCTGAAATATTTCAGTAAGTGACTAGGTTTGGTTGGTAGCTTAACTTAGTCTATGCTTGTTTGGGATTGTTTTGATTTATGTTTTCTGGATTAGTAGTCAAAAGCTTAGGAACTAGATCCTCTGACTGTAGCATGACACTACAGTTGGTAATCTGTCACCTGTCTTGACCACGTAACTCCTGCGGATCGACCCTGACTACCACTGTGCTAGTGTGTGTGTTAGGTATTTCTCTTATTTTTGACCGCACGACGACCTAGGCGTGTCAAATTTTGGCGTCGTTGCTGGGGAGTTGTGAGCTTGAGAGTAGGTGATCTGTAGGACTTAGTTTCTGATTTTTGATGTTTGATTTTAGTTCGCTGATTTTTGGCATGTGTACATCCTTATAATGGGTGATTACATGTACCCGGATTAGTATTATGAGTATTATGAAAATCCGGCCGACAACTATTACAAGGATGATTGCTACAATGGATCATTCGATGACAATGGATGGCGGACCGAGGAGTCATCTCAACCTGAAAATCCTGCAATTTGGGCCCAATTATTGGAACTCATGGCTAGCACCCACCAAGTGCAGAAGAACCAGGCTGATGCTCTTGAAAGATTGCAAGTTTCATTAGATAAGTTAGAGGAAAGTTGGAAATGTTCACCACCCTTGCCAGAACCTGAGGCGAGTGATTTTTATACCAATGATAATGTGTGAGCCTGCATCACCTGAACATGTGATGGAAGGACACGCACCTTGGGAAAGTCAAGAGACGACCGAGATGGTCGAAACGGTTGTTGAGGAAGAGGTTGTAGGTGACAATACTTCCCCTGACTCAACAGCTTTTAATGTTTTTGATGTTTTTGAAAATGTTGATCTACCATCACCAGACAATTTGGTTAATGGGGATGTTGAGGAGGAGTCTGTAAGTGACAGTACATACCCCAACCCAACAACTCCCGAAATTGTTGAAGTTGTTGATACTATTGGGGATGGGGGTGTAGATGACAATACTACCACCGAACCTAAAATTTTTGAGAATTTTGTGCATTTTAAAAATAAGGATCTGGCGATGGGTGACGTTATACCACCATCAGATCAAACCAGTCACTCACTCTTGGTACCGATCCACCTGTTGGACGATGATCAAGAAGTTGATGCTGACGAATTGATATTTGAAAACAATAAACATGATTTTATCGCCACTCATGATCCATTTATGAATGGAAAATTAGATGTAATCAATACCATCGATGAGGACATATGGAAGCATCCCGATATGTTGCCTTCCGATCCCATTCTTGATATAAGATGATGAATTATATAAGTATATTGATATTTAAAAGTTTAAAGTTTGCATTTATTTCTTATGGAATGCAAAGGAAAAATCATCAAATAATGTGAAAATTATGAAACTTAGATGTTAAGACCTTTTATTAAGTTAAAATGAAGTCTTACTTCATTTAGAAATTTTGATTTAAAGACCCGAGGGCTAAAAAATGGAAAGTTGGGACTAAAAGTAAAAAGAATAATTGTAAATCTTTAAAAATTAATATCTAAAAATCTATAAGAATTTGGGAAAAAGTCATCAAGGAGTTATAACGAAGAAGTTATGAGTTATAACGAAGAAGTTATGACAGGTTAAAGATGACCAAAAAGTGATAAAAATTGTCAAGTGGTCATGTTTAGGGGCCGATAGCAGAAAATCTAGTTAGATTCAGACTTACGTCAGTAGGAGAAAGTTGTTAATCTGATTTCCATCTTTCTAGAGGTATAAAGTCTATAAAATTCCAATATAGTATGTGGGAGTTATGATGCGGTAAAGTTTGGGAAAAATCAGAAATAAGTTATGCAATTTTATCCAGGCATGAGCTGGCAGGGGTATTTTTGCAAATTCGTAATTGAGTTAATAAAATTAAATCAGTTTTTAAACCTGTTGCGTATTGCTATTTTGGGGATGATTCTAAGTCACGTGTTCAGAAGAAAATAGACGAAGGAGTTCGACTTTTGTTGCTTCTTCTCGTGAAATTAGAAAAACGCAAACACACACACATATATAACGATTCAAGAGAAACCGAGAGGAATGGAAGTGAAAGACTGAAATCAGTTCTGATTGTGACCTCTGTGGGTTGCGATTTGTATCAGATCGAGAAAGAGAGGAATCGTGAGGGAGTTGCAGCAACCCACTGTTGCTGTCGCCGTTTCTAAGCAAACCAGACACCAGAGATAGAGATTGTGGTCAACAGAGACTGTGTGGCGGTGGCGTTGACCGGGGTTCAAGCTCTTGGATCCGATTTCAAGTTTAGTTTACTTCTAACTTCTGATTTCTACCGATTTGGGGCAGATTCAAGGGTAAATTCGAAAACCTAATAACTATGTTTGAAATTGCTTTTGATAATTAATGCATGTTAGGAATTGGTTCAAGGATATACATAATGCTTAGAATAAACCTGAAATCAGTTTGAGCTTGTGTGAATGTTGGTATTATCTTGAATGCATGAACTTGGATGGGGTTAGGTTATCACAGTTGGCGCCTTTTAAGGCCAATGTCATTGTATATTTCACTATACTCTTTTTACACAATTTTGGGTTTTGTTTAGTTTGTGAACATACAACTTCTATAAATTACATAATTCATTTGTATTTTAAGAAACATGTACATATTGATATTATTTATCATTTTTTACATCACATTTCAATACATATCAAATGAAATGATTCAATAAAATATTTTCTTGCCAAGTAAATAAAATCGACAATTTTCTTACTATAAAACTTTATTTAATCCTCAACCGTGTAACACACGGGTTTTAAACTAGTTATGAATAATAATTATAAACAAGTGAAAATTTATAGAAACGATGATGTGTCGCTGATATTAAAAGTTATTATGCGTCACTCTTTCGACACGTGTTTTTAGCATCTTGCTTTGGGTCTCTCTCTCTCTCTCTCTCTCTCTCTCTCTCTCTCTTATTTTGGTACTTTTTTGTATAACATATATGTCTGTGATGTTTCTACCCTTTGTTTTTTGTTCGGAATTTGCAGGAAAATAGAGGAATTACGGGTCTTCTATATGGGGAAATTTAAGTATTTGAGTAGATAGGCGATCGCAAAGCCTATTGTTATGCCATCCATGAAGATTATATATGACTTCTTATATCCAAAGATGTTTCAAGCAAGAGAGTATTCAACAGTAAACAATTGATCTTTAGCCATAATCATACGGTAGTTTGGCCATGTTTCTTTTTTGTAATTTTTGTTTTTAAGGAAGCGTTGCCACATTCCCATTAATAATTGATGGGATCTAATGTATATAATGTTATTTTCGCTTACTTTGTACTCTTTTTTCATAAAAAACTCTCTATTTTCAACTTTTTCTATTAAAACTTAAAACTTCATTTTTTTTTCAAAAAAAGAACTAAATTTTGGATACACTTGTTAATTTAGCCCTTTTACCAGGTTTACAGGTTATATATATATATATATATATATATATATATATATATATATATATATATATATATATATATATATATATATATATATATATATATATATATATATATATATATATATATATATATATATTAGATAAGACCTTAATTTCTTTTATTTTTTCCAAAAAACCCTCAATTTTCTTTTTTCAAAAAACTTTTTAATTTAGTCCCTTTACGTGGTCAACGGTTTATCCACAAGTTAAACAAATTTTCAGGAACTTTTTGACAAAGAAAATGATTTTTCTTTGTTTTTGTAATTCACATATATTTCATATATGATATCCAAATTCTATCAACTTTATATCCTTGAAAAATGTCGTAAGTACTACTACAACTTTGTTTTATTGACTTTTGTTTGAATATATTTAGGTTTTTCGCTATGAGCATAAATATAATTAAGTTTAACTAAATTTGAAAAATTAATTACATTAAATATAATTAAATAAAAATAAAACACTTCATTAAGAAAATAAAATTATAAACATAAACTAAAACGACAAACTACAAATTAAAAAAACGACAACTAAAAAAGACAAACCACAAACGTAAAGAAAACAAAACTACGATCAATATTTTTTATGATACCGGATTCGACGACAAAAAACTCCAACCGCATAAGTGCTTCCCCCTCGAGACCCTCCTCCAGATTCGACAACAAAAACTTTATGTCTTTTAGTCGTTGTTTTCTTTGCGGATTCGTTGTTTTTCTTCGCGGACTCGTTGTCGATCGTAGCAAGCTCGTTTTTGTCTTTGTAAGCTTTTTTTTTCAAATTTCATCCGCTCGTGGAGGTTTAAATTGTACCGTTCAAACTCCAACCGCATAACTGCCACGTCGTTGCTTTTTTGCAACCACATCCCACTAGACAAATTCACTTTTCTATTCTGTTTCGCCACATCTCTCCCCGTCGGACGGACGAAATCATCAAACTCAAGCTCGTCTTCTTCCACCTCCCCCACATTCAAATCTATATTGATACGAGCTTCCGATTAAGTACTATGGTGGCTTGTCTCAGACGTTGGGGGAGGGGGTAAAGTGTAAAAAGAGTTAAGTGTACGATTAGAGGAACCCGTATGAGGGAGGAACCAGCGGTTACCCACCCATCCGGAGCGGTGTACCCGCGCGGGTTTTTGAGGCCACATCAGAGCCCGCGGTGGTGTGCGGGTTGACAACTTCGTAAAAAAGTTATTTAAATATATTTATGCTCATGTTTAAGGGACTGTAGCGAAAGATCTGAATATATTCAAACAAAAGTCAGTAAAACAACGTTATCGTATTACTTACGACCTTTACAATGATATAAAGTTTGTAGAATTTGGACATCGTATATGTCAATTACAAAAATAAAGAAAAATCATTTTATTTGTGAAAAAGTCATTGAAAAATCATTAATTTGCGGATAAACCCCTAACTAGATAACGAGACTAAATTAAAAAGTTTTTTGAAAAAAAATTGACGTTTTTTTTCGGAAAAAAGAAAGAAATTAGGGTTTTTCTGAAAAAAAAAATTATATATAACCTGTAAACCGGGTATACGGTCTAAATTAAAAAGTTTCTCCAAAATTTAGGTATTTTTTAAAAAAATAGGTTTAAACAAAAAAAATTGAAAATATAAAGTTTTTTATGAAATGAACCCTTGTATGTATGGCCATAATATCCTCCTCTTATGTTTAATTCATTTCGACGTATAAGTACATATTTTTTAATTTTGGAATTGTTGGTCTCACAATCCCTTGTTATACATTTTTCCTTGGCTTCTATACTTGGGCCAATATTAGGAATCCAAACATCAAATATTATTGTACTTCACTTTCTCTCGTACATAAAGCTCAAATGGCATGCTACTTCTATTAGTTGTTCTTAATATAATTATGTTTATAAAAACTATCATTATGTAACAGTTATTCATTTTTAAGTAAGTTGCATATCTTTCTCTATAGCAGTCAGTGGTTTTAACAGTTATTAATTTTTAAGTACAAATTTTATTCCTCTTAACTTAATATTTTTGTAATTTGTACACTATGATCTTACCCGTTATGAGCCTTTTTTTCGAGGCTTATTTCTATATGAATACCAAATAATTTCTTAATAATTTACTCAAAATCTAAATTCTTTTACCAGAAACTAAATTTGATTGATTCAAAGTGATTTTAGTTTTTTAATTTAGATCCTCAATGTCTCTTTGGTTGAACACTTGTAGAATGTAACTAAACAGAAACAATGATGACTCAAGAAAATGAAATACATTTTCCGTCAAGATTGGCAGAAGATGATTATTTATTTGGATTGATCATATAAAATGGCTAATCAGTTATGGCAAAGAGAGTGGATTATTAAAAATTAAATAGTGGATTTTATTTTTAAGAAGGAATTAAACTAAATTAAAGATCAGTTTTTAGTAATATTTCATATCGAATCGCATTGCGTCAATTTTACGATTAATCAGAAATGATATAATTTTGGCACACTAGATCAAAATTAAAAATTAAAAGTAGAATCTAAAATAACATAAATTTATTTATGAGTTTGCAACTAAAAATCTAAAACTTAATAAAAACAAGTTTTTATATATCAAAAACTTGATTTTTGAAGCCCTAAATGAAGAACTCAAGTGTATGCTTCCAACATAGTTTGTCGTATGGAGTTTTGTGTTGTTGAAGTCTTGATCTCAATGTTATGCCATTTTAAAGTGGATTTTTTGAATGAATTCTAACTTTTAAACTCTTTAATTTTTTTTACTAAGATTTTTAATCTTGATGTTGATTAATTCATGTGAACAATACTTGGTGCGAAACCTTTCAAAAAAATAAAATAAAGCATACATGACATATCAGTCACACTGTAGAGCATAATTTCTTTGTGAAACAAATATGCCCTCCTTAGATCTGACTATCTCCAAACCCAGAAAATATCATAAGTAGCCCAAATCTTTGAGCTTGAACTGATGACTTAGTTGTTGTTTCAAAAAGGCAATTCCTTGTTTACAAGGACCCGTGATGATTATATCATCAACATAAACAAGAGGTGCTACATATTTGTCCCCTTCTCCTTTGTAAAATAAAGAATAATCGGACTTGGATTGTTCATAACCCAAAACGATCATAAACTTTGAAAACTTTTCAAACCATTGTTTTGAAAGCCTGTTTAAGGCCATAAATGGATTTTGTTCAATTTGCATACAAGTTTTGTATTGGAGAGTTCCCCCTGAATGTCTAATCCTGGTGGAATATCCATGAAAACTTCTTCATGTAAATCCTCATTCAAGAAAGCATTGTTAACATCTAATTGCACAATGTCCCATTGTTTAATAGCTGTGATTGCCAAGAGAAGTTTGACAGTTACGAGCTGCTCAGCTTGGAAGTACTTTTCAATCTCTTGAACTCCATTGCACTCGCATTTTCCACATGAACATTTCGGACGAAAATTGTCTAATTCCTCGGATAATGACTTCAATTTGGTAAAGTAAATTCCAACAACATCTTGATTTTGATGGAGATTAACAATTTCCCTGCGAATTTGGAATATACGTGGACCATTGCTCTGTTGATAACAGACCTTGAGATCATCCCAAATATCCTTCGCAAAATCAGAAAACATGATACTGGTTGAGATTTCTTTGGAAAATGAGTTGAGAATCCATGATATGACAAGCTTATTATTTCTCATCCACGGATTATGATTAACAGTATTAGAAGAATCAGGTTCAGGTATTGATCCATCAATGAATCCAACCTTGTTTTTGACAGATAGAGCAATCATCATTGATCTGTTCCATGAAGAATAGTTTTCTCCAATTAATGGCTGAGAAACAAGGATGAATCTAGGATTATCAGAATGGTGAATGAAATAAGGAGACAATCGATCATCGATTGGTGAAGCATTTTGATTTGTTGCGGGTGTTTCCATGGCGGATTGAAGAAAGACGAAAAAGATGAATCAAAATTGAAAAGGCGGAAACGAATTTTACCGCTCTGATACCATATTACGAATAGAAATGGAAAAGGTTTTCTTAGATTGGAAAGAATTTGTACAATCTACATTTAAACAAAGAAAAGAAAGGAGCGTCTAACTAACTGAGCTTCTAACAGACTAACCGTCATAACCACCTAACTGTCATATTTACATATAAGACCTCTAGCTTATCATTAAATATAAAACGATCCCTAATAAAATATATGGCCAGTGTAAGTATCAACTTAAACTAAAACATAAGATTGCCAATGATTACCCTCATCAAACCATCATGAATTGCTCTTCTGCCTCAATCCGCTGCTGGAATACGAATTGCTACTTGTGCGTGGGCGTTATTTCTACTTCGTCTACCCTCGCAATCGAATTTTTTTCTTCTGCGTGTGCGCTAAATTTATGGTACGCATTGTGTAACACAGTTTTCATTTTTATTTAGAATCTAAATGGATTCTAAATGTTGGGGCTGTTCCATCTAATTTTGATTTCTCTTTAACTCCACCTTTTTCTAGTTTAGCGTTCTTTGAAGATTGAAGCAACGCAACAAAAATTTAGGGTGCGTTTAGTTGCGGAAAACTGTTTTCCGTTTTCCATTTTTCATTTTCAGAAAAACGAAATGAGTTTTCATTTTCTGTTTTCTATTGAAAATTTAGAAAACGCGTTTAGATAAAACCGATTCCGTTTTCATTTTCTATTTTAGAAAAACAGAAAACGTGTTTAGATATCTATTTTCTATCAATTTTCATTTTCCAAATTTTGATTTGGGGTTGTGGGGTGGGTGGGGTGGGGTGCGGGTAAGTGGGTAGTGGGGTGGGGGTGGGGTGCGGGTAAGTGGGTAGGGTGGGTATTTGGGGGTAGGGGTGGGGGTGGGGTGGGGTGGGGGTAGATGGAGGTGGAGTGAGGTGGGGGTGGGTGGTGGTGGGTGGGGGTAGGTGGAGGTGGGTGTGGGTGGGTGGTGGGGTGGATGGTGGTGGGTTGGGTGGGGGTGGGGACGGGTGGTGGTGGTGTGGGTGGGGTGGGTGGTGGTAGGTGGAGGTGGGTGGGTGGGGTGGGGGTGGGTGGTGGGTGGAGGTGGGTGAGTGGGTAGGGGTGGGTGAGGGTTGGGTGGGGTGTGTGGTGGGTAGGGGTAGGTGGGGTGGGGTGGGGGGTGGTGGTGGGTGGGGTGGTGGTGGTGGGTGGGTGGGGGTGGTGGGTGGTGGGTGGGTGGGGTGGGGGTGGGTGGTGGTGGGTGAGGGTTGGGTGGTGGGTGGGGGTAGATGGAGGTGGGGTGTGGGTAGGGTGGTGGTGGGGGCAGGTGGTGGTGGGTGGAGGTGGATGGGTGGTGGTGGGGTAGGGGTAGGTGGGTGTGGGTGGTGGTGGGTGAGGGTTGGGGTGGGTGTTGGGGGTAGGTGGGCTGGGGTGGGGTGGGGGTGGTGGGTGGGTGGGGTGGGTAGAGGGTAGGGTGGGTGTAGGTGTAATTGTGGGGTGTAGGTGAAAATGAGTGTGTGTTTGATTTTGTATGTTTTAGAAAAATTTTGAAAATAGAAAAATTTAGAAAACAATAATTTTGGTTTTTCCAAAATTTTCCAAATTTTTTGTAATTTTGGAAAAATGGAAAATTTTCATTTTCTTGGAAAACTTTGGAAAAATTGACGAACTAAACGCGTTTTCAAAATTCTCATTTTTCTTGGAAAAATTTTCCGGAAAATAGAGCAGTTTTCCGCAACTAAACGCACCCTTAGGGTTAGTTGAACTCTTGCTAGCCATTCTAGAAATTGTGTCTGCAAGTCTAATTTTTTTGGTTGGCAAAGCAACGATCTTTGTTCAAGTAAGATGCTTCTTCAAACCTTACATATCTATCACTTATGTATACTTATACAGTAGAATTTTCAAGTTCTTAACTGAAGGATGATGTTTTTTTTAATAACTATCTAAAGGATATTGTACTCTGAAAATATTTACTTATTATTTTTGTTGTTCAAAGGAAAAGAAAAAAAATTAGTCGCATATGGTTTTGAGGAAGCAAAAAGTATAACTTCTTATGGAAAACTCTATAAATGGTTTAATTATAAGGGCAAGAAGGTGGATGATATGGAAGAACGAAAAAGATGTTTGAAAGAGGAGCATTCCTAACAGAAGTAATTAATGTTGTTCAAACTCATCACTGCAATTTGCTTACTTGATTTCTGAATTGTGGGTGCATAATGGCTCTTCTGCTTCTCATTAGTATATAAGTAAAATATAATCTTTTCACGAATAATTAATCCAACCCACCGTAATAAGAATTTTCCCTTAATGAATGATGTACAATGATATTTTTAAAAGTCAAGTTAAAGTGTGGTTATATACCAGCCTATACGTAGATGGTTTGGCCGCATTTCTGTGACATTTTTTTCTTTTTTTGGAATCATACCTTATCATTTTGACCGTGATAGACAATATATTTTTTTTCTTTTATAAATAAGCATCATACTTTATCATTTTTGCCGTAATAGACAACAATTTTTGTTCTTTCATACATTGGCATCATCCTTTATCATTTTTATCGGAATAGACTACATACTTTTTTTTACCAAAAATAACAACCAACTTTCAATCTCTTATTGATTTAAGCAACATGTAACTTGAAACTTATTGGCGAGATTTAACCTTACATATTTCTCCTCTCATTAAAGTTCTTCACGTTTGTCTTTTTTATTATAGTTTTTTTAATGTTAACTTTTTAAAAATTATAAACATAATGTTGATTGTTTACAGGATAATATCAACAACTGGGATTCAAAACACAAATATAGAGACTATTGACAAAGAGGTGCATCAAGGGTTCAAAACAGAGACATATGGACTTCAGACAAGGAACTAAATATAAAGTGTATTAGTTAGTTTGGAAAATTAATTTAACCTGCAATGTACTTGTACTTTGTTATCTGAAATGGCAAGGCGCTTTGACATTTATCTTTAATAGCAACCTAGTTCTACTTTTGACAAAAATAACAAATTAATTTTATTGTTTTACATAAATACATGCATACTTTTATTTGTTTTTCCGACATAGCAGCATACTTTTGACATTTACCATAAATGGCAACCTAGTTTTATTTTTTTGCCAAATATAGCAACTTAATTGTATTTTTTTACATAAATACCTGCGTACTTTTCTTTGTTATCTGAAATGGCAATGCACTTTGACATTTATCATTAATAGCAACTTACTTCTACCTTTTGACAAAAATAGCAACTTAATTATACTTTTTAACATAAATAGCCACGTACTTTTCTTTGTTTTCTGAAATAGTTACGAACTTTTTGACATTTACCCTAAATAGCAACCTGGTTTTACATTTTGACAAAAAAGAAACTTAATTGAATTTATTAACATAAATCGCAACATACTTACATATTTAACCCACATTGGTAACCTGATTATACTTTTAACCTATAATAGCAACCTACTAATATTTTTAACCTATAATAGCAACCTGCTTCTATTTATAATCCATATTAGCAACCTACAGATAGATAAAACAGCATGTAGTATATTCATTCCAAAACAACAACATACACTATTTCTGACCAAAATAGAAAAATAAGCGCAACTATCCAACATAGATTTGGCATATACCATTTGTGTCCAAAAAAAATAAAAAGGTATCTATGTAAAACAAATAATGCAACTATCCAAACAGAACCATCCAGATTTCTCCTAGCAAAAACACATATCATCATTGTTTCTCTTACAGCGATTCATCCGACTAATACATGAAAAATAAATAATTAAAATACTTAATAGACTTGTAAAGCAGCAAAAAGTAAAATTATATTATAACTACCTTTCTTTTTGAACAACAATTATCATAATGACCTAATTCTTGGACCAAAAGGATCCCGTATAAATAAATGATGCATCGCATCACTTCAGAAAAATCAACCAGCAACAAAAATCGATAATCAACATGGAGGTAATAGCAATTATCAATAACCAGTAACACAGAAGCAACGGCAAAATCGATAATCAACATAAAAATTAAGTAGCGTAGTGAGTGGGTGAAAACAGAGTCCAGAATTTTGCTTTCAATTTTGCCATGCGATGTTTCTACAAGGAAGACATTGTGCAATTAACAAGATGGAAATTCCAATTACAGGACGATGAAATTTTTTCAAAATTAACTTACATGATTGAAAAATCATTCAATAAGAACAAAGAATTTTACAGATGAATATTTACTTTTTAAATCAATAAGCAGCAATAATCACGTGAAGATGGAGTAAACAACTCTAGCAGCATAAAATCGGCAATCAATCAGCAACAATCAAGAGCACCTCAGACTTAATTTGACAGAATTTTGAATTTCCTGTGGTTACAGGGACGTGATACACGTGATTGACTAGAAGCAATGGAGAATCTTGAACTTAATTTGACATATTTGTGATTGGCGTGTGATTATAGGTACGTGATAGACGTGATTGACCAGAAGCAACTGAAAATGCACACGCAAAAGCAACAATTCGATTGAGAAGGTAGGAGACGTAGAAATCACAGATACGCACAAGTAGAAATTCGCATTCGAGCAGTCGATTGAAGCAGAAGAGTAATTCATGTTACAGAAGTCGATTGAGGCAGAAGAGCAATTTGATTGAAAGGGAATTCACGCACATTGACAAGTCCGACATTCATGGAAATACATGGTGGGAATAAGTCTGTTCCTTGAAAATCATCCCAAAACGACGTACCAACCTGGTTCTACACCTAAGCTTGTGGCTGTTATATATATATATATATATATATATATATATATATATATATATATATATATATATATATATATATATATATATATATATATATATATATATATATATATATATATATATATATATATATATATATATATATATATATATAGGGTCAGGATCAAATGAGAACCAATATTTTCATGAGAACCAGAGAACTGTTTCTGATTTGTTGAATCATAAAAGGGCATGATAGTCATTTAACAAATCTCATTTAATACTGGATTTTATTATTTTTGGCAACAATAATAACCATCTCCTAAAATTAAGCCTATTAGATTTAAATATTCAAATTTAAAAAAAAAATCAAATTTTCATTTTTATAAATCAAATTTTTGTTTTCAAATTTTCAAATTTCAAAAAAAATCAAATTTTCGTTTTTATAAACGAAATTTTCGTTTCCATATTTTCAAATTTCACAGGTGCATATATGCATGTTTTCGTAAGTGCATATATACATATTCGCATGTGCATATATGCACATAAATTTATTTATTTGCAGGTGCATATATACATATTCGCAGGTGCATTTATGCATATATCCGAAATTCATACATACATATTTTTGTCTTTAATTACGAATGCTAACAACAAAAAATAGATTTATTAAAAACAATAATATACAACTGTTTTGAACTATACATAAATATTTATTAAAAATAATGAACAATACATACAAAAATATATAAAAAAACAACAAAATTCCATGATATCTTCATTTTTTTAGTTTGTCACTTTTCAATTCTTCAATTTGATTGCTAAATTCTTCAGAATCTGCAAAACATTAATAAAAACTAATATAAATGTATATTCAAGAACATTAAAATAAATACATACATGCATATACACATATGAACCAAGGCACATCTATTTATGCATATATACATATATACACACGTGTGTATATGAACAAATTGATATACATATGCATATGTGCACATATGTTTGAATAGACATATGCACATATGTGCACATATACACATGCAGATACACATATGCACGTATATGCACATATATGTATGTATGTACACATATACACATATGCACATATATGTATGCATATATGCAAATACGCCCACATGTACACAAACAAATAGAAAAAGAAATCCATAAGTACAATGCTATAACTCACACATATGCACATATATGTATGCATATTTGCATGTATGCATATATACAAATACGCACATATGCAAATACGCACAAATACGCACATATGCAAATACACATATGTGAATATGTGCACATATGCACATATGCACATGTGCACGTATGTACATTTGCACATATGCATGTATGCTAGTATATATGCATTTATGTACATATGCATTTTATGCACATATACACATATGCAAAAACTTTTCTGCACATATGTTCTTGCATTTGCATACACATGCATATTAAATACATACACACTCATATTAAATACATACACACAAAAGGAGATTGACAGGTATTTTCTTTTGACTTGTTTTCCAATTCTTACCTGTGTGGGATAGGTAACTAATTAATGCAAGTCGTAAGCATCAACGCACCAAAGCCAGCATAAACAATCAGGACACCAGGATTTGTCTGCAAAAATACATTTGTAGTCTCGTTAGATTTAAGAAAACGCTGAAAAGTTGATAATCATGAAGATGAAATCACACAATTACCTTCATATCAAGGCCGCTACTGCCAATTGCGTCTACTATTTCAAATTTTGTGCCATTAATTTCAATCAGAAGCTTGGAGTTAGGCCTACGAACCCTAGGAAATATCCCGTGTTCATCATATAACACAACTAATTGAAGATCACGAAGGAGATTGTCTTATTTGCTGAAATGATTTAAGAAGAAATTAAAAAGGAGATTGGGATTACTGTCAAGATCTGGTATGCCTGTTGAAAGAAATATTGTGCCATTTGGTCCATACTTGAGTCCAGGGACTAAAGAAGTGGGTGCAGCTGAAAAGTTCATTTAGAAGATACTTGTCCGAACTTTTCCAGTATCCATAGATGTCCGATAGCTATTTTACACTCCTGAGAAATTTCAACCAATGGATAGGTTTAGAGAACATTGGAGTAAATGATTTTATCAATAATCATATATCAGGTTTGTAGAATACATGAACTGCAACTTCTTTTTCTTAATTAAGATTTTTAAATGAACTATGAAATTAATTAAGTGTACCGAAGGCAATTGTAGCAGCGTTGAGAGATGGCGGTGCGAAACTTTAGGAAGGTGGCGGGATCGTCGGAATTACCAATCGTAGCGGCACCAACTCAACATCCCAAGGCGGTGGCAGCAAAAGGTCGCGTCTGATTGATCTGTCTTTCAGATTAGGGCTTGACTTAAATTCAGCGATACACTGGTACCGGTTTCTTTAGCGAGATGAGGTGATCGAATGCAGTCCAATCCTCCGCCGCCATAATTGCTGAGTCGAACCAGACTTGACAGAACGCGGGAAAATTGTGGAACCTCGAGAGATCTCCCAAATAGAAGCACCCATTTCGAATAACGAGTATAAAGCGATTATTGCATTTGCTGCTACAACGAATCTGTGGAGTTTTTGTTACGATTATGGAACGAATCTGTGGAAAAATTGTGGAACCTTGGGAAAAATTGGGGTCGGCGCTAGGGCATGGAGTCGGCAACGAGAGAGAGAAGAGAGAGTATAGGAGGGGGTAACGGATATGTAGCCGATTTGAGAGAATATGTTCCGTAGAATAGGAGAGAGAGAGGCGGAAAGAGAAAGTCAATGAAGCTGATTTTTAGGAACCGTATTTTACATGTCTAATTTACCCTTAATATTTTCTTTTAAAATCCTAAGTTGCCATTCAAATTGTTAATAATTACAAATACGCCATCGATCATCTCAGCCATCCAAATTTTTGATCTAAAGGCCCAGATTTGGTTCTCCGGTTCCCCGAGAAATATTGGTTCTCATTAGATCTTTACTATATATATATATATATATATATATATATATATATATATATATATATATATATATATATATATATATATATATATATATATATATATATATACACATACACTAGGCACATTGACAAGTCCGACATTCATGGAAATACATGGTCGGAATAAGTCTTTCCTTGAAAATCATCCCAAAACGACGTAGCAACCTGGTTCTACACCTAAGCTTGTGGCTGTTATATATATTTACTTATATATATATATATATATATATATATATATATATATATATATATATATATATATATATATATATATATATATATATATATATATATATATATATATATATATACTAGCAGTGGACCCGCGCAATGCGGCGGGCGGAAATTTCGTCGGGGGGGAGGGGGCGAAATATAATGGGTAGGCGGTTAACTGTTTTATTTGATCATTTTAAATAGAAAAAGAAGTTGGTGCATCGGATCGGTATTAGCATATTTGCAATTTTAGTGCGAATTGCATACATCTATGACCATTGTATTATTATAAACAATATACGATAGACAAAATAAAAATACATACTTTTGAAAACATACACACAACCAATTAAATAATTGACTAATAACACAAATGTTGTTACTTGAATCAAAATATAATATACATTTGAAAGTATCTACTGTTTTGAACAATATAAATTATAACCCTCGACAATCTACAAAGTTTGTTCAATTAGAGCATTGATAGATAAATTATTATTAAGATTTATATTGTACCTTATTCATCACATAGGACTTCTTTATACACCACATTTAAAATTTCTAAGTTTTTCCTTATAATTTTCAAGTATGAGATTAGAGAAATGCTTAATAACTCTTGTGTTATTCTCCCAAGAGAAATGCTTAATACACCATATTTTATATTATACCTTTAGTCAGATATAAGATAAAATAATACAAAATACTTTGTACAAAATTGTTTTGCACTTTCGACTATGTAATTTGCAACCCGACTTGTAGTATCTCTTTAACATTTACCCCAATTAAGCACATACATTATAAAAGGTTTACAGGAAAAATAGACATAAAAAGAACTTGTAGTATGTCTTTAACATCTACACTAATTAAGCAGATACCTTGTAGCAAGTTATTTGTTTTGTGTGGATAGACGATGGGTCCTTAAAAGAATCAACTTCGAAGAACTTGAAATTATTAATATTATCAATTTATTCTCTTAATTAATAACTTAGTTTTGTAACAAGAAGTCATATATTTGTTAATGTGTAATAAAAATATAAAATACGAAATCGAAATCCAAAAAGCCACCTCTCCGTATAAATTTATATTATAGCATTATTGAAACATTTAAATTTTTGCAAATTACTTCAAAAATCCATATAATATTTTATTTAATATTCCCTTTTATGTTATTTTTTTTCAAAACATTTCATATAGGATACAATATTTTTTATTAAAAAATTGGGCTCGGTTTGTTGATTTTGATATTGATATCATAATTAACAAAAAATCTTAGTTATTATATAAACTACAATAATAATTTTATTTAAATGCTTAATTATAATTAAAATATTTGTATTTTAACAAATATAAAAATAAAACAACTTGTTTAAAAATGATTACTATTATAGATGATTAGTTACATTTAACATTAATCACAAAAAAAAATAATAATAATAAGTACTATAGGATCTGTAAAATTTAAAAACAAAGTATTTATTATTCCACTTTCTAGTTGTTGATAATATTGTAATAGCTTAATACATCTTCAAATTTCCCACCACCTTCAGCTCCACAATACCACTAATTAGTGATTACATCAAAAAGAAATAAAATATAGACTCAAGATAATAAATAGGGACAATAATGTCTTTTGTTTTAATTAAGCTTTTAGGGGTGTTTTAAACATTTCTAATATACCTTATTTGACAAAAAAAATATCAATAATAAAAAAAACAACTTTAATCGGCTCTTGGGGCTGCCATAAACAACATAATTGATCCAAATGGCCAACTAATTTACTAATAATTAAATCCCCAAAAATTACACCGCTTGTGAAACTTAATTTTCTAGTCCCTCCCTCGTCATTAAGGTCATTTTCTGGACCACACACATATGTACTTCGATATTGTAATAAAAACACCAAAACAACATAAGTATCTGAACCAAATAGCAACAAACATTTAGCAAAATATGATAAAGCATTTAGCAACAATCATGAAATGAACCAAATAGCAACCTATGGATGAGAAGACAAAGAAAATGACAGTGATATCTAGATCTCCTCTCGACAGTGAAGTCCATATCTACAAAAATAATATAAAACCAGTCAATAAGTCAACCACACAATGGTCCCACATTGTTATATGTATATTAATACACATAAAAAAGATGGAATCAAAAATCGGGTAGAGTAGAATTATAAATATACCTTCAACTTGGCCAATATTTCTGGAGTACTCCTTCCAGATGCACATATAAGGAAAACAAATTCAAACTTTTGCTTATATTGATAATTCCACGCGTATAATTCCTTCAAGAACAGTGAATGATTAAAGAAAGGTAATACAAATAGCATTGGATTTGAAAGCTAACATACCATTTTTAGTCTTTAACATAAAAATATTACCTGCAGGGTTGAATCTGTTGCAGTAGAGTAGTGTATTGCTCCCTTTTGCTCCACCTACAAACAGAAAAAGCAACAAGATTTTTGAAAAATAGGACAATAAGACGTGAGATTTAAGAACAATCATTATGATTGAAATTGCTTTTAAGAGATACTTTCCCAGTTCCAGAGGAGAGGTCCTCTTAACCGAGCACTTGTAGAACTTTTGTATACACAGACATGATGCAACATATAACCAAGTAAATTCCCTTGATCGTATCTATGATCATCACCAATAGCCAGGTTCACCATATGAACATTTTCAAATACAATGCCAACTAATATAGTGATCAATTCTTTTACGGTTGGGAAAAGGCCATTACTTTTAATTTGCATAAGAAAAAGCATGACCGCATCTCAGTTGGGTCAAAATTTTCAAGAATCGGAAAAAAATTAAAAATTCAAATGAGGTGAACTGGTGTTATCAGTGAACCAAGTAATTACTTGTGAGGTCAGGCGGTGGTGGCTGTTCTGGAGAGAGAGAGAGAGAGAGAGAGAGAGAGAGAGAGAGAGAGAGAGAGAGAGAGAGAGAGAGAGAGAGAGAGAGAGAGAGAGAGAGAAAGAGTAGTGGTGAGGTAGTCTTGTGATGCCTGAGTGATCTAATAAATATAGTCCGTACTTCTAGATCACATACACACACCAGTGACCAGACACATACAAACCTAGAAACACGCAGACGTACATTGTTTTAAACAAATTGTTAATTTCAATTAAAAACTTCAATAAACTTACATGTTTACAATGGCAACGATAAGACTTTAAGTCTCTTTTTTCTTGTCAACATAGGCAGCCTTGTGAAAGTAAGTTGATACTCTCTGCATTAACGCTAATACGAAAGTAAGTTGATATAACTTAATAAGAAATAAACCTCTGTTGACCATTTTTGGATAAGCAATTAAAAACATACTCACATTTCAGTTTCAGTTTCATTTTCATTTTCATATTCAAACATATACTTTAGGACTGGTGAGTATGTGACCTGCACATTGCAACTTCCAATCCACAAACTAAACATTCAACTACAAGAGCTCAAAAGAATCCAATAATGAGGTCAAATCGAGGTATTAAGAAGTTTACCCATAATTGTAATGAGATCTCAGTCGATATCATTCACCTGTTCACCACCAGAGAAGAGCCTAAATCAAGCTTCACCAAGAGGAGCAGAGACAACAACTAACCAGCCCCAGGGGTAAAATGGTCTAAAATAAGTTCCAGGATGAAAGAAGTAGCTAGAAGAGTGGGTGCTTCACCAAAAACAAACCAAAATCCAAAATTTCTAGAAATCCGGGAAGCGTTTTCCAGAAATCTAAATACAAAATGAAAAGCTATACCTTAATATGATCAAAAGTGAGCTTCGATGAGAGAGTTAACTTCAATTAGTGCTTTAGGGTTTTGCTGCTGGTGACATACAATTCCCACTGTCGGGTAAACAATTCTGCACAAAAACAGATAACAATTCCATGTTAACATAAACTTCTTCCTGAATTCAAAAGACTTTGGCCTCTGTGTTGTCAAAGTAACAACCTAGATGCTTTTACGGCTAGACCTAGAATGTTTTGCTCTGAATAACCATTACAAGCAACAGAAGTGAAGATAAGAATTTTGAAAAATACCCGATTGACTACGTTCAAGGTTATGCTATTCCGCAGAAGAAACAGAAGAGTCTCCGCTGGAAGAAACCGACTCTTATCTAAATGTATATTCCTTAATTAGGCATCTCAAGTATGCTTGAGAAATCCTAAAAAATCAAGACCTGGAAAAGGAATCCATAGAAGGAAATCCACATTAAAACTAACATCGGTCAGAAAAAAAAAGCTAGGTTAAACAATATGCACCAAAGATCGGAATTTAGACATGAGAAATCAAAGGATCCGAATTTTACCAGATGAAATAAAATTGTTGCTCCTTGCTAGTGGTATCAGAATTATACGAATCTTGGATCCTAACTTCTCCTGACTTTGTCGAATCATCTCTTCCACAGTAACGAATGTGGTTGGTATTGGTGGTGGTAAATGTGTCTTTTAACAGATGGCGACTTAGCATGTGGTAGGTTTTAGTGAGAGAGAAAACTGAAACATCTGATTTAGGGGATGCGTTTCCAATATCCAACGGTGGTGGATCGCAATGAACGTTGGGAGACTGACGGTGGTCGAGGGTGGTCGAGAGTTCTGGAGGTTGAACGGTGGCCGGCATATGGTTCTCATAACTACAAGACCTCAAAATCAACAGAAGCATCATTAACCTTTATAAGTGGTGGTGGGGATGGCGTTGCAATATATATAGACAGATTCAATTTTTCGTTTTGAGATGGATATGGTGGGTGAAGAGAGAAATACGTGATAGGGCATTTCAGGCAGCGTCTAGTGAGTTTTAGGGTTTTAAATAGAGATGGGAGTGAATCGAGGGTGCTTGTGGGGTTGAAATGGAAAATTAGGGTTAGGATGTTAACTGATTATGGTCGTCGGTCGAGAATGTGAAAAGGAGAGTTTGTTATCAATTAGATATCAGTACCGAGAATTTTGGATTTCATCGGATTTATAAATTCAAAGTCGATGATGCTCTAGATGATGCTCTATATATGCTTTATCACTTGTAATTTCAGCTTAAATATTTGGATCTCTTAATTTTAAGAGTTTCTATTTTTAGAAACCATTTTTCATTTTTAAAGTAGTATATATATATATATATATATATATATATATATATATATATATATATATATATATATATATATATATATATATATATATATAATCAGGATCGGGTGAGGACTCTTCTTAAAGTGAGGACTTGCGAGGACACCTTAAAAAAATTGAAAAAAATATAAATAATAAAATGAATCATAGTACTATATCGGAGAAAAAAAAGATTCAAAAAAAAACTTTTCGATCATTATTTTTTTTATAATGAAATAATGATCCAAAATAAAAAAAGAAAAATTGCATCATTATGTTTTGCAATGATGCAAAAATTTTTTTCAAATTTGTTTTTGATAATGATATAGTACTATTCTCGATTTTATGATTTGTATTTTTTTATATTTTTTTTTCAATTTGTTTAAGGTGTCCTCGTAAGTCCTCACCGGAACCGGACCCTATATATATATATATATATATATATATATATATATATATATATATATATATATATATATATATATATATATATATATATATATATATATATATATATATATATACTAGGCACATTGACAAGTCCGACATTCATGGAAATACATGGTGGGAATAAGTCTGTTCCTTGAAAATCATCCCAAAACGACGTAGCAACCTGGTTCTACACCTAAGCTTGTGGCTGTTATATATATTTACTTTTATATATATATATATATATATATATATATATATATATATATATATATATATATATATATATATATATATATATATATATATATATATATGCACCTCAATTTGTTTTAAGTGTCTTCTAAGTCTCTATAAGCTCTATGTTCACAAAATCAATGTATTTTTTGTTTAGTATGGAAAATTCAAATATAGAGCATAGCCTAGCCTAATTCGAAATATGAAATTTCACATCGAAGAGCATCTGAATTAAAAGATAAGTGCTTATAAGAACTACATATCTATGCATGGTAGTGTACAAATTGAGCTTCCATTTGAAACCATAAACGTTAGAAATTGCATGAACCAATTCAACTACATGTAAAAATGTTAACTATTTTAACGAGAATCAATATTTGGGGATATGCTATTTTCCCACTTCAAAGTTGATATGTTAATGGTAAGGTAAATGGTTCAAGTCACCTCTGAGATCCATTACAAATTCGGTGTAAAAGAAACATATTACGCATTAATGATTTAAAATTATAGGAATACTACATTCTTCCAGCCTATGAAGGTTCTCATGTTCACTAAGAATGTCACAAACACGCAACGTGAGAGACATAGCTAATATCATTTAAATTTATTTGGTGCCTCTAAAGTATATTGAAATGAAAATGAATGAATACTTTCTTTCTCAATCCTTCTAGCGATATGTGTTTGCACAGTACCTTGAAAGTTCTATTATAAAACTAATGGGATGGGTATCTTTTCTTATCTAAAAGACTGAATTATATCTAAAGCCTGATTAATTGGAGCCTAGTTGCATTAAATGAGGGATAGAAAGCATTAAGCAGAGTGTAATTGCAATTTGAAATAATAGTTACAATTAATGTCGCAAAAGAGAGGAGAGAATAATAAGCATCAAAGAGGTAATGAAGGTTAAAAATCCCATATTTTTTGAGTCAGAATAATGGATTGCCTCAAGTTCTACTAGAAGATTACAAAGTTCTTCCACTATAGTTGACCCTTTTAATAAATAGGAGAAAGATTATACCACAAGAGTTGAAAAGGTCACACCCTCCCGCCATGTATTCATTCTTTAAACGTCGTCTTTTAATCTCAAAAGGTTTCACATCCCTTCAGTATAATAATACCCTTTTATCTTCTCGTTAAGAAGAAGCGCGTGTCTAGAAAGCAGTTTATTGGGCGCATCAAACGCTGTTTTCCCACACTCAGATGGGCAGCCATCGCCTATAGATGAAGCTAAGGTTTATTATAACGATTTCTTTTTGATTTTGAGAAAATGTACGCAAATTCTATTGAAGATCGTTCGTTCGTCTCTGAGAGGAAGTCATTGAAACTTTGTGGGATTTATGTATATGTTCTACACTATAAAAACTTATAAGGTATTTATTTTTCAGATTGATTTTGACGATTGAATCATCTTCTGTGGACGGAAGAAAGATGATATGTAGGATGAGTCCTAGAAAAAAGAAATCAATTCCACGTCTTCTGTTTTTTGTAAGAGATATCTTCCCTTGCCATCCTCCTTCGATGAACAAGAAACCGGTTGCATATTTTCTGTTGGATGGAATTTATTTGGTTGACTTCGTCTTCAACTTGAATACGAGAAAATGTCATGTTTTTTTACCTATGATTATCTAACTATATATCCTTAGGGATTTCGATTTTGATTACAATGTTAATTTATGTAATTCAATAGACTTGCTGATGAAATCTATTTCATGATTCATATAATTTAGACTAACATACTGCTCAATTCATCTCTTCCATTTTAATTATTCTCAAAACCAGGCTTCTTTTAAGGTATTACAGTAACAATTGAAATTCCGGTGATCATTGCTTGCTATATTGACCCCATTTAGTTGCCTGTGTGGCTTCCTGTATTAATCATAAAATCGGAAATCCTTTCCTGTATTATGAGGGGAGATTCTACATTGGGAACTGTAAGTGTCATTCATGAGTTTTTCTTGAAATACCCTTAAAATTTTTTGGAGTTATACTTTCATATGTAGTTTTCTTGATTACGATTTCAGAAAATTTTTATGGGTGATTATGATACGAACAATGGGATCCAAGTTGTAGGATAAAACAAAAGCAAATGAGAGGGTTCTTGCTAGGGAGGCTGCTTAGAGGTTGGCATAAGCACTACAACATGCACAATTAGAATTTTACCTTTCTACCCTTACAAGTACTTCTATAGACAAAACTTGGAGAAAATTATTGCCTTAATGAGATTTGAGATCCAGGAAGCTCTAGGTATAAATATTACTGGTTTCAAGAACAAATAGCTTTATGAAGAAGCCTCGAGGAATTGTTGGTTCAATATTTCAATTTGTTTTCATTTTATATTTGAACTAAATTACTTGCGTTGAGTTATTTCTGTTATTATTATATATACTGATTATTTAGTTTTCATTAGGATGATTGTTTGTGTTTACTCCTGCTTTAAAATGATTTTCATAGGATATATGTATAATTGGATTTTGAAACTTAATGTGGCTATCGTCATTTCCTTATTCTCTTAGAGTTATATTTGTTTTCTAATTGCATTTTTACCATCAATGCTCTTAGCCTCTTATAATATATTGATTTTTATCTTTTTAGTAATTATTAATAATTTTATGGGTTTGGTATATTAATAGGGACATGTGATGGTGGATGACACAACACCTAAATAGACGTGACTATTGTTATGGGGGGTTTATTCGGATTGTTTCTAACCATCTCACGTTGAATGGAAACTGCACAAAATAGCAACAAACTTTATTAATTTTACCGAACAAGCAACCTTGCATTGCGTTTATATTATGTATATGTTTGTACCTTTAGCTCTTAAAGTAGTACTCGCCACTAATACTTCTAACAGTGACAGTAAATAGCAAGATTCCATTACCGGCCATGGTGATTTAGTAGAGAGAGCAAGAGGGGTGTACATTGGTAGCCATCAATAATCATTTAGCATTTGAGTAGGGTGGAGCAAGCATACCATAAAAATCTCATTATGCTTGTTAATTCAAATAAGAAATTGAGTCAGAATTTTACTTTGATCTCATTAGCCATAAATTCTCCACTATTCATTCTCGATATACAATGGACCAGGAACTTGTACCTAAAAACGAACCAAAAAACCACAAATAACATCATTAAAGACTAATACAAAGTCAAACTGAGAGATAGAAAAAGTTTTGTTTACCTGGGGAGATTTTTCATAACCCTATAGCGTAATTTACAAATAAAATCTCATAAATTCAGTGATTTTGATAGAGATTAAGAGATTAAAGGAGGAACTGGGGTCGTAATTCATACCTAGATGGCTAGAACCACCATATTTAACATGGAAAGAGTCATGCCTTAGTACCAAATTCATAAACCCATGTCAAAAATCAATTATCTGAGGTACCTTGGAAACTCCTGTAATATCAAACCACACACAACGATGAACAATGATCATAATGCAACACAAAGATTATCCACTTTCTAAAAAGTTAAATAAGGTTCTTAAAGTTTTAGGTTCGAACACCTATAGGTTGGTAAAAGAATACGTAGCCTACAATGTAAAATTAAAACCATTACCTCCAAAAAGTAGAACATGAAAAAACAGCCGATTCATAGGATTCTTTGCCAAACAAGAAGCTTCTGATGTAGAAATATGTCTTCAACTCTATCCAACGCAGAACTGGAACTATTCAACCGAAAATGCATAAAAAAATATTGGGAACATACAAATGAAAGATTTGTTATATATTTACACAAATAAATTGAAACAGAAGAAACAGATAAAAGAGTCCATTACCTGATTCTTAGTTAGAGCAATAGAAACATACCCTCCTGAGACTTTTTTTTTTCATCTAGATTTGGTGGGGCGGAGCTAGTTTGGATAGGTATCCAAAAACGCCAAAAGAAGAGATTGCTTACAAAATATAACCAGGACAAATTAACCCAAATTGAAGTTGAAATACCTTGACGCATCTGTTGGCCCTAAACCCAAGAAAAGAGTGTCAATATTTTACAAGATTACAAAAACGCCTTTGTTCTTAATGCCTAAAAGTTGAAGCATGCCCTTTGTTGGAGTTCATGAACCAAGAATTCTATATTTACGCCAAATCTTTTGGGTACGAATGGGTGAGTTAAAAGAATGCACAACAAATTCTATAAAAAAACCAAATTAAGAATAAAAAACAAACGGATCAATAAAAGATAAATTATTGGAAAATTTTAAGAAGAGATCAAACCTGAAAAATCATGAACCCTAATTTCAAAGAAGAAGAGAATAAGATCAAACCCGCAAAATCATGAACCTTAATTTCAAAGAAGAACAAGATAAAGATGATCAATGGAACCTGTAATTCGGGCAGAACAACCGTTATTGCAGATTGCAGAGAAGAAAAGGAACCGAAGAAGGCGATGTTTATGATGCGTGTAGAGGATGCAGTAGTGAATTACAGTTGGAGCCGGTTGATGGTTCACCATCTTCAAGGTGATTGTTCACAAAACAAATCTCGGCGTCTTCTAAACTCGCCATCTAACAAGCGGTGCAAACCCGTATAACAAAAATAAATGGATACCGGATGGAAGGAACAGAACAGATGTGGAAACGAGGTACCGTTTTGATATGATGTGACGTTCGAGTGAGATAAACAACGCGGCATCCGGAAAACCCTATTTCGAGATGAATAGTGGATGGAGAAAAAAAGCGTTTATATATATATATATATATATATATATATATATATATATATATATATATATATATATATATATATATATATATATATATATATATATATATACTAGGTACATTTTAAAAGACGGCCCAGGAATGGTCAAATTTTGTCTGAAAATTTATTAATGGTATGGTAAATGGCTTCTGTCAGATAGGATCTATTACCTATTTAGATAATTTGTGAAAATGTGTTGAATGTAATGTAAATGTTATTACCTATTTAGTTAATTTGTGAAAATGTGTTGAACGTAATGTAAACGTGCACGAACGGTAAGCAAACACTGTCAATAGACTTTTTTTGAATTTCTACAAAAATTATGGAATAAAAATGGTGACTATAAGCAATGTTATAACAAAGTAGATTTTTTGATGTACAATTATGTATATGACAAAACTTAAATACAATGCCACCCCTAAACTTGAGAGAAGCCATCGTTGAAGCCCTAAAATCAGCAATGCATATGGGATAAAGGCGGAGATTCTGAGTCGTAGATAGAAGAATGAACTCAAATGATGACGGCCAATGAATTAACCAATAAGAAACAGAAAATAAATTAGGGCAGAGATAATCAAAGTTGAAAATGACATCACCTTTAATGGCATGATGGAGGGAGACGGGGCTGATAGCAGAGATGATTGAAATGATACCATGTACATTTCCATCGATTATTGCAATTAACCTTGCACCAACTAAATAAAAGAATATTATTATTCTTTTTTTGGTTTTAAAGTATAAATCAAATTGAAAATGATAATTAAAAGGGCAAATCGCGAGTAATAACATCATAGTTTATTCGGATTGTTTCTGACCAACGCACCACTTCTACAAGAGTTGATCCTTTCCTCAAGCCTCATCGTTTATTTCTATTAACCTTCCTTGCATATGGCATCATATCATTATCATACATGTTCATCCTCTGATTTGACCTTGATTTATTTTACCAAGAAACAAAAATATGTAACTAATTTAATAGAAAATAATGAACATGAAATAAAAATATATACATTAATATCAACTACCCATAACTGACTGATTGCATGTACTCATAAGAAGCTTTTCCAAACATTCTTGCCTTTGTTCTCCTCGTTGCTTCTAAAACTCCAACTTCTGTATTCCAGTTGCATACTTTCAACATCCAATCATTATTTTATTTATAAAAAAACATTTTTTTAAAACCAACCCGCAATCTAACAACTGAAATATGTATAATTTACATTCTAGCTACCTTATTACCATCAATACGGCTGCAACATCTATTGATAGAAAATTGATTGTTCGAAAGCTATCAGAAATAGAGAAATTGATTATAATTTAAGGTAAGAAGGAAGTGATGCCATAGTAAGTGCAAGGGAGAATTCCTGTAATCTATGAATTTGATTGCCGAATTTTAAATCAAGATACCCAATAATTTATTGTTTCTTGCATTTAAAACAGTCATTCATATAAAAACGGCAACAAAAAGTATTATGATTTGTAAATGAAGTGAAATCACTTGAATTTTGTATCAAAATGATTACTTTTGAGTCCTTTGTTTCCTCCTTGAAGTTTGACATGTTGAAATCTTTTCAGGATAAAAAAAAGTGTTTGAAAGTCTTACTGCTTGTCACATTTAAAGATTGTTGACTTTTTAAATTATCAAACTTTAGACATCAAAGATGTGCCATCAAATGACTACTTGCACATTTTATTCACAAACTACCAATGAGGGATTGACATATCAGATCAGATTTAGAATAAACCATTGAAATGGATCTTTATGAACTTCAAAGGGCAAAAACCAATTACTTACATGTATATCAAGTTGATCTTGCAAAACACAATAAGGAGTCAAGTTTCTGTTGAGGAGGGCAAAATTGACTTTCACCTAGGCCTTGATTTCATCGCTGATTATATCTATATATGGAACAATTTCAACTTTGGAACATTGTCGCATCCAGATTCATCCCACAAAATCTTAAAAAACAAAAGCAGAACAAAAATTGTCCCACTCTGTATCATTTTACAGTGAATATTCATGACATGATAAACATATTTGACAAATGAAAACACAAAGGGATATGTAACAACACATTATCTGTCTCAGACATTTAATCGAACACTACCTGGTGTGCACCTTTGGCATCGACACTAAATTATTTATGATTTGGTGTTTATGTTAGAGAATCTTGAAGCGAGGATAACATGAGAATGGAGGAATGATGTCTAACCTGTGATTAACAATTCAAGAAGTTTGTAATTCTCTAACATGAAGTCGTACGTATGCAGGAGAGAAAGCCCATGGATGATGCAAGTAGAAGAGGATGAACCAGGGGGAATTAGAAAGGCTTTGATGTAGATTCAGTTACACTTACGTACCGTCGTTCAGGGCGCAGGGGCGTTAGAATATGGAAGTTAAACACAATCAAGCATTTGGGGGCAAGTAGAAACGAATTGATGTGGATCCGATTACCGATGCCAATAAAATTTCGCTCTCAAGGTAATGATTCTGCGATTCCAGATATCATCTCGCTATCTCAACCCCAACGCTAATCATGAAGAACTAACTGCCTTTAATAAGAACGGGAGATAAGAAAATCGGAAAAAATCCTAAACCAATTTGACAAAGAAATTGCAGGGAAGAATCAGTGCCTAAAAAAACTTAAAGAGGACGAAGAGGAGCGTAACGTGAAAAACAGAGGAACCTGGACCAGGGAGAAACAATCCACGGTATCCCTTTGCCCCTCAACTGTCTTTTTATTAGAGAGGTGCTCTTTATTCCCGCTTTTGTTTCTTGATTTTCGCAGTGGTGGTGTTCGTAAGGTGGAAAGGGAAAACTGACATATCAAGCGGGTCAAGAAGAGGCAAAAGGTCTAGAAGCGACGTCTCCCAATAGCCAATAGGTATGACGATCCAAAAAAATATCAATATTCGGCCAACAAGGTATTTGGGGGAGTTGCGTTGAAACGGTGCTATTTAATTGGAAAGGCGATAGTGTCTGTTGGTGTGTAAGTAGGTGGCGACCAGAGAACCATACGTATGAAACAGGTTACCAAAGTACGAGACGAAGCAGTTAGGGAAGAGATTGGTCATTGATTCTTTTGCTGCTTCTGCTTTGGCGATGATCTTTTTCTTCATCGACGATTGAAGAACCATCATTTATAAGGGGCGGTTGACCATGAAGCGTTGTGGATACCCTTGATATACATGGCGTCGTTTCAAAAGTTAACTAACGTGGTGACCAGAGAAGGCCATAAATAAGGTAAAGGAAGCAGGAGAAAAAAAGGGTTTTCATATATAGTAATGATATATATATATATATATATATATATATATATATATATATATATATATATATATATATATATATATATATATATATATATATATATATATATATATATATATAGAGTCCGGATCAAGAGAGAACCAAAATTTTCCTAGGAACCTAGGAACTTTTTAACTGAAATTTTTTTTTCAAAAAAAATGACATAATACACATAGTCGCTTATATTTAAGACTTTTTGTCAAAAAAAATTTGAAAAATAATATGTATACACGAAATGTGCATATATGCACTTTTTCGCAAATGTGTATATGATCACGTTTCGTGCATATATGCACATTTCGTGTATATATATTATTTTTTTCAAATTTTTTTTTACAAAAGGGCTTAAATATAAGCGATTGGGTGTATTATGTAATTTTTTTTGAAAAAAAAAATTTCAGTCAAAAGGTTCCTTGGTTCCTCGGAAAAAAATGGTTCTTATTTGAACTTTAGTCTATATATATATATATATATATATATATATATATATATATATATATATATATATATATATATATATATATATATATATATATATATATATATATATATATATATATATATATATATATATATATATATATATATATATATATATATAGGGTCAGGATCTTGTGAGAACTCAAATATTCGTGAGATCTTGAGAACTCTTAAACCAGTTTTTATTTTTCAAAAAAAATAACTTAATCCATTAAGTCGCTTATATTTAAGACCCTTTTTAAAAAAATTTTGAATAAAAAATGTGCATATACGAAATGTGCATATGTGCATTTTTGTGCAAATATGCATATGTGCACATTTGTGCATATGTGCATCTTAAAAAAAATCAACTTTTTTTTAAGATTTTTTTTGACGAAATGTCTTATATATAAGCGACTTAATGCATTAAGTCACAATTTTGAAAAAAAAAAATTATAGTCTAGGAGTTCTCAAGATCTCATGAATATATGAGTTCTCAAAAGAACCTAACTCTATATATATATATATATATATATATATATATATATATATATATATATATATATATATATATATATATATATATATATATATATATATATATATATATATATATATATATATATATATATATATAGGTTCAATTACGGATTCTAAGTACCGTGCGACTGTGCGACCTAATAATACCCATCGATTTTACAAGGGCACGATCGGAATGAAACCTACAAATCGGCCTCTCCCTCTCGGATACCGAACTCGGCCTCTGCCTCTCGGACCTCCGAATCGTCGTCTTCCTCAGCCGGTAGCACCACCGTCGAGGGTCAGCGGCTTTGCCGCCTCCGGTGGCCTTCATCAAAGAGCGATGTGTTAAGCTTTGGGGTCGATTTCATATACGAGATCTGAAAATCCAGTCGCTCGTCGGCCTGCAAAAAAAAAAATTAAGCCTCGATTAAGGATTGAATCGCAAAGAAGAAGCCGTAGGATTGATTCAACAGGCAAAATTTTTTCTTTCTTTACTGTAAAACCCATTCTTCTTTTTTTACTGTAAAAATCATTCTTCTTGTTTCATTCTCCAAGAATGTTAAAAACCATTCTTCTTCTTTCATTATCTAAGAATGTTACTATAAAGGCATTCTTGCATCATTTTATTGATTTGTGTTTTGTTAAGTCCATTCTCTGAGAATGGGTGTGTTTTTTTATTGGTGTGTGTTTTGGTAAGTCCATTCTCTGAGAATGAGTGTTAATTTTTATTGGTTTGTGTTTTTGGTAAGTCAATTATCTGAGAATATGTGTTAGTGTTTTTATTGGTTTGTGTTTTGCTAAGCCCATTCTAGGAGAATATTACGTTTTTTTGTCACAAGTAAGTCCATTCTCTTAGAATGATTCAAGAAATTTGATGTATTTTCAAGAAATTCGAAGATACTGTAATTAATTTAAAAACCCACAAACTATTCTTTGACAAAAAAACATACTATTCTCCTAGAATAGGCTTACAAAAACACAAACCAATAAAAAACTAACACCCATTCTCTGAGAATGGACTTTCCAAAAACATAAGCCAATAAAAACTAGCATCCATTCTCGGAGAATGAACTTACCAAAACACAAACAAATAAAACCTAACATCCATTCTCAGTGAATGTGATACTAAAAGCCCCTGTGTATCCGCCTCTCAGTCGCTCATCAACGTCTCTCTCGAACCCTCTGATTCTCTTTGTCACTTGGTCGATTAACGCACACACACACCGGATCGGTGACCAGAGTCTCGTTCCCGATCAACAGCGTCGCCGACGACCACCATCTGTGTCGCCTCCGGCAGCCGCAAACGGCGTCAAAAACCACCACCGCATCGTGTGCGTGATTGTAGCATGCGTATCTTATATTCAGTTGTTGAAGGGAATTGAGATTTTTACTCTTTTACCCTTAACCTGGGTTTTGCATTTAAAAACACGTGTATGTTTATGCTTTTAATTAAAAAGTCGGAAATTTTAACAGCCGTTGATTTTATTGATCCAATGGTCCACATTGAGTCTTACATTAACACAATATTATCAACGGCTTTTTAATTAAAAGCATAAACATACACGTGTTTTTAAATGCAAAACTCAGGTTAAGGGTAAAAGAGTAAAAATCTCAATTCCCTTCAACAACTGAATATACGATACGCATGCTACAATCACGCACACGATGCGGTGGTGGTTTTTGACGCCGTTTGCGGCTGCCGGAGGCAACACAGATGGTGGTCGTCGACGACGCTGTTGATCGGGAACGGGACTCTGGTCACCGATCCGGTGTGTGTGTGTGTGTGTGTGCGTTAATCGACCGAGTGACAAAGAGAATCAGAGGGTTCGAGAGAGACATTGATGAGCGACTGAGAGGCGGATACACATGGGCTTTTAGTATCACATTCACTGAGAATGGATGTTAGGTTTTATTGGTTTGTGTTTTGGTAAGTTCATTCTCCGAGAATAGATGTTAGTTTTTATTGGTTTGTGTTTTTGGAAAGTCCATTCTTAGAGAATGGGTGTTAGTTTTTTATTGGTTTGTGTTTTTGTAAGCCCATTCTAGGAGAATAGTATGTTTTTTTGTCAAAGAATAGTTTGTGGGTTTTTAAATTAATTACAGTATCTTCGAATTTCTTGAAAATACATCAAATTTATTAAACCATTCTAAGAGAATGGACTTACTTGTGACAAAAAAAACGTAATATTCTCCTAGAATGGGCTTAGCAAAACACAAACCAATAAAAAAATAACACATATTCTCAGATAATGGACTTACCAAAAACACAAACCAATAAAAATTAACACTCATTCTCAGAGAATGGACTTACCAAAACACACACCAATAAAAAAAACACCCATTCTCAGATAATGGACTTAACAAAACACAAATCAATAAAATGACGCAAGAATGCCTTTACAGTAACATTCTTAGATAATGAAAGAAGAAGAATGGTTTTTAACATTCTTGGAGAATGAAACAAGAAGAATGATTTTTACAGTAAAAAAAAGAAGAATGGGTTTTACAGTAAAGAAACAAAAAAGTTTGCCTGTTGAATCAATCCCACGTCTTCTTCTTTGCGATTCAATCCTTAATCGAAGCTCAATTTTTTTTTGCAGGCCGACGAGTGACTGGATTTTCAGATCTCGTATATGAAATTGACCCCAAAGCTTAACACATCGCTCTTTGATGAAGGCCACCGGAGGCGGCAAAGCCGCTGACCCTCGACGGTGGTGCTACCGGCTGAGGAAGACGACGATTCGGAGGTCCGAGAGGCAGAGGCCGAGTTCGGTATCCGAGAGGCAAAGGCCGATTTGTAGGTTTCATTCTGATCGTGCCCTTGTGAAATCGATGGGTATTATTAGGTCGCACAGTCGCACGGTACTTAGAATCCGTAATTGAACCTACTTATATATATATATATATATATATATATATATATATATATATATATATATATATATATATATATATATATATATATATATATCTTATAATAGAGGCATATTTCAAAGCACCACATGCATTTGAAACTCCCATGTCTTTTCATATTTCCATTGATTTTCTAACTTTCTATGTCTTTTCATATTTCCACAACTCAAGAGTTTTTTAACCTATGATACTTTATTGTTAGTTATCACACCTAATTAATATAAGAGTTATACATAATTCACATATAAATTAGATTCTAGCATGAAGAATATGATGGAAGAAAAGATGATTTGAGAAAACACACACTTTGAAGTTGCATATGTTTATATTGTATTACGAAGGAGAAACATGAAGAAACTATAACAAATTACAAGTCGCAAGGTAACAGAAAAACGGCATGATTGAGAACACATATTTCGAAGGTACATATGTTTATATTGTATTGGGAAGGAGACATGTGAAGAAGCTAAAGCAAATAACAAGTTGCAAGACAAGAAACAAAATGCATATTGGTTCTACCCCAACATAATGGAATCGTAGGAAGATATATAATAGATTGATTATTCATTGTAACGTTTTCTAATCCATATTCACCAAAATGGTTTTATATTGTTTGAATAAGTAGGCTTATGTTGTTTGATAAAGTATTTAGTGGTCATTTGGTTCATATAATATTTTTTCATATTAGTGTTATTTGACAAGGCTAAATTATATTTATTTACCTACAAGTTTTACGAAGAAACGATCTACAATAATACATTCCTGACAAAGATAATATATGTATTATTTTTAGTACGTTTTATTTTTTGTATTAGATTCTAATGTAGTTCATGTTAATGTGTTATATTTTTAATATTGGATTGTCTATATACAATTGACTTAAAATAGATGATTATATTGTTGGTTGAGTAACAAGTCATAATGTATTCAACTCAAGACTTACAATTCCCGAATACATAGAAGTTTGACATACGAATAATTAATGTATCAAATTGAATTATTAAAATATTAAAATAATAAATTATCTTTTTCTATAAAACGCTTCAAATGTTCTAAGCACTTAATACATGCTAGACTTGGTTATATTTCTATAATTTTAATTATCGATTTTTAAAGACTGGCTCATTTTTTTCAGATATATTTTAAATCTAGATTTTATATCACTAAATATTGATTACGATGAATGATTTATAATCATTTTTACATTTATTAGAGCATTTTACTTTCATCATATCGACTTGAAACTCTTAACTATTCAACTTCCAACATTAAGTTATTTATTAAATATAAAATATATCATCTTGATGATCAAATTTTTGAATTATTAATATACTATACTTAAGTTGTTAATTAATGTATGATGTTAAATACAAAATCTAAGTTAAACTTTTTAATTGACAATATAATACATTGAATTTGTTGATCGAAAGATGGTCTAAATGCAAAACTAAAATCAAAATATAAACTAAACTTAGACAATGGTTGGCCTTCATCACGTATTTCAAGGATAATGGTTGGCCTTCACTCTCCTATGTCGAGCGACGGTCCAACTATTATATCCTCATGCGATTTCAGGTATGCACCCTCATTATTGAACAACGATCGTCTTCCCTCGTGTTTTATAAATGACACGAGTTTTTTCAGATGAGAATCTATAGTAAACAAGTTTGTGTTTTCTGCCTCAGGGACTTTTAAACACCAATATATTGTTGACCACGTAAGGAAAATGTTCACAAATTTGTTAGGCAATCCCATGACTACAACTCAATTAGTCTTGCTTCCGTTTATGGTGAATACCTTGTGATAGGTTGAAGCATTGGCGGTAAAGGTGAACCAAAATGAAAGGGAGTTGATACAAGAAAAGTTTGAAGTGAAGAAGCTTGCTAATTTTCTCAAACAGATAATTATTATTGTTGTTGGGAAATGAAGTACTTGTGATTATAACAGTGCTCAGCGGTGATGTTACCCCTAACATTCGAAAGCATAGAAGCTTTGGTGTGTGAGTGTATCGTGATAGCCATACTTTGATACTTGTACATTAGGTGTTTGAAGTAATGCCTGAGTAAAGACACGTGAATGAACCGGTCAACGTCCACCCTTTATTGGAAACAGATTAGGTGTTTGATGTCAGGCCTCAGTGAACAAATGAGACAAAATAAGTATCAAAGAACCCCTCTGTTGTGGTTCCTTTTTCTATAGATAATGGTGCAGGTGTAGCTTCATTATTTTTTTGACTTAACGTATAAAGAACGACTTAAAGCCATGGAGCCTTTTTTCACCGTTCTCTTTTCTGCCCTTCTCCTTTCTGAGGTCAGTAATAGCAATCAAGTTTCATATTGGGTGGTGATTCATAATTCTTATTTATTTATTATATATTCACAGAGACCAACATTATGGGTGGTTTCATCGCTTGTACCTATTATGGGTGGTGTGGCATTGGCATCCTTCACAGAAGCTTCATTTAACTTCATTTAACTGGTTTAAAACAAAATCTCTCAAAAAACCGATTTTATAAAAAGATTTATCCAAAATCAGAGTTGACCATCTCTTTTGGTCAAATACAGGATTGGTTTTGGCAGTGCGATGGCTTCCAATGTAACCAACCAATCGCGTAATGTACTTAGCAAAACGTTTATGGTCAGGAAAGAGGTAAAATTACTCCTAAAGTATATTTGATGGTAAATTTTTAAGTATATAATGAATGAAGAAGGTAATTACCTGGACAGGAAGCTGCTTTCATAGTTACCAACAGGTAAATTCTACCACTTTTGGACACAAACTATGCTATTTATTACAAATTTATAAGAGTTTGTGACGATAAAAAGTTTGTTGGAGTGACAGGTTTCGTATATGATACTACAAATGGTAAATCCAGTGACGCATGCAGTGGGGAACTGTGTGAAGCGAGTAGTGGTCATTGTGTCATCTGTTATCTTCTTTCAGACACCAGTATCTCCCATCAACTCCCTTGGTAAAATAAATTTTACTAAACAAACGTTTGTTACAAATTACAATTTTCCACTATGTTTATGTTACCTTTATGGATTCAGGAACTGCTTTGGCACTTGCGGGAGTCTTTTTGTATTCAAGAGCAAAGCGGATCAAGCCAAAGTCAAAGACTGGCTGACTTGTACTACAACCAAAATATGTATTTGCCTTTGGAACAACAATTGTGCATATATTGATTGATATACATTCCACCCTCATTTCTTTTGTTGGAATAAAAGATTGAAATAGTAATACCACCTTAGCATTGATTGCATATATCCAACTACAAACACCTTACAAAAGTTCATACAAAGCAAGCTTTTCATACTTTACACATAACCCATCCATTGACAAAAACACACCCAACCTACGTTAGAGAAGCTCCCAAAATAGACACATCTACCTGAGTCATACATCATAACTTATAACATTACTAATTTTAGATAAAGAGGGTAAAATTACAAATAGGACATCAAATGTTGTGTACAAAGAATTATTTCGAGCATTTTGAATTATTATTACGTCTTTCATTTTTAGTAGTATTCTTTTATTACTTTTGGTACTTATTCTTCATTTTAATCATATTTTAATTGAACATAGAGTTCACAATTCCTATTTAAAACCAGCAAAATTTATCATATCATATAAAATATCAACATAAACAAAATTCACAAATGACAATTTTATCATTTGCAATATTGATATTTTTCATATTATTTTATACATTTTTTAATCATCCCGTGTATTACACGGGTTTCTAACCTAGTATATATATATATATATATATATATATATATATATATATATATATATATATATATATATATATATATATCATTACTATATAAAAAATCCCTTTTTTTCTCCTGCCTCCTATCTTTGAATTATGGGCTTCCACTAATGCCACGTCTTTCAACCTTGAACGACGCAACGTATATAAACGGAGGGTATCTACACCGTTTCACTGCATCTCAACGCCTTGATTTTTCTCTGATTCGTGCGGTTTTTTGGACGCCACGTGCTTATAGTGTGAACGGCGCCATACCACTTCCAATTGAATCACACCGCTTCAACTTCTACTTTCTTGTTTCTGCATATCTACACAATGTATAAAGAAGATGCAGGAGGTCAATCGATACATCATTATCATTACTATATATGAAAACCCTTTTTTTCTCGTTTCCCCGTCCAGTTTTTAATAGCGTTTTCAGGAGGCCACGTACTACTTCTTGAACGACGTTGTGTCTCTTCCCATTAGACTCGTACCGCTTCAACTTCAACTTTCTCGCTTTCGCCATGTACTACGAAGAGCGCGTCTTTTCTTTCCCGTCGCCATTCTTCTATAGTAAGATGGCGAATTTGAAAAATAAAGAGATGAGTTATCGGCTCATCATCTTTAGAACCACACGCTCCATGCTTCACCGCGTTCCTCCACCGGTCAATTTATTCCACAAATTGACTTCCGTAAACCGCTTTCCTTTTATCTCTCTCCCAAATACACTTTCACCGCCTCTTTAGACATTACATTTGGCCGGGTTAGATGCAAATCCATGAGGTGTGGCCGTATGGGTACCGTTGCTTTTTTAAAGACGCCATGTTCCTCCACGCCGTTTCATTTTGCACTCCCTATGTATTCGCAAAGATACCGTCTGCATTAATCCACTACCGATTCCCTTTTCCAACTACAATTCTTCGTGGTCCTTGATTCATCTTCCTCATCCTGCATCAGTAATTGCCAGCCGTGGGAACCCTAATCATCCGTCATCAACAATTGACACCTGTCCAATACGATAAAGGTGGGTTTGATTACGTCATTTTAGGGGTTTTTTCGTACGTCTCTTTCTTCACATTGTCTATTGTAAGTTTATACTTCACTTTTCTGTAATTTGTTGATTTGGAAGTCACGTTGTCTATTGGTTTTTGTTTGCATCATCGTTACTTCTTGTTGTTAACACTCTTTTTAGGTAATAGCATCCTCCTCTCAATCTCTTGATTTCTACAGGAATTCAATGACCATTTGATGTTATTACCGTCTCCATTTCGGAAGAGACGAGATTAATACGATAAAGAGGTGGGAGCGATTGTAAGAAAGGGTTTCTCAAAAACTCAACACTGACGAGGAGCATAGGAAACGAAACTATAGAATGGAAGAGGATGTCTCTCTCTTAACCCCTTCCTCCGAATTCACGCTTCTTTCAAAATCCAGGGTTCACGAATCTCACAGACACGCTCTACACAGGTGGATATAAATGGTAAATAATTATCTCCTACTTTGTTTTTAGTTTTTTCTATTCCCCTTCTGTCATCAAGTCTTTCAATAATCATAATCTTGCTTCCACTCCAAATTATCTAAATCTGAATTTTACATGATATATCTATCAATGATATTGTGTTGACTGTGTTCAAATTTCATATCAGTTTAGACTTTTCATGATAAACGCTCGCTCATTGATATCAGTTTTATAAAATTCGGTTTATCTTTTACCGAATTTAATCAATCTCTTTTGGGTTTTACTATTCGAGGTGTGGTGAAAGAAACAGACAGAAATTCCCTGGAGAGAGAGAGAAGGCCATTTTGGGGTTTTTCAATTTGCAAGATGTCAAATTCATCCCACGCACAAGGCAATTAATGATAAATCTCTAATCAGTATTGCTATTGGTTTTTATCCGTGTTTCTTCTTCATCATAATTAGTACCCCGAAGGCTCACCTGCAAGGGCCGCATATCACCTACGGGTTTTTGTTGTGCTTTTTTCTCAACCAAGTTTTTAAACCGATAAGCAAGATCATCATTTTGCTTCCTTCTCTTGAATTTGTTTTTCATACTAGATGAAGTTGATAAGCCAAGAGTTCTTACAATTTAGCATTAACTAATTTGTAGTTAATAAAATTTGTGGACGTTGATCTTTATGCTGAATTTGATGGATGGGTACTTTATTATAGACACCTAATTAAGGTAGTCCCGCTCTTTGTTTGGTGTAGGAATGGTCATTTTTCATCTTTAATATAATTATTACATACCATAATCAATCAAATGTTTGTTCTTTGGTTGCAGGTAATTAAGCTATTATCATAACTTCAGTGAAGTTTTGTATTTCTCATTCTCAGTTGTTGTCGGATAAAAAATTATTACGACTTCAGACTTCTTCAATGTTCGATTGATATTTGATATTCTTTGTTAGTTCAATAATTCTTTTTGCTCAAGTTATTAAGGTGAAAAGAACCTCAAATAGATCAATCGGGTCTTTTTTGTAATTAGGAAAGTCAGGCCCCCTCTTCCTTTTAATAATTTTAATTTTGGAATATTTTGGCTCATCAAGGTTTCCGTTCATCGTTTTTATTTACGAAAATATGGCTTTCAATGGAAGCCAAGGTTATTTTTAAATTTTATACTCATTTTTATTTTTACTATTTTGACCAACTTTCATTCCAATAACATAGATAAAACTAGAGTAGCCATTCACATATAAAACAAGTATTCAAACTTGTAGTTTTATGATAGGATTCTGATGAAGTTGCTATTGGTAGCCGATTGCTTTCGACTGAAGTAACGATAACTTGGTATAAACTTCCCGTCGTTTGTTTAATATAAATGTTAAATATGCAATATGTTTCTCTAATGACTAAAACTTAACTTGGAAAATGGTTCATATAGGGTTAACCTTGATTATAGATAAAGATGCAGTAAAAAACCTATTTTGTTATTTATGTAAGTTTTCATATCAACAATCACTCCCTTGTATGATTTTTGTCTTTTTCTCCCATATTGGAAGCTAATGGTATGCTTGTTATCTTTTTTTTTTTAACATTTGCCTTACAAGTTTTTATACACATAATACAATAATTGATCTCCAGTACCTATGGTTTCTTTATTTACATTACATATATTAGTACCGAGAATAACTACTTTGGTATTCATTGTTGCATCATTGTTAACATATATTCTGAAAAGCATAGTGTTTTTGTCTACCATTCTTTATTGTTATAATTAGATAGTTTTTTCAAAGTACAAGGACTTAATAAGAAAAAAAATTTAAAGCTGGGTCGATTTTTTAAAGTACGATACCTAACTAAAAATATTTGAAGTCCAATTTTTTAGGTTATAAGCTTATTTGTACTTGGTTGAAGTGGGATTAATGCAAATAATTGCAGAGCAATTTTTTAAACAACCTTTTTGAATACACGTGTGTATGGTGTGAGTGGTTGTCTGTGTGTGTGAAGCTTCTGGTTTAGGGTGATTATCTAATTATAGCATCGAACTTTCATGCTCTTTTACAGACTGTAGGATATGCTAATTTCATTTTAGCATAAGAGCATTGTGCTTTCACTTATTTTTTAAAGCATTATACTTTGGAAAAAAATATCAGATGATAATACTGTACTTTTTTATTTTTTATCTTAGTGGCAGGTTATGTTTTGAAAAATATACACAATTTAGCATCTTACATCTGTTTCTTCCTCTTATAGCTATGTACTTTGAAAAATGTATGTATTCATAGCATTATACTGTTTACTATTTTTCTTATTAGCACATTTTATGTTTTTTTTTTTGTTTTTTTACTGTGAGAAATTTTTAGTATTAATAACAAGCTTGTGTCTTCTTTTATTTGGTTTTGGTATTGTTGGTAATCTCTTTTTCATCCAATAACAAGACTAAAAACATAACAACAACATTCTTTCATTACTCAACCAAAAAACCGTTCGTCGACCATGCTTCATTACAGCATGGCCCTTTGAATTACCTAGTTATTATATATAAAAACCTTTTTTTTCTCGTTCGTGCATTTCGCGCTGCATAGCATTCTAAGGATGCCATGCAATCATCCGTTGAACGACGCATCTCGTTTCCAGTCGATAACACCGCTTCAACTTCATTTCTACTCCGCTTATTTTCTGGATTCCTATACGAAAGCGTTTGGGTTTCTTTGCCACGCCATCGACTAGCCACCCACTTTGCCTACTTCCGCCGTCTCCCGCCTGCCACTTGCAAATGGATTGTGTCTCTTCAAATCCACATCGCTTCATATCCCGCCCCTTCATCCGCCTGATATTCTGGATATTCTGGATATGTAACTCCGAACACATAACCCAGAAAAAAGATCTCAACCAATTTCTTCCGTCTACCGCATTCGCGCCTTTATTGTGATAACCTGGAATGGAAATCAGCGATTGGTAAGCATGAAATTGATGTGGGACACTTACGTTTTAGGTAAAACTGATTTCTCTTCCATCACGTCAAACCCTAATTTTGGGTTTTCATTCAAAATAGTTATCTCAGGATTTTGACATCGATTCTGTTCCTGTAGGTTTCTATTCGTTTCTTTATTTTTGGGTTATTAAATTGGATTGATTTTCAGTCGTCAATGTATGAACCCATCTTGATTTCTTATTTTTTTTAGTTCATTTGCAATCTTAATATTGTTCATCATATGTTCAATGGAATGACAAGTAGAACAAAATAAAATTTTCTCTATGTTTTTGGGTTTGGAGGAATAATCACTCATGAATTATGTTTAAGACTGTTTGGATTATAAATTTTTACGTTTCATGCTCTGAATAAATGATTGATGTTAAAAAAAAATCTCTTGTTCAACATAATAGAAGTTTCTCTCCGGACTTGGGTTATTTTCATATATGATATTGGTATCTGTCATAAAAAAGCTATAAGCATTTAGCAGTTTTTAATATATATTTAAAAAATAAATTCATATGCATCGACTTGCAGCTTTCCCTTACACCGAGAGCTTGGGATGATTTTCCTTTAACCCACATGACAGAGGCTCTGTATTATTTTAACATAATGGCACATCAATATGCTTCTTCTTCTGTTGCACTATTTATTGGAAATGTTCTTTTATTCCATATTCAGGGGTAACAAATCATGGTGTTAAAAGAAAGAAGGAGATCAAGCTTCACCGTTACTCTATGTGGTGGTGTTTGCAAAACAATTTAGGAAGTCGTAAAAACTTGAGCATGCTTTTAATGTAATTAATAAAAACTATCATTTTACGCATTAACTTTTCAAGTGCTTTACATGCTAATTATTATGTTACTTTCGTTATAGCTTTTGGGGACATTTGGTGGAATAGGAACATCAAATTTATTGATTTGAACATAGTCATACCAACCATTTTGAAAGATCCTTTTGCACTTGGTTTGTTTTTGGTCGATGGTTAATCCACCATTCCCTCATTTCAATAAATCATGTTTTTTACGTTTATGATTATCGAGAAAATTGTAGTTGGGTTACGTGGCTCTTTCGGAAAGGAAGTTGGAAGCTTTTTTGTTTTAGTCAACCAAATTTTCACTAATTAGATAGATTTTAAAGTACAATGTTGTAGTTTCAATTTTTTTCTCTTATCATGGTATTTTAATATGGAAAATTTACCCAATTATATCAGTGCACATCAAATATTTTTATTCTTAGGAATGAAAATTTTAATCAGAAGTGTACATAGATTATTGAGTTTGTTCATTTGATATCTTCAATCACTAAATGTACATATTATTGGTGCCGGGTCACAGGAGAGGATAACAAAGAAGATGATCAAAACTCAGAGAAGACAAATATTTTGGATAAACCGCTTACCGAGAGGTAAGATTTGACTGATACATCTGCATGTTCGAGAGAAACTTAATGTACTTTTAAATCCTATGTGAGGTAAACTATCCTCAAACTGCACATGCTTTCTCATAGTGTCTTGAAGTTTCAATGTCCAAATTCATTCGACATTTTTTATTTTTGCTTTTGGAATAAACTTATGGTTAAAATTTAGAATTTAGTGGATACGATATTCAAGGTGAGTAAAAAGACCCTAATCTAAATACCATTCTAAGCAATCTGTATATGGTAATGTGGGTATTGTCCCATTAATTAATACATTAATAAGTTCCTGTATTGATTTCATGTAAAATGATGTTTTCATGTATAGATTATTGCTCACCGAAAAATGCCTTGATGAGTTCAATAAATTGTCTTTGCTGATCTACCGGTGATTTTGCAGTATAGATTGTGTCTTTGGATAAGGAAATTCTTGTTATCCTTCCATGTTTTTTGCCAGCTACCTTGTTTTACATAATGATCTATTTGCACATTAGCAATCCAATAATTGTGCATCAAATTTTTTAAAGACTCAAAATCGACTTCTTGATAGAATTTGGGTTTGTCAAGGTTTGTATGATTCTTTCTAATATGATCAAATTTGGTTGCTAATGTTTTAATATTGCACATTTTAATGTAGAGGTATGTGATTTTGATATATCATGCCTAAATGCACCAATATTAGATCTCGCAAATATATTTATTTGCTTGTGCTTGTTGGATATCAACTTCAAAGGGCTAATACAAGAAATAGCAACATACTTCAACAGTAACTTAACATGTCCGTCTCTCAACACAGTTCCTTATAAAATAGCCACCAAATTACGACACTTAACCTTTGTTTTTATACAAACAACTAACTGATCGGAAATGTACCTAGTATATATACACACACGAGATCTGATTTCTAGGACTGATAGAGCTATCGAACTCATAAGAAGACAAAAACTGCTTGCAGTCCGATTTTCAAAAGAAAATAATCCGTAGCAGTTTTTAAACATAACGCATAACCCTCCTAATATGTAAATTGTTGTATATGTTAAAGAGATGTTCTATATCCTCCTAAAAAATCTTCCTAATTTTATTCCTAATCATATGATCAATACAAGTGTCAAAATCAAGAGAAGAAATTAAGTGAGAGAAATAATGGATTCCACATGTCAAAATTTAATAGGTTAGGAGGATGAATTATGAGGATAAAGTAGGAAGAAATAGAATTTTCCTATGTTAAAGAGAGGTTCTATATCCTCCTAAAAAATCTTCCTAATTTTATTCCTAATCACATGATCAAGACAAGTGTCAAAATCAAGAGAAGAAATTAAGAGAGAGAAATAATGGATTCCACATGTCAAAATTTAATAGGTTAAGAGGATGAATTATGAGGATAAAGTAGGAAAGAAAGATAACGAGGTCAAAAAGATAAACTTGAGGTTGGACGACCAAAAATCCCCTCGGGGCGGGGAACAAAAACAAACAAGCTACAAAGCGTTTGCAGAGTCTAGACCTGGTTAGCTTTTTGAAAATGGCGATTTAACTACCCCAAACCTTTTACCGCCGTAGATTTTATATTTTTAATCATAAAAAATTAGATTAAAGGGCAGCGGTTGGCAGTGTTTTGTTGTGCCGCCGTCCTTCCTTTGGCTCATGACTTTCCATTGACCAACGCACCTTTCATTTGCCGTGTTATACACCTTCCATACAACCATGTGGTAGTTCTAGAACATTGACAGCACATTGAGTTCTAGAATATTTTCTTAAATGACCCTGAACTATTTCACGTTTTACATTTTGAACTTTTATGTTACAATTATTTTTTTGTCAAGTTTAAGAAAGGGAAAATGACTTATAAGGGTAATTATGTTTCAAAAAACATCATCCAAGTTTGGTCTGTTCAAAAAACACCATCCAAGTAAGACATTTGTACAAAAAACATCATCCAAGTAAGGCCTTTGTACAAAAAACACCATCGAATTACATGTTTTGTTCAAATTTTACCCGATGATAACCGGCTCTTGCAGGTTAAAGGATGACTTGGCGGTCTTGGCCTAATACTTGGTTACCGGCCAAGTCATCATTTAACATGCAAGAGCCGGTTACCATCGGGTAAAATTTGAACAAAACATATAGTTCGATGATGTTTTTTGTACAAATGTCTTACTTGGATGGTATTTTTTGTACAAAGGCCTTACTTGGATGGTGTTTTTTTAACAGACCAAACTTGGATGGTGTTTTTTGAACAGTTTTGAAACATAATTACCTTTATAAGTCATTATCCCTTTAAGAAAATACTGAATTTATGAAATTTAGCACTTTTAACGGAATCTAATTCATGTTGCTAAGTTAATTTTTTATTCGGAGAAGCAGATTTGTTTTTATTTATTTATTCATGAAATGGAATTATAGATTACTTTTATTTATATGATCATCGATGATATTAATTTGTTTTCGAAATTGGAAACTTTAATTAATTTCTATTTTAACTAAATATATATTTTATATTATTCTAAACTTTATGTATATTCGATTTTTCTTTCATATTGTAAACAACTTTTAGAAGTTAGCTATTTAAACTACATACAATCATATAACATATACTATAAAATTAAATGTTGGCATGCAAATTATCTAACAACTAGTATTTGGACTGTCCGCACGATGCTGCGGAAGCCCGGTATATTGAAAAACACAGCTCGACGAAAAAACAAATTATATAAGTACGAAAAATGTAACTTTAAAATATAATAAGGGACCGGAATCGTAACTTACGAAATACCAATAATATAACTTTATAATAAATAGGGGTGAAAATAATTAATTCAAAATTAGTTGAGGGTAAAAAACGTAAATATAAAAGTTTGCTAAAAGAATAATCATAAATTGCTATTTCCAAATAGAATTTTATTTGGATTTGTATCAAATGTATTAGAAATCATACTGTAATCTGACTTTAGTAATTATGGCTCTAGAAAAAACAGGTACCAATTGAATAATAAAAAGCTCTCACAAACTTATTTTGGTAATTAATATATATATATATATATATATATATATATATATATATATATATATATATATATATATATATATATATATATATATATATATATATATATATATATATATATATATATATATATATATATATATATAGGGTTGGGTTCAACAAGGGACTAAAATTATCCATGGTACCAAGGGACTAATCTCGATCGTCGGAATCAAAATCATCAACGACTAAAAATTAGGTTGTAAAGTTTTTATATCGACGCACATGTAGAGGATTATAACAAAAAACCCACTTCATTTTTTTAGTTTTTTTAAATTTTCGAAAATATTCTTTTTCAAAAATAAAAACTGAATATACCAAAATTCATAATTTTTTGTCCTCTACAAATAGACATCCATATTGATATACAAAAAATAATTTTTTTTCATAAGTACAGCTCATAGAGGATTATAACAAAAACACACTTCATTTTTTTAGTTTTTTTAATTTTTCGACAATATTCTTTTTCAAAAATAAAAACCGAATATAACAAAATTCATAATTTTTTGTCCTCTACAAATAGACATCTATATTGATATACAAAAAATAATTTTTTTTTCATAAGTACAGCTAGTGTAGATTCATAATGTAAATCTGAACTGTAAAAATTTGAATATTATTAATTATTTTACTTTTAAAACTTTTACTACTTCAATATTATAACCATTTATAAGTAATTTACTTGATTCACAAGTGGACTTACTCATATTTACACCAAAATTTACTCATATTCACATATCAATATCATATAGTATTGATAATTTACTTAAAAGTTTTTTTTACTATTTCAACATTTTAACAATTTATAATGAATTTACTCTGATTCACAATTAAATTTACTTACATTCACACAAAAAATTTACCCAGATTCACATATGAATATCATATGATATTTTAAATATACTCTGAAATATGAATTTGATTAATTTACTTAGAAAATTTTTAATACTTCAACATTTTAATCATTTATAATGAATTTACTACGATTCATAAGGTAATTCCATTTACATTCACACAAAAAACTATTCATATTCACATGACAATATTATATGTCATTATGAATGCCAACAGTGAATAACAGAATAACAGTTCAGATTCACATGTGAATCTCAATTAGCGGAAAATTTGAATCTGAAGTGTAAAAATTTGAATATGAGTAATTATTTTTACTTTTAAAACTTTTACTACTTCAATATTATAACCATTTATAAGTAATATAGTTTATTCACAAGTGGGTTTACTCATATTTACATGAAAACTTATTCATATTTACATATCAAAATCATATAATATTGAGAATTTACTTAGAAGTTTTTTACTACTTCAACATTTTAACCATTTATAATGATTTTACTCTGATTCACACTATAAATAATTTACATTCACACAATAATTTATTCAGATTCACATATCAATATCATATGGTATTTTAAATATACTTCAAAATATGAATATGATTAATTTAGTTAGAAAAATTTTAACAATTCAATATTTTAATCATTTATAATAAATATACTATGATTCATAAAGTTAATTCCATTCACATTCACATAAAAATTTATTCAGATTCAGATGACAATATCATATGTCATTGTGAATATCAAAAGTGAACATAATAACAGTTCAGATTCACATGTGAATCTCAACTAGCAGAAATTTCGAAAAAAAAAATCATTTTTTGTATATCAATATGGATCTCTATTTGTAGAGAATAAAAAGTTATAAATTTCTATATATTCAGATTTTTTTTTCGATAAAAAATAAGACCTAAAAACTAAAAAAACGAAAAAAAACGAAGTGGGTTTTTTAATAATCCGGTAGATGCACGTCCACCGTAAAGTGTACAATCGTGTGGATGAGATTAGTCCCTTGGTACCATGGTTTATATTAGTCCCTAGTTGAACTTTTGCCTATATATATATATATATATATATATATATATATATATATATATATATATATATATATATATATATATATATATATATATATATATATATATATATATATAGGCAAAAGTTCAACAAGGGACTAATATAAACCATGGTACCAAGGGACTAATCTCATCCACACGATTGTACACTTTACGGTGGACGTGCATCTACCGGATTATAAAAAAACCCACTTCGTTTTTTTCGTTTTTTTAGTTTTTAGGGCTTATTTTTTATCGAAAAAAATATGAATATATAGAAATTTATAACTTTTTATCCTCTACAAATAGAGATCCATATTGATATACAAAAAATGAATTTTTTTTCGAAATTTCCACTAGTTGAGATTCACATGTGAATCTGAACTGTTCTTATGTTCACTTTTGACATTCACAATAGCATATGATATTGTCATTTAAATCTGAATAAATTTTTATGTGAATGTGAATGGAATTAACTTTATGAATCATAGTATATTCATTATAAATGATTAAAATATTGAATTGTTAAAATTTTTCTAACTAAATTAATCATATTCATATTTCGAAGTATATTTAAAATACCATATGATATTGATATGTGAATCTGAATAAATTGTTGTGTAAATGTAAACTATTTATAGTGTGAATCAGAGTAAAATCATTATAAATGGTTAAAATGTTGAAGTAGCAAAAAACTTCTAAGTAAATTCTCAATATTATATGATGTTGATATGTGAATATGAATAAGTCTTCATGTAAATATGAGTAAATCCACTTGTGAATAAAGTATATTACTTATAAATGGTTATAATATTGAAGTAGTAAAAGTTTTAAAAGTAAAATAATTACTCATATTTAAATTTTTACACTTCATATTCAAATTTTCTGCTAGTTGAGATTCACATGTGAATCTGAACTGTTATTCTGTTATTCACTGTTGGCATTCACAATGACATATAATATTGTCATGTGAATATGAATAGTTTTTTGTATGAATGTAAATGGAATTACCTTATGAATCATAGTAAATTCATTATAAATGATTAAAATGTTGAAGTATTAAAAATTTTCTAAGTAAATTAATCAAAAATTCATATTTCAGAGTATATTTAAAATACCATATGGTATTCATATGTGAATCTAAGTAAAATTTTTATGTGAATGTAAGTAAATTCAATTGTGAATCAGAGTAAATTCATTATAAATTGTTAAAATGTTGAAATAGTAAAAAACTTTTACGTAAATTCTCAATACTATATGATATTGATATGTGAATATGAGTAAATTTTCGTGTAAATATGAGTAAATCCACTTGTGAATCAAGTAAATTACTTATAAATGGTTATAATATTGAAGTAGTAAAAGTTTTAAAAGTAAAATAATTACTAATATTCAATTTTTTACAGTTCAGATTCAAATTATGAATTTAGACTAGCTGTACTTATGAAAAAAATTATTTTTTGTATATCAATATGGATGTCTATTTGTAGAGGACAAAAAATTGAGAATTTTGGTATATTCGGTTTTTATTTTTGAAAAAGAATATTGTCGAAAAATTAAAAAAACTAAAAAAATAAAGTGGGTTTTTGTTATAATTCTCTACGAGCTGTACTTATGAAAAAAAAATTATTTTTTGTATATCAATATGGATGTCTATCTGTAGAGGACAAAAAATTATGAATTTTGGTATATTCGGTTTTTATTTTTGAAAAAGAATATTTTCGAAAATTTAAAAAAACTAAAAAAATGAAGTGGGTTTTTTGTTATAATCATCTACATGTGCGTCGATATAAAAAATTTACAACCTAATTTTTAGTCGTTGATGATTTTGATTCCGACGATCGAGATTAGTCCCTTGGTACCATGGATAATTTTAGTCTTGTTGAACCCAACCTTATATATACATATATATATATATATATATATATATATATATATATATATATATATATATATATATATATATATATATATATATATATATATATATATATATATATATATAAAATAATATACTTAGATAATTAATTCTATTTATTCAAACTGACAAAATATGATGACAGAATATAATTATTCATTTTATTATCATGTTTATTTTTTTTTGTTTAACAATTTATTATACCAAACAGAATCTAAAATATATAAATATAGATGTTTATGGATAAAATATAATTGTTTAACTATAGCAAATTGAATTAAACTGCGTGGTTTAGATATTCAAAAATATGGTTCAGATATTCATATTTTTGAATTTGGTTCGAAACATTTGAATGGTTCTTTTTGGATTCTATGGATTTGGTTTGGAGCATTTGAGTTATTTTGGATTCGAATTTGTTTTGATTACTAAATTAGGAACTGAATGGTTCCAAAGAGTCATATTACAAAATCTTATTTGTATATGTGTGTGTAAAATATTTTATTTGATTACATTAGAAAGTCTGACCTACAAAAATATTGGTGTTAATAGTGTTTTGATAAAGTACATTGAGAATACTAACAATTATTTTGATTAAATCTCAACAAAAATAAAAGTCAAATATGATATTACGGACAATAAAAAAAATAAAGATGTCGATTATATGTTGCGGTTGTACTTAATTTCCATCAAAACTATGAATTATAGATTTTCTTTCCTTTGAATTACAAAGTCAAGATGATGAAGATGAGAATGTTATGAGTAAGAATGTAAAAGATGCAACTTACAAACTATTTGATGCATATCGAAAAGTCGTCAAAGCTAATACTGGAAAGTAATAAGACAACTCATCTGACGAGTGAGGGTTATGTGTAAGTTACTCTTATAAAAGTAGCTTTGACTTTTATAAGAGTCAAACGTAGAATATGTCTATAAATTTTTTTTTTTGGAGTATGTATGAAATATATTGAAATTGAGTCTGGAATTATGAAATACTAGATGTAGTAAACTAGAAACATTAAAAAAAATCAAAATAGTAGAGTCGGGTTACAAAGTAGTAATCAAGAGGTAAAAGAGAGACAAAATTTATTTGTAAAAGTCTAAAGTGGGACAAGAGTTTGAGAATTGATATTTGTGATCAAGAAGTTAATAAATATGATTTGTAAAACCCAATTATACCACAAGATGATAATATCCTAAAAAGTGTAATAAGATGAGAATGGTACATGGGGTACCTCAAAAGATAAGAAGTGTACTCATAGGAGTACTGTAAGAAAGCTGAGAAATGAAAAAAACATGATTATATTAGTAAGTGTAATGAGTAAATGAAATTGAAATCTCATAAACAATAAAGGAAGATGAAAGAAGTATCTAGATTGATAATATGTCAAAATATGAAAATAACACAAGTAAATGGTGATATAATACATGTATGAATGAAAGTAATACATATAATGTACAGAAAATGAGTAAGAAATATATGAAAACGAAGTTTTACAAAAGATGAATTTAGAATGAAAGTAATAAGTGTGATGGTGTAATAGTAGTATATATACAAAATGAAAAGAGATATGTATTGATAGAAAGTAATACATGTAGAATACAAAGTGGACAATATAGTAATGTATTGTGAATGTATGGAAGCTAAAAGAGAGTGAAAAGAAGTATACAATTTCATAAATAAAAGAGTTAAGAGAATAAAATAAGGAAGTTGACAGAAATAATAGGTTAACTTCAATAGTAAAAGTGTACAAATCTACAAGGTCAAATGTTATGTATTATACATAGAAAGAAAACTACTGATGTCTAGTTTCTAAAACAAAAAGCGGTGTGTCATTTCGACCCTTCTAGAGTAAGATATGCAGATTTTTATGAAAGGTACACTGTTTTGACAGATTCTGTCCCAAACAGAAAAATGAGAATGTAAAGTGTAACGAAAGGAGGAAAATGCATTCCTTATGAGTGGTAATAAGCCGAGAGTTGTTAGTAGATGTAAAGAATAATAAATTGAAGTTTAAAAGATTTAAAGAATAACTATGTAAAGATAAGAAGTTGTAAAACTTCTAAAAAGAAGGGATAACAGTAAATTATTAATGTAATAATGAGTGAGTAGAGGAATGAGAAAACGAGAAGAATGAAAATAAATGAATAGTATTATAAGTGAAAAGTAAAAAAGAATAAGGAGGTGTTGAAAAAAAAAATTTTGCTTAAGTAAAATGTCCACTGAGGGACAAAATTTTACAAAGAAAAGATTTGGTATATTTATGAACTTTGTATAAATACAAATTATGGAAAAAGTTTTATAAGAAAAGCATGTGATTAGTACAATCTCATGTGTTTTTGGTAAAGATATGATAAGAATTACAAGGTAGACTGTTATTTTTGATAAAAGTATGGAAGTATGAAACTATTTTGGTAAAGTGAGTTTTACTAAGAGATTTTGTATATAAATAAAATGAGGTAAAAAGGAATGTAACTGGAATATAGAGTATGATGTATGAGTGATTGACTAAAAAGTTGAGAAAACGGATAAAATGACTGAAAGGGGTATTTTAGTCATTTAATAAAAGTATTACATAAGTTGTTATAAGTATTTTGAATAAATGTAGAGTTTTCAAAGAAATATTCGTATACAAAAGTATATGCACTATAAGGAGAAAGTATAGTGAATTAAATAAAAGATGAGAAAGTTGATGAAGAAAAAAAAATATTCATATTATGTAAATTTCGAAAAGATTTCGAGAACGGAATCCTCTTAAGGAGGGGTGATTGTAAGAACCCAAAAATGTTGGCAAAAGTATAAAATGAACATATGTGAAGTTTTGGTTGGATTATGTCTAAATAATAGAATTTTGTGTAAAAAGAGCAAAAAGGGTATTTTGGTAATTTTCAGTTTCTATTGTAAAATGAAAATAATCATATTTTCATTAAGGATGATATATATAAACTATATTAAAGTTATAAGGATGAAGTATGAATACTGAAAATGTAAAAGTGAGTGAAAAGTACAAAATGACCAAAAAGGGCATTTTCGTCATTTTGAAATATTTAACCTCATAACGAGATTTTTATGTGTTAGAATGTCCTCAATGTGTAAAATAAGTTTATAAGCAGGGTAAAACTCTAAGACTTAAAAGTTCCAAGAAATAAAGAGAGTTTTATACCTTATGTGAAAAATATGAAAGTAGAGGGACCAAAGGGTCATTTCCTCAAAGATGAGTAGTATAAATAGGAAAAATATCTACATAATCATTATTGTGAATGAGTTCACGGAAGAGGATGAGGATAATGGTTCTTGAGGAATTTGTCATGGTGTTGTAGCTAGCCACATGATATGATCGAATTACTAGCATTTCCAACACAAGCAAGGTAAGAATCTGTCCTATGTTGTATAATTCGTAGAAACATCATACGATGTCCAAATCAGGCGATTCCAGTGCCCATGGTTTCGTCTCGATGTCTTTTTCAGTTCATCAGTTGGGATCCAGACCTCATTCCGTCGTTTTCTAGGGTTTTGAACCCGATTTCCACGAGTATGATTTCTGTGTACAATTGTGTTGTGAAATTCTTGTAAAATCGTGTGTTCACTGGATTGTTCTGAAATTTTGTGTGGAGAAGAACCTTTTCAGGAGCCATACTCGACCAAAAAGGGATTGACTCAGTTCATTGTTTTGGTTTGGACTTTGGTATGTGCAATCCGACCTCCACAGATTGGTTGCTGCACACCTAGGTCAACTTGTGGGATTTTTATTTCCCAAATGGTTCATAGTTTATGTCTGAAACTTTTATGGGAAGTTCATCCTCATATCTAGTGTGTTACATCCAGAGGGCTTGATCCAATTCCATTAGGAAGCTAGGGTTCCAATGCCTTCTTTTTTACTGAACCAGAATTGTCGCTGTGCACATTGTCCTTGTTGCACGATTTTTAGTTCTCAGTTGGCTTATGCTTTGAGTTTGATTTTTGGATGAGAGCTTTATCTTCATGTCTAGTGTAACTCATCCAAAAGTCTTGACTTATTTCCTTTCAGAAGTCAGGTTGTTGGACAAATCGTGTCAACCTGTGCTGAGTTGTGACAGAAATGTTGCTGCTCATTTCCTTCATATTGTATGATTTTTAATTCTTAATTGGTTTGTCTTTTGGGTCTGAATTTTGGAGGGTAGTCTCTTGGTTATATCTAGTATGCCTATGTAAGAGGGTTTCCCTTGATTCCATTCCCAAGTGGAATGGAATTGGTGATTCCTCCGTTAATCCAGATTTGTGACAGATTGCACTGTCAATCTTGTTACTTATTTTCTAAGGTCTTAGAGTGTGATTCAAGTCTCGGTACCTTCTCGAGACTTGTCATGTATTGTGTCTACTTTTCAGAATGTTTGAGTTTGTGCCATTCGGGTTTCTGAGTTGGGAGTTATGGTCAATTATTTGACCATGCGTCTTAGATGTCAAAATCTAAAAATGAGTTAATAATGTGATATTAATCTATTACGATGTAGATTAAGAGGTCTTTAATTGTTACTAAGGCCTAGCTTGTATTAACTAGAATGTTAAATGAACTCCTTATGTATTAAGGAGTAAAGTTGAAGGAAATGAAAACACAACGGGAAGAAGTGATTCTAGTTAGACTTCTCTAATTAGACAAGGTGAGTATGTATGGATTTTCCCAGTACATAGCAAAATGATATTTTCAGAAAATGAAATTTCCAAATGCTTTTAAATATTAAAGTTTGGTATCAGTTTTGAAAGTAGCTCTATACGTGAGCTAATTGTTTTAAAACAGATTTTGAAGAAGTTTAGTTTCTGAGGTTATTTTGAAAGAAGCTCCATATGTGAGCTTAAGATGTTGAAATTAGTTTTCAAAGTGATTTTGATTATGAGTCAAAGAGTTTATAAGTTTGAGTTTATTGTGTCCATATTTGACCAATTTGAGATGAAGTGAAGAAAGTAATAAATTAAGAAATCAGAGCAAAGAAAGTAGTAAGAGTCAGTTGTCCAGACTAGGATCACCCACATAATCGGGAGATCTGAAGACACTACTGGGATGGTACCTCCCGTCACGAAGTAGTTGTCTAGCTTAGCATAACATTATGGTTGGATTTGTTCCAAGTCATGAAGGGAAGACAGAAGTAGCACAACCTTGCGGGTGGATCTGTTCCGTCCCGTGAAGGGGAGTTGGTAATATGAATTAAATTAATTCATGAGTTCAGTTGGTCTTTAGAAAATGAGAAAGAAAGCAATTTTTGAGTTTTGAAAATGAGAAGAAAATCAGTTTTGAGATTTATTATAAAAATCAGTTTTAAGTATTTTACTTGTTAATATTACAAGTTTTGAGTAAATGAGTTTTGGGTCTAAAACCCATATTACTCACGAGGCTTTATGTCTCACGTATTATTTGTTTTTAAAATGCTATGTACTTAGGTGGGAAGAGCAGAAGCTAGGTTACTTATAAGCTTTGAAGTTGGGACCAGTGTAACATACAGATAAGTTTAAGTTATGGCTTTTGTTTGCAGTCTGTAATACCCCGTATGAATAAATTTGTAAAAAAAAATTTAAGTGACTTTTTACAAGTCGCAGCCTCCCGCCCACCCGATTCTTTAATTATACGCCTCAAATTTATAGATAATCAAGTTTCAATGAATTTAAATCTTTAAAAATAAATGAACCAAATGTAGGTGAAGAGAGAAGCATAACATATCAGTATTTAATGACAAAAGAAATAAGAAGGTTGTTTTTGTTAGCATTATTCTCAATTTGTTTGGAGAGATCAGGAAATATACATGTATTAAATTTTAATAGGTTTTAAAAATTAAAAAGCCACATAAACTAGTTGTAATAAGTTAAACCGAGACCAATTTAGGTATTTCCATTTGTTAAAGGGTAAAATGATACTTAATGGAATTGAAATACAAAAGAAAAAACCATTAGTAACCAAATAAGATAAAAAAATAGTTTGGTGGTAATATATATATATATATATATATATATATATATATATATATATATATATATATATATATATATATATATATATATATATATATATATATATATATATATATATATATATATCAAAAATTATAAATCGACAAACTTTAAAAAAATTTGTGATTTAACAAATAATATTATATTGAAATGGTTTACGATTTCTTATAGAAAAATAATGGTCTTGGATTGGAGATGTAAAATAAATATAAAAAGACAAATTTACACTTTTTAATTTCTTTTTTATTTTTGTAACCAATTATTTATTTTAGTAATTAAAAAAAACCCAAACCCCCCTCCTCCACCCCCATCCGGTCTATGTGTGTGTGTATGTTTAACCCACACAAAACCTAATTTAACAAAAAAAAAAACATTAATGCACCATATTTAAGTTGTTCATAAAGAGGCACCAAACATGCTTACCCCAAAACCCAATTGAATTTTCAATTTTCACCATCACATTTCAAACTTAAATTAAAAATCACAAGCTACATCAATCGAAGAAACGACAATATTATGCATTTTCTTAATTAATCAGCAACTCAAAACCGCAAATTCCATCCCAAGCAAACCCAATAAAAGTACACGATCCATCATCTTGCTAAATTCAACCGTATTTATTCTACATCATCATTGAATCTCCGTTCACCACCATTTTCAAGATTCCTAGCTGCCGATTGCTTCTTCTGTTTCTTACTTTAAGCTTTCTTGGCCTTCATACTACGTTTCTTCACATTAGCATCAACCCACATGTAATTGGATGGTATGTTAAACGGGCCTGTCTCGTTTCTAAAGCTGCTGGAAGCTTCATTGTCACTTGATTGACCTCCATTGTTTCCTTTCATCCATGAGATCTATGAACCTGATCCCTATGGTTCTTTGGATTAGCATATTGGAAATGAGTTGGGCTTGAGAGAGGGGTTGAAAATTTCTCTGATGGAGATTGTAGCTCCTCTAATTTGGTAAAAGTTACAAGAACTCTAATTGTTGAACATTCCTCTGACAACATTGTGTCTGCACTTCTAAATTCACAAGCATTTGGCCTCACAAAAAACATGGTTGGCTTTGTGTAGTTCATATGTAGCAACGGTGATGATCATTACGAAACTTAAGAGCAATTATAACAACTAAAAATAATGAAGTAAAAGTAATAGTGTGTTCTTACGATTATAATCAAGTCTTGATCTTCTAATATATATATATATATATATATATATATATATATATATATATATATATATATATATATATATATATATATATATATATATATATATATATATATATATATATATATATATATATATATATATATATATATATATATATGCAAAAAAAAGTTGCACGATTATAATCAAACCACCAGTTCTTTCCCTTTCCTTCGTCAAATATGTTATACGCCTAATAACACCCAAACGGCCAAACCCATATGAATCAAAGACAGCTTGGCACAAGATTTAAGCAACGATATCTATGATTATCTAGTCGCAATCCTTTAGGGTCTAATCGGAAGTCGGTCGCAAATTTTTGGTGTTCTTCCAGGTTAAATGGATGCGACTTTGTAAGGGTTAAACATATATATATATATATATATATATATATATATATATATATATATATATATATATATATATATATATATATATATATATATATATATATATATATATATATATATATATATATATATATACATACATACATACATACATACATACATATATATAAATATATATATATATATATATATATATATATATATATATATATATATATATATATATATATATATATATATATATATAGAAAGGGGTGGGATGGGGGAGTTTGGGGTATTTTTCTTTTTTTAATTAGTAAAATAAATAATAATTTAAAAAATAAAAAAGAAATTAAAAGGGGTAAATTGGTCTTGTTACTAGCCAATGACCAAAAATGCAAGATTTTGGCTACGACAGAGATTATCAACGTGAAATTTTAAAAGTTTGACTAAAAGTGAAATAAAGGATAAACCAGAGAGACCAAAACTGTAATTTACTCTATTTATAATTATGAAAATTTGTATATCTACTTTTAAAAATGAAGCACATATAATTTTTTTTGCATGAATACATATAATATGAAAAAGAAACATGTAAAAAACATAAACAATTACAAACATAAGACTTATTTTGCAAATTTTATTTCAATTTAACCTATAAATTATCATAGATAAAAATAGTAAAAACAGTTTTTTTTGGTAAAACTTAAATATCTAAAAATAATAATTTTAAAATAAAACCATTAATTTTCGACAAATTTCATAGATTTTGTATCAATATCCGTTATTTTAATTGAGTTTCGAATATCTTAAATTCTCTATTAGATTAACGAAGCGAGAATCTATTTTAAAAACATTGCGATAATCTTAACTAGCATGGAAAATTAGAGGGAGCATTCGATATTTACTAGGAAAGTGATGGAGTGAGAGAGACTGGAGAGTGAAAGAGGGGCAAGCAAGGAACTTTATATTTTACTTTTTTTATGATGCACGCATCCCTCCATGGCTCAACACTGAAACCCCACATTCACCCCCAAAATCAAATAACAAAATCGCAACAAGCCCATGGAGATGGAGGTCAAATGGTGATGTATTCTTCAATATAAAAAGGTTTGCTTTGTCTCTTGTTTCTTCATCGATTCAAAATCTTGTACTCATTTCCACTTCAAATCTCAACTTATGAACTTCGTTTCCAAACAAGATTTCTTCGTTCTTAATTTTCTTTCTTTTTTTGGGTTTACTTTTTGTTTATTCACAAATTCCAAGATTTCTTGACTATTTGTTCTTGTTATGTTGTTAATTTTCCTTTTTGGGTGGTTTTTGGTTTGTTTTTTATGTTTAATCACGTAAATGCTTGAAAACTTGAAGAACCCACCAAAAATTGTTCATTTCTGGATTAACAAAACCCAATATGTCTTGAAACTGGTTCTTCTAATTTTGTTAATATTTTTTCTTTATTACGGTGGGTTTTAGTTTATTTTTGTGTTTAATCAACTCATGATTTAGATCTTGAAGAACCCACAAAAAATGTTCGTACCTGGATAAAAGAAAACCCATGATTTCTTGAAACCTGTTCTTATATGTTCGTTTTTTATTTTCTTTATTTTTTATATGGTTAACTTGCTTTTCTGTTTTAATCAATCATTAATGCTTTAAATCTTGAGGAACCCACCAAATGATGTTGATTTTTTGGACAAAAAAAAGACCAGATTTCTTGAAACCTTGTCATTAGTTTTGTTTTCAATGTGTCAAATCTTCAGAACCCACAAAAATTATTAGTCTTTAGACCAAAAAAGAAGCAAGATTTCTTAAAACCCGCTCTCGTGTCGACGTTTTTTTGGATATGATTGAATTTTTGGTGGTTAATTACGGTCATTTTGAGCCAATTTAAGAGCTTCAAATCTTTTATACCCACAATGAAATCCGCAGCTATTTGAGATTTATGGTTAATTGTTATGGTTTGGGTAATGTGTGTTAATAATAGATGAGAGGAATGGAGCATGTAGTTGCAGTTTTTCCACCTCCTATACAATCAATCATTTCCAAAGATGGCAGCTTTGGTAGCGATAACAGTAACGAACCAATATCCGTTCTTGACACACGGCGGAGCCCTAGCCCTTCCACCTCTACGTCCACCCTTTCCTCCTCTTTCGGCGGCGCAGCGGCTATAAACAACAAACAACAAAAATGGCCGGATTCTGCTCCCCACGAAATGGGTCTTTCTGGGTCTGTGGTAAATCTTGCCGCCGCCGGTAGTTGCCGGAAAGATGAGTGGTCGGAGCTACAGCCTATTTCAGCGGAATTGGAACTACAACAGAAAAGATTTGGGGTTGGATTAGACGACTGGGAAAGATTGTTATCGGAATCCGGGGGTTCTCAGGAGCCGGACCACGATCAGTCCCTTCTCCGGTGGATCTCCGGTGACGTTGATGACACTTCCTTTACCCTCAAACAGCTCTTGCAGGTCAACCAAATTGACGAAAATGTCACGTCTCATAACCCACATATTTTTAGTTCGGCAATGATTGTAAACCCGGCGCCGCCAATCCAGTTTCACCACTCGGCTGTTCGAAAACCTCCTGCTTTTGACCAGAGTCATGAGTTTCTTCTCAAGAAACAAAACCAACAAAAATCAATGATATCAACAGCGGCAAAGCAAGAACCAGCATCACCAGGGGTGGCTCCTCAACCGCCCCACCACCAGAAACAGCTTATCTGTGACCAGCTATTCACCGCGGCTGATTTAATGCTATCTGGTAATTTCTCCCATGCGCAAGGGATATTGGCGCGGCTCAATCACCAGCTTCCTTCGGCTATTATGCCATCGTTTAACCCCATTCAGAGGTCCGCTTTCTATTTCAAAGAAGCTCTACAAACGCAAATGGCGTCTCTTCTTCCTAGTTCAAATCCTACGGTCTCCAATGGCATGTACAAGATGTGCGCTTATAAACTTCTTTCTGAAGTTTCTCCAATTATACAGTTTATGAATTTTACTTCAAATCAAACACTTCTTGAAGCCCTTGGTGATTCCCACTACATTCACATCATTGATTTTGATATCGGATTTGGTGCTCAATGGGCTTCCTTCATACAAGAGCTTCCACGGAAAAACAATAATGGCGGCGGTTGTTCGTTGAAGATTACAGCTTTTGCCTCGCCATCAACCCACCACCCAGTGGAACTCGCCCTCATGCACGAAAACCTATCACAATTCGCTCACGAAAACGGGATTTCATTCGAACTTGAAGTTGTAAACTTCGATTCTTTCGATCCAAATTCGTTTTCAGTTTCCGGGGACTACACGATTGCTGTTAATTTTCCGATCTGGTCAACTTCTACCCGTTTACCCGCCATTCCCTCCCTTCTACACTTCATAAAACAGCTTTCCCCGAGGATAATGGTGGCAGTTGATCGTGGGTATGAAAGGACAGATCTACCCTTTCCACAGTATCTCCTCCACGGTCTCCAGTACTATGAAGTTCTATTGGACTCCATTGATGCCGCCAACGTGCCGCCATACACCGCCAACAAGATTGAAAAGTTTCTACTGCAGCCACAAATCGAAAGCATGGTGGTCGGAAAACTTCAGTCGCCGGAGCCAATGCCACATTGGAAGACACTGTTTACAACCGGCGGTTGCTCCCCAGTGGCTTTGAGTAATTTTGCGGAAGCTCAGGCGGATTGTGTGGTGAAGAGGACTCAAATTCGGGGGTTTCATGTGGAGAAGCGGCACTCGTCGCTTGTGCTTTGCTGGCAGAACCGCGACCTCATGGCAGTTTCAGCATGGAGGTGCTGAAATTTGGCAAGTGACCTTCAACTGTTTCTATTAGTACTAGTAGCAATTTAATAAATATTCGAATCATCGTAGAATCTAATTGCTTGGAACTTGTTTATCGTTTTATCCTTTCTCTGTTGTTGTATATTTAATTTCTGTGTGCATATCGATGGGAAGACCGTGGAATGATGAGTTGTACCCTGTGGTTTAGAAGGTTGTACCTTTGTGCATCATTGTTGAAAACCAACTATTATAAAAATGCTTTTGATAACAACCTTCATAATTGTATGCTTATTTACTTTGCTTTTGTTTGTCTTTGTTGTCTGTTCGAGATTATTATATAATTATTTGAGTACTTTTTTTTATAGTCTACCGATTGTTAGTTTTGCATAAGCAATTTTCAATAAGAAAAAACGGAGTAATTAGAAAACCGTTCGTATTTATTCAACGTTTTAAAATCTGGGTATATCCAGCCAGTTGAACTGGTTGTGTACCGTGAACGGGTTAAATATGAGCGGATTTTTGCTTATCCAAAAATCGGACTGAATCGACTAGTTTTATTATAAAACTGATTGAATTCACTTTTTTCAAAATGGAGATATTTCTCTATTTTTTCAAAAATATAGAAACAAAACAAAATTATCCATAAATTTGAATAAATGCTAAATGAACTTAAATTCTTTAATTTCTGTTTGATCTTGTTTCTCTTGCTTTAATTGTGACAATTGACCGCAGTCGTTGATGCAATAAAAAATAAACCTTAAACGCACCAAATAGTTAGGGCAAGTAAGGGTCGAATCCACGAGGAACTTATGGTTAACAATCTAGTTCTAACAGATTTAAAAAGCAAACAAATTTAGGCAAACAAGTACTCGCAAAAGGTTTAATTCAATCAGAGAAAGAGGTGATCACTCCCGATTTCAGTTTTGATTCCTAACAATGTATTATATCAGATTTTACTAATTTTGCGTTCATTCAGATTACATAGACATAACCGTACTGCTACTGACTAAATCAGGGATCAAACTATGTAAAATCCGCACCCTCCGTCCTACACACCACTGTGGATGATTTGGCACGGTAGGGAAGATCACAATAGAATTGTCTTACACTCAATCAAGCAACAATTTAAGAACAAGTATTGGAAATCTAGTCATATGATTGAAAAAACAAACAAACCAAATACTGCGTTCATGAATCTAAAAGGTTCAAATCCAATACAATACTGGAAAAAAAATCAAAACCTACTCCCGGTTGTGATCACGAGATGATTTAGCTACTCATGGATGGAACTGATGCAAACACTGTGCTGGAGATGTTGAACATGGCTGGATCTTCAAAACTTCAGGAATTGTGGCTTGATCTTGATGCAAAAGAGGCTTAATTTGAGATTGGGAATTGTTTTTAGATGATTTGGGGATGTTTTTGGCCTTGAAAAACTGTCAAACCCCTAGGAAAATCGTCTGGAGGCTCTCTTGGGTCGATGGGATAAAATTCCATTAAATAGAGTGGCTTAAATAAGGCAATTTAGGGCATTCTAGGCGGCAGCGTCCTAGACAAGCGTCCCAGACGCCCATGGGACGCTGTGTGTATTTTTTCAGCACTTACGACGAGCAGCGTTCCACGACGAGACGTCCCAAAAACGCCCGGCGTCCTAGTCCAGCGTCCCAGACGCCACCTAGGACGTTGACGGGGCTTCCTGGCATTTTTGGCTTGCTTTTTCCTTGAAAATTGGCCCAGAGTTCCAGGACAGCGTTTGGGACGCTGCCTGGGACGCTGCTAGGACGCTGACGTTTTTCTTCAGCTTTCGGTGTCCGTTTAATGCGTAGTTTTCGCCCAAAATTCCCGTTTTTCAATCCCTGCATGTAATTCACTCAATTCCATCAAAAGTAGGGCCATTCTTGGTTCAATAAAGCTTAATTTATCATGTTAATCACGTATTACGTTAAACCAAAATGGCCCGATCAAACCTCCCCAACTTATCTCTTTCTCGTCCCGAGAAAGACTCAACGAAATCAGAATTCAGGTCCAGTCTATAAAACAACAAGCAATCAAAGAAAAGTAGACATTCCAGTATTGCATACGCCTGTGTCCATTGCCAGCCCGGATGTCCGTTTATTTGAAGTGCAAAGCACTATTTAGTGATCTTAAAATTTCTTCACCCTGCAAACGGCTAAGTCAAAAATTCATTTTCCAGAAATTCCTCCAAAGATACCAAGCTTACCTCCCCCCTGCGGTTTTTCCAGTGACGTGGTACAGTCAGTCCTTTTTGGTTACTGCATTCTGTCCAGATTCCTAAGGTCCTTCTTTTTATTTCTATTGGTCCTTTTGCCACATTACAACCATATTAAATTTATATTTTTACTCATTTGCCCATATTTACTTTTCCATTTGATCTGCATTTGTAGAACTTCAGTTGTGATCTATGTCTCAGAATATTTTGCTCCGAGTATAATATTCATATTTAAAGTTGATGGTGGACGTGAAAACCTGAAATGGAGTACACCAGGTCCCAGGTACGCAACAACCCCAAACAGCGGAATATAGATCGTTAATTTAAAATCACTTATATGCAATCTACTTTTCAAGTGAGTCTTGCCGTTTTGCGCGGCTTCCAAAAGGGGTAACCTACGGGTTGCCGGTTACTTAGCAAGATACTTATCAAAGTCCCGAAGGTATATTCATATTCAAGCGGCTGTGGACGGTGGAAACCTGAAATGGGGTACACCAGGCTCCAGGTACACAACAACCCAAACAGCGAAATATAGATTACAAAAATAGGGACATCTAAGGTCGTGCGGTCATACTATGCAGTAGGAATCTTTACAAGCAAATTCGAGAACTGGGCCATCAAGGTTCTTTAAACAGGGTATCTCTAGAGGAACTTTGAAACATAAATTTTTAGAAAAAACTAGTTTACAACTTGAAGTTAAAACATTTTTGGTTCATTTGTTACTTGAACCGGATAGGCAACCACAAAAATATATATTACTTAGAATGTCACTCTATCTCATCACTTGTTATCCCATGTCCAGTCCCTTTTATTCAATCATCTTTCGTTTTGTCGAGTCACAACCGGGACAAAAAGGAAGAAAAACTCGGGGACAGTTCATCAGGTTCCAAAATTTCATCATCTCATGCTCAAATCCATTTTTAAAGTTTTCAACTAACTCAACCAAAGTAAACGCAACCGGGAGAAATAAAAGAAAAAAAATAGCATGTGAGAGCGATTCACCTAGTAATTTGATGGTAGAGGATGCTTCAATTTTCCGTTTGGTTCCAAACAAAATCGAAAAAAAATTTGGATTTTTTTTCAAATGTGTCTATTTCTTCAATTGTCCATCTTTCCCCGGTTTTGTTGTCTCTCGTTCAAGTACACGCCTCCCCAACTTTGTGCCTATGGATCGTCCCCGATGCAACAAAAAAATCCTACAGAAAACAAAAACAAAACTACAAGCACAATATTAAATAAAAAATAAAAAATAACCCTCAATTTCGCCAGGGATCGCGATTGCACTTGGCACGTGCAACAAGCCTTTTAAACCCCTAGGTTTCCCCTAGTGTACGAGTGAAGTCTCGTGAGGGTTTGTAGTGAACACACCCACAAAGTTCGCGGGTTGCCTCCCGTAAAGCGCTAAGTTTAACGTCTTCAGCCAGACAGATACTTGTACCATGCTTCACGGAGGATCGTATATCAGGTGAATTTTTTGAAAAACAATCATGTCGCGGTGATATGGTGTCATATATTTCTCTTTGTCTTCAAACAACTCACATTCCTGAATTTCACCCAGATCAAATGGCATGTCAACTTTGACCTTATCGAATTCCGGTCTTTTACCTTTGAGTCTTCTGAAAGAGCACTTAAACCTTGTTTTGAACGAACATGCATTTCTCCTTGGAGTGAAGTTCTTTAACCGACTCTTGATACCACCGACCACTTTCATCTTTGATTTGTAGGATCGTGTGGTATAATGTTTCTTTTTCCCCATTCTTTTCTTCACACGTTGACTCCTAATGCTGTCCATGTCTTTTAACCTGTTACAAGAGAAAAGTTTCTCCAGATCGTGGGTAGTGTCAGCGAGCATATTTGCGGTATGCTCATAGAAGTAATCATCCATAGTATTGATTACAAACAAGTCGCCACCGATCGGAGGGTCATTAGTAAATCCAAATAGTTGAAGTTTAAATTTCTGGTTTCCAAATGTCACATCAATGACACCTTCTTGACAACTAATTTGGGAGAAAATAGTTGTCAAAATGGCACGATTGATGATGGCATGCGGTTTTTTGAATTCGTCCAGTTTTTTAGAATCCAGCACAAAAATGTCAACAAGAATTTTCTTTTTGTGTTCTTTGAAATTCGCTAGGTCGGGGGTGGTATTAGAATCCACTGACCCCTCCCCAACTTTGGGTGTTTCCGGTTCATGGAAAATCATTTAAGGTGTTTCGAATTCAATTTCAGATTTTTCTTGGTTAATTGTTTCCAGTTCAATATTTTCCGCATCAATTGATACATAATCCTCCACCACAACCTAATAATTGGGTGGCGTAGGTTTATGTACATTAATGTCAAAATTTTCATCACTACACAAGATAGTTACCTCATCCGCTTGCATAGTATCTGAATGTTCGTCCATTGGTTCTTGTTTTAGTTGCTCCACCATTTGTTCCAATTGATTTTCAAGAATTGAAATTGCTTTGGAATTGTTTTCCTCTTGTTTGAAGCCTTCCTTCAATAATTCCATCATTAGATCCAACTTCTTGTCAAGTGACGACTCGTGTGTTCCTTGATTTGCTAGAAAATAGGATGACTCGTCATCTTGATTTTGGTCCAAATTGTTGCTCCCCCACCAATCATCTTCATATGGATCTCGTTGTGGTGGTGGACTATAAAAGTCATAATAACCCAGATCCATGGCGAGATAATCACCCATTGTCCTTCCTTCATTCATGGTATAAATCCAAGTCTTTAATTGCGAGTGTGCATACAACCTGTGAAAACCTGAAAAAGAAAAAACACGACAAAAACATATAAAAAGGAACAAAAATTAAATCAGAAAAGGAACTAGGTTGCTAAGCGCAATAGCTCCCCGGCAACGGTGCCAAAATTTGATCGCAGTCATTGATGCAATAAAAAATAAACTTTAAACGCACCAAATAGTTAGGGCAAGTAAGGGTCGAATCCACGAGGAGCTTATTGTTAACAATCTAGTTCTAACAGATTTAAAAAGCAAACAAATTTAGGCAAACAAGTACTCGCAAAAGGTTTAATTCAATCAGAGAAAGAGGTGATCACTCCCAGTTTCAGTTTTGATTCCTAACAATGTATTATATCAGATTTTACTAATTTTGCGTTCATTCAGATTACATAGACATAACCGTCTGCTACCGACTAAATCTGGGATCAAACTATGTAAAATCCGCACCCTCCGTCCTACACACCAATGTGGATGATTTGGCACGGTGGGGAAGATCACAATAGAATTGTCTTACACTCAATCAAGCAACAATTTAAGAACAAGTATTGGAAATCTAGTCATATGATTGAAAAAACAAACAAACCAAATACTGTGTTCATGAATCTAAAAGGTTCAAATCTAATACAATACTGGAAAAAAAATCAAAACCTACTCCCGGTTGTGATCACGGATGATTTAGCTACTCATGGTTGGAATTGATACAAACACTGTGCTGGAGATGTTGAACATGGCTGGATCTTCAAAACTTCAGGAATTGTGGCTTGATCTTGATGCAAAAGAGGCTTAATTTGAGATTGGGAATTGTTTTTAGATGATTTGGGGATGTTTTTGGCCTTGAAAAACTGTTAAAACCCTAGGAAAATCGTCTGGAGGCTCTCTTGGGTCGATGGGATAAAATTCCATTAAATAGAGTGGCTTAAATAAGGCAATTTAGGGCATTCTAGGCGGCAGCGTCCTAGACCAGCGTCCCAGACGCCCATGGGACGCTGTGTGTATTTTTTCAGCACTTACGACGAGCAGCGTTCCACGACGTGACGTCCCAAAAACGCCCGACGTCCTAGGCCAGCGTCCCAGACGCCACCTAGGACGTTGACGGGGCTTCCTGGCATTTTTGGCTTGCTTTTTCCTTGAAAATTGGCCCTGAGTTCCAGGCCAGCGTCTGGGACGCTGCTAGGACGCTGACGTTTTTCTTCAGCTTTCGGTGTCCGTTTAATGCGTAGTTTTCGCCCAAAATTCCCGTTTTTCAATCCCTGCATGTAATTCACTCAATTCCATCAAAAGTAGGGCCATTCTTGGTTCAATAAAGCTTAATTTATCATGTTAATCGCGTATTACGTTAAACCAAAATGGCCCGATCAACAATCATTGTATTTATTTATGAAGTATTTCTAAAACATTTTTTAAGACAAAATAAACTTAAAAAAATGATTTTATTATTTAAACATATTTTTGTAATTATCTATTATTTAATTTACTAATCATGTTTTCAAGTTATTTAACATTTTAATTTTTTTTAATGTGATAATGTACGGTTTTAATTTAAAATAGTTATTAAATAAATGGTAATGTGTTATCTTTCAACTTTAAATAGTAGGATAAAATATTTATTTATTCAGATTCAAACAATATATTGTGTAACATTCTTGTTTTGAGGCCTAAAATTTTTGGGGTTAAATCAATAAAAATAAAATTTTATTATTTAGAAATAATTAAATAAAGATAAATAAAAGAGAATAAATTTAATTTTTTATACTATGACTAAAATTATAATTCAAAGAGCCAAATGAAGTTTTGACGAGTAATTGGAAGATTAAAATTTCATTTTTAAACCTAAAATGAGAAATTAAGATGTAGGGACTAAAACTGTCAATTTTGCCAAACTTAACATATCTAGTTTTGACTTGTCAAGGACTTAGATGATTGAGAATTTATAATGCAGGGTTGAAGTGGAAACGTCGATTATGCTAGACATTTCCTTTAATCAATAAAAATTGCCTAGTTGTAGAAGTTTTAATGAGAATGACCATTTTGGCCAAATGACCTAACTATGGGTTAATGTTGACCTAGTCAATGAATTAAATGAAAATAAATGGTATTTTTGTGGCAAAAGTGTAAAGTTAGAAACTTTGATTAAAGGACTAGTCATTTGGTGCCCATTTTGGAAGAATTAGAACTTGAGGGAGGTGGATTATAATTTGTCCAAAGATATTAACTAGCTTTCTCCTATCCTCTCATCTCCCTATTAAACATCATTTTCAGCCATGTGAGCTCTTTCCATGGCGATTTTCTTCTTCTTCCCATAGTGTTTTGGAGTTTTGATGATTGCTTGAGGATCTCAATCATTTTATAACACCTTCCTTTTGCCTAAAAGGTATAATTCTCCCCTAGATCTTAATTTCTTTTGTCTAGAGTTTGGGGTTTTTTTCTAATCCAAAATTATACTTTCATTTGGTGTTCTCATTGAGTATCTAAACTCTATTAATCCATTTGGGTCATTCTCCAAGCAACATCTTCCTCTTAGATACTTGTTTGAGGATTTGATGAATTTTTTGGGGGGTTTTGGTGTTCTTGAGCTTGTTTTTGTCTCCATCCAATCAATGGATGAAAAATACCCATGTCTATTATTGGAATTGGGTGATTTTAGCCCTTGAATCAAGAACTAGTTGTACTTTAGCCTTGTTGAGTTTTACATTATGTTTGAGAAACACTAATAATAGTTGGGTTCCTTTCGAATTTAGAAATAGAAGTTTTGGATGAATCTATCTTGGATAAACAATGGAATAAGCCCTTAATGGATGAAAGAAATCCTCTTTTGATGGTTTTCTTGTGATTCTACTCAATTTGTATTCGAAAGAACGTTTGTGAATCATTAAATCCATAATTGGAATTAGGGTTTCTATAGTTGCATTTTCATTGGAGTCAGAATGAGAGACTTGGGATGAATTCCTTTAGGAAAGACCATTTAATTAGGTTCTTATTGGGTTAAGTGAAATGTTTCAATGTAATGAGTGACTTGGACTTGAAGTTTTAACTCTATGTCTTGATGGATGAATAAGACATTTTAGCATTAAGTCCTTAATGAATAAGTCATGAATATTGGGGAAATTTTGATGAGAATTGTTGTTAAAAACCTTGGAATTAGTCATTTCTTGGTTGTATAGGAGTTTGGGTAGATTTGGAATGCATTTGGAATTGTTTTGGACAAAAATTAGACAATTTGGTAATGGGATCCCGATATTTACACGGCCCTGAGTGGCCCGTTGCACTAGTTTTGTGCGACCCGCGTATATGCAAGTTCAATATTTGTACTTTCGAACGTCTTGCACGACCTACGTGACCTTTTAGTCATCAATTGCACGGCCGACGTAGTTGTTGAGCAAGGTTTCTATGCATTTTTGTGTAATGCAATGCTTTCCTTAGGCTTTGTCCTTGGTGCTTGTTTTCCCCAACCTAAGGAACTAGTGATTTAGAGTTGTTTGACATGTTAACCCCATCTATTATGGATGGTTAACCTAAAGATGTGTAGTTTATATATTTGGACGTTTGTCCCCAAACATTTGGGAAAAGTGGAAGCAACGCTTCTTTTCTTGACTTGTAAGAAGTAAGTAGAGTTGTATCAAACTTAGAACAGGTTGAGAACTTGTTTAACTACCTAACTAATATGAGTTTATCAGAGTACACGTCCCTAAACATATTTTATGGTGTGAGTTGTTTTTAAAAGATTTTCATGCAATCATGTTATGTGCTATGTACTATAATATATTGTATACTTGTGCATACATAAAAATCTATTTTGAATGGAAAGCCAAAAATGATAATAAGATGCTTTTAAAACCAAAGTTGTATCCTTCATGTGCATTGCATTTATGATGAGTGTCTATGAGTGTCACTCATGATATCTATATGGAAATTCACTAAAGATGAAAGATGTAGTGATTATATTTTTAGATAATCATCACTTTGCACATGCGAGGCTAGCTACCCCACGTGTGGACCTTGGTTGATGTTTTACGAGATCCTAGTTGCTGGCGGTGTATGTGTAATATTACACCGCCATTAAAACATTGATGTGAGGACGAACTTATTGAGGTGGAATTAGGATATGGGTTAGTTGCATATGCATACTTTATACATATCACTACCCTTTTATAATGAAATGACGTTTTAAAACAAATGATATTTTATGATGATGATGTGACCATGTTGAGTTTGAGACAGAATTTCCTTAAACCATACTTATTATGATTTTGGTGTTACAAGTTGTATTTGAATCAAATGTTGACTAAGATTAATTTGGGGACAAATTTACCCTCAACCCATTTTTATGATGTATGGGTGTTCTAAGATGTTTTTGGGGGTTGACTCGAGTATGGTGATTAACATCATATGCTCTAAATGAGTTGACCCTGGGTATTCTCACTAGGCATTTCCATTGCCAAACTTATTTTGACATGTGCTCTGGTTGACGAATAAGGATGACTTAAGTACAACTTGAGATTTTACAAGGCCACGAGTTGTGTGGTTTCACTTAAGCTGTGTAATGATATTTGAATTGTCAACACCTCGCTCATTTAAACAAGTTAAATTGTTTTGAATTTGGGACTGTGTGATTTTCCGCAACCTAAAAACTCTACAATGATATTTAAGTAAAAGTTAATGGATTTTTACAACGGTGTTCAAATGTAATTTAACTACATTGAGATGCTTCGGGACCAAAGTTCCTGCATGAGATGATTTATAAATTTGATAAAACTTCTGGGTTTAAAAATGATGTTTTTTAATTACCCTTAGCGATGAGTGCTACATACCCAGTCCAAAAAGGAGACATTATCTATATCAGCAATACTTTATCTATACAGATACTATTATCCAGTCAGTACACATTATCAACCATTCAAAAAACAAGTACACATTTTCAATTTAAGATTAAATATATATCCTAAAAATTAAGATACAAAATACATAATTTATGATCCAAAAAGTTATGATGAACAAGATCTATGATTCAAAAATATAATATGAAATAATAAGGGCAAATCTCGAAACATGACTACTAATAGATGAAAATTTTGATCCTAAGTTTATAATCTAAAATTTGTGATGCAAAAGGTTGTTTATGATCCAAAAATACAAGTTATAAAAGTTTGGATCTTTATTAGTTTTGAAATATATTATTGAAGTATTTTTATAATACGAAATGACATATGTTTCAAATACTTATAAATTATAATTCAATGTCGTATGATCAAAAATAATATGATAAAAGATTTTACAATCCATATTTTTATGATGCTAAACTCAAAATAAATGATGCAAATTTTTATGATTTATAATGGCAAGATTCACAACTTTCTTTGATAGACAAAACTTGATCCAAAGTTTATGATTCAAAAATTTTCATGAATGTGTATATTATACAGACACTCATTTTGCTTCACAAAAGTATAGATCATAAAATGTGCATAACTGATTATATATTTTTACATCATGAAGTTTTAGGATCCAACTTTTATAGTAAAAGAATAATAAAGTTCCAAACAAAAAATATGAAATATCGAGCAAAAATAGTGCATATTAAACACAATCCAGAAAAAACGATCATAGACCCACAACTACTATATTTAATATCCAAATCATACAATTAATAAAAACTAACAGTGTATCTAAACCTATTTCCTAACAACTAAACAAACATATCCAAGGAACATTTTTTTTCTTAACCACATGACACAACAACCATGAAAACCTACAACTAACAACAACACATACATATCCAAGTAAGGAGATGTTTGATTTTAGTCTAACCGGGTCCAGTCAGAGCTTTTATCTGACTCGGTCCAAGTCTGGGTGTTTAGTAAGGTAAAAAATTACATTTGTCTCGGTCCAAACCCATCTGAGTAAGTCCTCATCATAAAGTCGTTAATTGATAAATTACACCTCATCCTTCATTTATTTCCCTTCTTCTTCGTGCTTGGCCTTCAATCAGACATGTTTATAATGTTTCTACTTCTAGAACTCGATTCCATAACTTGCAATCTTTGCAACATGTTTTACGTTGTCCTCATTTCCCAATCGGATGGTTTTTAAATGAAGAATCAAAATTATCGACTGAGGCAGAAGGTGGTGGGATTTCTGTAAGCTCTGGTTTGAAGGAGATGTATCTACGTTTCTGCAATCATCCCGCTATCATCAAGCTCTGGTTTGAAGGAGATGTATCTACTTTTTTGTAGCTATCAACCGAATTTGATTTGATTATTATAAGTCCGACCAATTTGATTTTACTTGGTGGAGTTTGCTTTTAGATTTACTTTATGATAAAATAATCAATTTGTTTGACTTTTAGCAGTTAAATACAAAGATAATGGTATATTAAATGCCTTTTTGCTAATTTTGAGCATGTTGTGAGGATTGTTTCTTGCTATGAGGCATGTTTTTAAATTGACAATCAATAAGTTGCGATTCAACATTATTAAAGGCCTATGAGGCATGCTTGTAAATTGACCTGTTGTACAACTTTTAATCCTATGTAATCGTTCTTGCTCACATGAATACCCCCTTAGTTATTTGCATTGGTTCTTGCTTTATTTTGAATTTTTCTCAAAGATGGGTGCTTTCCAGCCTCTTTTTGTAATATAAAGTATTGTACTTGCTTGAATATTGGAATTTGGTTGTTGCATAGATGACTTATACAATCAAAGTTATTTGATAATTAGTTGTTGTATAGAAGATAGATTTAACAAACATGTTGAATTATGTTGAAATAATGTTTTTTCGATTTACCTTTATCATTTTATAGATTGGGTTGAAATATGGAGATGATGTGTATTGTCAGTTATGAATAGAGCATCGGCATTCATTTTTTTTAAAAGTTTTTATCAAACAGATACATTTATCCAGCACAATATAATATAGAAGGGTAATATTATCATTTTCATTATATATTCAGCAATGCCAGTCAAATGCATAATCAAACAACATGGTCTCAATCAGAGCTTCTGACTCAGTCAGACATCCGACTCAGTCAGACCTTCGACTCAGTCAGATCTAACTCAACTAACAATTATCAAACATCCCCTAATACTTAACCACAACATACACCAACAATAAGAATCTGCAACTAACCAAAAGTCTTCAACAACACCCAAACCACAAACCTTATAGCTCCATATCCTTGAAATATTACTCTAAATTATGGAAATGACCTCCAGTATAAATCTTTTTCTTTTTGTAAGTTGCCAATTGATTAAAGTCCTCCAGAGTTAAAATTGGGATGCTACAATAAACGAACAAATGAAAGTAATTTTCCATTTCTGATACTTCTACCCTTTTTTAATGGCTTAAAATTTATATCAAAGGAATTTCAGATAATGAATATCAAGATGCAATATGAATTTTAATGCTATTAGAAGGCAACGTGACTCCCATCCCTATAATATAGCATTTACAGTAATCCCAACAATGATCTTTATATCATCATGTTCTCTAGAGCTAAAATTAAAACATAATGGTATTTTACCTTTTAGATGTACTTAAAGTTCATTAAATCCAAAATCATATTTATGTATCATAACATAACAAACTCTATTTTGATTTTGGCAACAATATAGTTAGTATTTTACATTTAAAATGTTTCTGTTAATTTGTCAAACAAGTTAGTTTAAAGGAATATCCATCGAGCATTGTCATAAGCAACTACATTAGTACTTCACACATATATAAACAAATGAAAACAACAAAAAAAACCTTCGAGAATTCAAAATTTCTAGGACATTGTTTCTTTGAGACATTAGATCGAACACATTAGACGCATCCTTGTATTCAGCTTCACTTTGATGCTTCTATATACTCTCCATCCAAAAATCTTTTCAAAACTGAAAAACTTCAACATATTAATCTTAATATTGAATCTTTTTAATATATAAGCTCAAAACAATAAAATCAAAAAATAAGACAAAAACATAAGAAAAATAAAAAATAAGTTAATGAAACTAGGGTTTCAAACAATATGAATGAACATATTGAAGGATTTTGAAGACAGTTTACTTGATACCATTTAGTTGAAATTTTGAAAAAAAAATTACATCGCGCGCTGAACTATTGAAGGATTTTGACGACACTGAACCGAAAACTCAAAGATTGATGACGATTTCTGATTTTCTGTTGTTCAAATCCACATCAAACGACGATTAGTACATTTAGAAAGATTTAACAATATGAAAGGAAAAATTTTGATTTTATCGTAAAGGAACTGTAGTTAAGCTAGAAGAAAATGGGAAATCACCATGAACATGTATTAAGGGGCTTTAAATATGAAATTTGACAATCATGCCCTTGAAAACTTTGTCCTTCAGAAGAAAAACATAAAAAATTTGTGATAATTTCAAAAATGTCACCGTCCGCGTTAATTAAAAAAAGAAAAATGTGAAATAATCTCTGCCGCATATTTTTTTAATATTAAAGGTTCAAATTTTTCCTCGCAGTTGTTACCCTTTTTTGGTTTCTTATTTCGATTATATATATATATATATATATATATATATATATATATATATATATATATATATATATATATATATATATATATATATATATATATAAAAGATGTTGTAGTACTAATTTAATTTTTATAACTACATAACGCATTAGGTAGGACGGAGCAGACAGCGGGAACGAGCGGCTTTGACGATGGGCTTGAGCGGTACTGCCGGTACCTCCGGCACCAATGGCCCGTGGTCACGGTACCGCGCATGATCGGCTTTAGCGGGTTGGTTTGAGAGGTGGTGAAACCGGATCATCTTGCAACATATGCAAAAAAAAAATTAATACAAAAAAAACTTTTAACCCACTCCTATAAATACTACCCTTTACCCATTTAAAAATCACACCATTCTCTTAACATTTTACAAAACTTTCTCTCTAGTTTCTCTCTAAATATAAACCTTTCTCTCTAGTTTTGTAAAAAAAAAATGGCAGGCAACGGAAATAGGATGTTTCGCTCATGGACTAAAAGAGAAGAGATGGCTTTGACAAAAGTCTGGGTCGCCATCACCCAAGAAACATATATGACATCCTTCTGCTCATTCTAGGTTCGTGTGGAGGAAGAGTTTAACACAAATATGAGCACGGTTCATTATCGGAGTAACAATGTGGTTAACTATAAATGGAAAGATTTGAAAAAAAAATTGTACAATTTAACCAAATTTACGTAAACTTATCTTTCAACCGACCAAACAGGACAACCGACGATAACGTCATGAAACAAGCCCTACAACAATATCTGGTGACACATAACAGAGAGTTTACGTACATAGAAGCGTGGAATGTTATGAAAGAGACACCTCAATTTTTTTTAGTTTCTAGTATTTAGGTTTACCGGTAATTAGGATTTAATTTCTCTTATTTTGGATTTAATTTCTTGTATTTTGGATTTAATTTTTTGTATTTAGGATTTAATTTCCCGTATTTAGGTTGTTTTTTTTGTCATGGTGTGTTTTTTAATTTAATGTTATTTGACTTTGTAATTTTATTTAATACGTTTTTATTTTATTTGAAATATTAAATTAAATGTTATATGAATTTTTTTAATTAATAAATTAATTTAAAAATCAAAAATATGATGTGATAAGTAGATAAGTCAAAGAAATAAGCAATCCCAAACACCCCCTTAACCGTCATCTTCTTTTTATCGTATCTAGTTATTATCCTTTAAATATATCATTTTTTCATTTATATTCTAAAAATATAATGTTTGTTTGTTGGTGAGTTTATAAATTAAGTTACAAATTTAAGTACTAAAATATATTATAAGTTTAGAAAATACTTAAATGACATATCAATTCACGTTAGACTATAATTATAAGGGCTAATTACGAAAAAAAAAATTTATATTTTGTCAAAAATTGAGTTTAACCATCAATTCTTAAAAGATTCGAAAAAAAACTATCAATTTTTGGTAAAAATTTTCATCGAAGTCATTGTTACATGTTAGAGTCGGTTTTGCAATTCATAATGGTCGATTTTGTAGGTCTTAGTGGTTGGAAAATACCACTATTTTTTGGTAAAAATTTCCATTGATGTCATTATTGACTGACTTCCTCGGGTCATAATGACCAGATTAAACTTTTTTACTAAAAATTAGTGATTTCATTAAAAAAATAAAAAATTAATTGTTAAACCGAAAAAAATAATAAAATATAATATATTTTTTTCATAAATAACCTAATTATAACGGAAAAATATATCATAAATAAACTAGTTATAAAGTAACACAGCCAAACATGTCGAAAATGTTAATGTCGAATAAAATGTATTAGAATATATATAAACTCTTCCACCATTTATCAAAATTATATTATTATTTTGAAAGTATAGTTTTCATAATCTTAGTGTAACTTGTATCTTCTGGTACTAAATTAATAAATTTTGTGTCGTTCCAAAAAAGTAATATATTTTGACGACATATTAGTTCGAGTGTTTGACCCATCGCTCAATTCGTCGTGATTCTTCTATTATAACCCTTTTAAATTAAAGTCTAAGAAGACAGATGGAGACTTATATTTAAATCTTGAAAGCTAAAAAACGCAATACGGGAGTGGAAAGTATAATTATATGGTAGCAAGCTTTTTAACTTTGGTGAATGTGGATGGTGCTTTGGTGACCGAGAAGACTCCTTGGAATGAGGGATGTGTTTTCTAGACATCATCAATGATCTCACTAGGGCTAACTTGTAAACCTTTTCTAACCCATCTTTTCATAACCCATAGGACTCGATAATTTAGTTGCAAACCCAAACCCAAAAGTCATTTGATGTGTCACCCGAGCTTGTCCAACAATCTCATCGTCGCTTGTCACGGGTTGTCGGTTCGCCGATAGGTGTAAGTAAATTTGGTTAAATTTACTCAGTTTTGCCGACAAATTCCTCATTTTGTTGTTAACTTGATGCCTACATCGATAATGTATTGTGCCCAATATACTGTGAAACAATTCCTCCATACGTTTCTAGAATTGACGGTTGTTTCCTACTTAGACCTCTTCATTGATGGTGAGGTAGGCGGTTGCCAAAACTACTTCTTCACGTTGATTCAATCCCCAACAAATATTTCTATTTCCGACGCCAACCATTTTTTATAAAAACTTTGTAGCTTGTTTTATATTTTATAGAAAGTACAGAAAGAAATATGTGATTTTTAAATGGGGGTAGAAAGGGTATTCATAGGTGGTTTAAATTAAGTTTTTTTTTTTTTTTTTTTTTGCAAAAGTAGCCGTTGGGAGGGGGAGGATTACAAAGTTGGACAAAGTGAAGGGGGTTAAATGAAAAATATGATTACCAAACCGTACGGCTTCATATACCCGTGGGAGGGCTAAACCCGCGGTCACCCACCCAACCGGTGCGATGTACCTGCACGGGTAAAACCCTCCACGTAGGAACCCGGAGTTGGCGGGTAGACGGTACCCTTTGGTCTTATATTATATAGAGGGGTTCTATATCATCCAAAAAAATATCTTCCTACTTATTAGATCAAGACAATTGTCAAAATCAAGAGAGGAGGTTGAGAAAAAAAATTAGTGGATTCCACATATCATTTTTTTAGTGGGTAGGGGATGAAGTAACAGGATATAGTAGGAAGAAATATAATTTTCCTATTATATATGTACTAAACGAATATCCATGTGTACATAAAATTGCAATTAATTTGAATCATATTGTAAAATAAATATAGATTATAATCATATCATTTAATGGTCAGTACTTGCAGATGGTGTGTGAAATAAACAATATATCGTTTTCGATTTAGTGAAATAAACAATATGTCGTGTTCGATTTATTTTAAATATTAACCACTGTTTCTAAGGGACGTAATGTAATTTGCAATGCACTATTATTATTTATAATTAATTTTATTTGATATTTTAATTTATATTTTGGATCTAACATGATATCTAAATTAACTAATTAAGTATATTATATTGATAATTCAAAAAGTGTACTATTACTATGATAATATTTCACATTAAATAACATATTGAAAATAATAAATTAACTATATTCAGTCTAAATTTGAAGAGTTACCCGATTTCAAATACTTATAGTGCAAGTAAAAATGTCTCATTTGTTTAGGCAAATAAATATTAAAGATAATTAAGTTATTGATAAATTTTTACACTAATTTGATATGTAAAACTATAGTTATTTTAGATAATATATGATATAAACATTTATTAGAATAATATCTTTTAATGGTCGCTAGTTGCAACTAGCGTGCAAATAAAACTAAATATAATTATTGATTTAGTCTTACTTTTTAATGTTATGATTAATTTTTTTTTGAAGCGGTAAATCTATCATACTCCTACCCTTATTCTGACCATCTTAAATCCACATATTCTCCCTAGTGGGAATTGAACCCTCAACCTCAAGGTTGGAGGACGACGCCTTACCATTTGGCCAAGAGGCCATTGGCCAATGTTATGATTAATTAATTTAGAAATTACTTATTTGATATTTTTCTAATTCGATCATGATGGTTATTTCATATATGAACCATAGTTTCTAAGGAAACATAATAAAATGAAATGAAATATAATTCTCAAATAGTAACGTAATAAAATGATTCAAAAATCAAAATAGAATCATACTTTAATACAATAATCAAATTAGAATCCGTAAGGGATGGCGGCGCTAAAGAGAGTAAGTGTGGATGCGGAACATTGCAAATAGCTGAGCTAGCTGCCAATCTTAGCGACGCTATGCGCTGCTATTGCAAAACCCTAGGCTTCGGGCATTGAGCCCTATTTAAGGGAACTTAAACCTAGGAGACCGTCTCTTATCAGCCTCCACACACTTGAGAAACCCTAGTCCATGAGATATTGCCCTCCTTTGCATTCTAACTCTATTCCTTGGGTTTTGAAGCTTGTTTGAGGAAGAATAAAGGAATCATTAGTGCCAAGGAGACTCTTACAGCCAAGATCTAGCACATTCTTCAGCTTCTGGACCTTTGTAAGTTATAAAGCTCTCTACTTGATGGTTTTTCTTCATAGATCTAGGAGTTTAGGTTAAGTTATGATGGTTTTGAGTCCATGATGGTATTGTCTCTAGAGTTTGGGGAACTCCAGAGTCCAGACCATTAGATTGATTCTATGTCATCTTCTGGAACTCTTGAACTCTTGAATCCTGGGTTTAGGATTTGACATTTTTTGGACATGCATGTCCATGAAGTTCCTATTTTTATGAACCACCAAACCAAATGGATGAACCCTGGAAGTTTGTAACCTTTGTCTTAACGGATTGAGTGCTTAACAAGGAGTTGGACACTTCGGGGATAGCGTCGCTAACGTCCGAAGATAGCGTCACTGTCCTTGGCAAGTCCCGATTCTGAGCGGCCACCTTTAGTTTTCACCTGTTTAGTTTCCCCTATCTGGTTTTCAACCCTAGCCTTCGCCCAAATCAAGTTACGCAATAAGCCAATAAGGAAAGAAATTAATTTCTAAACTTTCCATACACATATTTAAATGAGTAGTTATTAATGTATAAATAACAATTCGCCCGAGTTTCAACAAACTTGCGCTGCAAGTCTGAAACTGAAAAAAGGAAAGAAGTGTAATCTTTTCTAAACTTTCCATACACATATAAATAATACCATATTTGAAGCCGCATCAAACTCCAATTAAGTCGATGGGTATAAATAAATCTTCAAAAGCCATTCGTTTTTTAAGAGAACTTCTTCTTCGACCTGCAATTGTTGACCCTAATGGATTCCAAGTTTTCTGATGACATGAAGATGGAGATTCTTTCGAGAACATCACTCAAGGCTCTTGATATCATGCGTTGTACCAGCCAAGAATTCCAATACCTCACATATGAGTCGTATTTTCTGAACCTGTACAAGCAACGAAACGACATCGTTTCTGGGTTTCTCCTAGTAAACCTCCGTAGTGGCTGCGAGTACATCAACGAGTTTGCACCGTCAACTAATTCACACAGTCTTGATCTTGGTTTTCTGCCACCCAATGCTCGAATCCTAGCGTCTTCTGAGCAAGGATTCATGGTCTTCGAGAGTCCTCATCGACGGTATTATAAGTTGATTTCGTATCATGTTTGTAAACCTGCAACTAAGCAGGTTATGACATTGCCAAATCCGAAAACCAAATATTTAACCAAGAACGTTGCCATGGTTGTGATGGGTTCGAAGCCACTGCATTACAAGATCATTAGGTTATCTGAACCTAAACGTGAAAAACTGTAAGTATCTACATACATGTTTACATGCTTGATTAATCTATGTTTTGGTGTTAGTTTCGTAGAGTATCTAGTTTTATTTTTGGGTTTTTTGTTTTCTTGGATTAGAACCAATTAAAATTACGATCAACAACAATTATTCTCTAAATGTGTTTCTTGGATTTTCTTTTTTCAGCGATAAACCGTACACAATATATCGTTATGAAATCTTTGACTCTAGAGCATGGGCATGGAGACTAGTAGATCCTGTAATATTGCCTTCTTTTGTCTTCCTGTCTAACCAACAACCGATCATCACAAGGGGCTCAATATACATGCTATTGAGTAACAATGAAGTCTTGAAATTTGATGCGTATTGGGAAAAATGGACAACGATTTCCTCGCCTATTCAAACCCTTGACTGTCCGTTTGGCACCATAACGAAGCTCGTAAAGTACAAAGGCAAATTAAGTTTCACTTGCGAGACACAAGGTCGTCTTTCTTGGGAGATTTGGGTGCTTACAAGTGATGAATCATGGGAGAAGCTCCATGTTTTTGACACGAGAGTAGATGTTGGAAGAAGTTCATTAGAGGCGATATATGATTCAGACACGAGGGTTATAAATGATTACAGCACACTTCATTCATATAGGATTCTCACCTTTCGATCCGATTTTGAGCCTGCACATTTTGAAGGTTGATGAAGTTGATGATCGACTTAGGTTACACACTTCTTTAAAACGATTGTAGATGTTTATATGAGGGTAACAGTAACTTCATTAATTATGTGTTAATTGTAAGGATCTGGATTATTCCAACATTAATTAGATGTCAATTGCATATCGAGAATTCATACTTATGTGTTTTAGCATTCCTAGATTTTGGATATGATTAAAGATGGATTTCAGTAGTTAAATATGTCTTTGGTTCATTATTTTAACATCTCTGTTTATGGCTCTAATATTAAAGTAGTATAAATAAGAAAACAAAAAAAACATAAAACGCTACTTAATTGTAAACTCAACCGTCAATTCTGAGTATTATTTCGCATCCGAATTCTTATTTTCTTGTTGTTGAAGTTTCCCCGTTCAAATAATTTTCCTACTCGGTAAAATATTGAGAATATTACATTATTTTTAGTTTAAACTGGTTATGATGAAGTAGTGATTGGCATATATATTGGACAAGTTTTATGACAATTACAACGTGACATCGTACGTTGTCATCGTCATAATCAAAATACGAGACTTCTTTTTCCATTTAGAAATACTGTAATGTAATTTTGAACATGAGAGATGGGTAAGAGGATTTTTTTTGTTGTTGGACTCCTGCTCCACTTTGTTAATTACTTTTAGGTAAGACTAAAATTTAATCATTTAGTCTCATTTAACCTGGTTATACGTATCAAACGCTACCTAACATATCAAACACTACATAACATAATTTTTTTAGGAATAATTTGTTCAATTCATTATTTTATAGTCATTTGTAAAAACTAAAAAGTTATAACAAATTTTAGGACGGTAAACTAAATATGACATATCTGTATTTTGGTTTAAGTAAAATATAAACTTTTTAATTTCTAATATCGACATTAATATTTGAAATGAATGCACTTGATCAGAACATGTTTAGATTTTATTGTCAAACAAATTGAATAACCTACAAAAGAAGTATAAAACATTAATTAATCCCTGAGGACTTGCTCATTTTGTCGACACAAAATTTCTAGTATATACCACTAAATTATTAAACACTACTAGAAAACTGGATAAAGACCCATGAATATTATCTACATGAAAAATTCGTCGGTAATTACCGACCGTTTAGCGACGCAATTGTGATGGAATATAAAACCATAACATTATATTCGCAATAGTGACGTGTTAGTGACGTTTTTAACTTGCGGCGGTGTTGTATTGGTATGTACTGACGCTTACACACACACAATTATAATAATACTAGTCGAATGCCCGCGCGTTGCGCAGGAAGAAAATTATGTATTTATAGTATAGACAAATACATATTATTCTTATACTATTTTTAAAAAGATTATAAACTTATCCTCATTATTTTCAATTATTTGATGATAGATATATGTATCAAATTACTGAAAGATAAAAAAATCGTAACATGTATGATGAATAAACACAATCAAATAAAATTAAAAATAATATGATTAAAGAAAAAATACTTATCTCGAACCACATTATTTTAATAGCATCCACCTACAGATTATGCATGGATATAATTTCTATTTAATTTCAGTTAATTTTTTACTTTTAGGGTTTAGGGTTTAGGATTTATAAAAACTAATTATTCGGTCAAGTTTCAATTTTAAATAGTTTATTTAAACTAAGAGTATTTTTTCCTTTCACCACATGCATTTGAAACATCCATGGTCTTTCAAATTCTCACTTAATATAATCAATTTATTAATTTAAATTTTTTTACCCCATTAATTTGAGATTTTTTTCTTTATCCCACATTGCTTCACATACATATATGATCTTTTCTCTTTCTCTTATATAATACAATTCATTTGATTTCATTATCCTTAAGCGGCCTTTTTATTTTGTACCAACTAAACCATCATTTATAATGCAATATATGACTCGTTTTCCATGAACCTACTGATATGCGATAAAAACACAAAGCTTATTGGCTTTTGTTTCCTGCCTGTCTGCTACCAATCTCATTCAACCACCATCATGTGTATTATTTCTTTTAAGTTCAATTTAATATGTATAATCACATAATATATGTAAGTGTTTCCTGCTTATTTTCAATCGCTTTTAATTTAATACACAAATCTCAAAGTTATTAGCGTAAGGGATAAAACATCATCATCCGTAATATATGTAAAGCTCAACTTCATTAAAATAAAAATAATAGAACTTTAAGTTATATATTCCATTGATGTTTAATATTTGGAAACGTTTTTGACAATACAAAATGACTAATGGTTTATGTAACTGTTTCAACTATGAGGGAGAATTTTATTCATATAATAAAAAGTTTCTTAAGTTGATTTATCATGACGATATAGGTTCAAGCTATCCTTCACATTGTGTTATTTTATATCATTTTCTCATCACACATCGCTTAAGAAACACAATTGAATGGAAATCAAACATCTATAAGTAAATAGATTAATACACATCTCATCCCACATTGCTTAAGAAACAAATTTTAAGGGAAAGCAAGCTCTATAAGTAAAGAGTCTAAAACCATTTCTCTCATATCTTTGTTCTTCTGTGTCTTTGATTGTAACCACCTTAAGCATTGGGTGCAACATTTCATAGACTATTGATTCCAATTTTAGGTTCGATTTCATAAAATTTGGATGGGTGCGTACCAGCGCCCTTTTATTTTATTTTTTTAAAAGTATTCAAACTAATGTGGTACATGATAACAATGCATATTAAATCATGTTTAATAAAAGAATTCTATTATAAGATTTAGATAAATATTCATAGATATATATGTTTGAACTTTAAAAATATTCGAATATTTACGATTCAATTTTTTTTATATATACATTATTAAATCGAAAAATTGCTTGCAACATTGTCATCATCAAATTGAAATATGATACATGACATACGATGAACTTACAACCCAATTGGGTTTTAATAGTTTTTAACTCATTTTAATATTCATATTTTTAGTTTCAATACTTTTGAAAGCTAAAACAAAATAGTAGAGTTCTTTGAAACTTTGAGCCGAAAATAGGTTTTTACGATAAATTGACCCGTAATCAACAATATACTTTGAAAACCATGTTATGATCAAGATATAATGATAAGAGAACCGATGTGTGAAGCAATGTGACACAATTAAAAAAACATCAAATTAATGTGGTAAAAGGTAAATAGTTTATCTTGAAACATTGTTTTCCTTACTTTTTTTATAATAGACACACACATATAATGGTTCAATTTAAGTTGTTTGATAAATGCTGAAACGTTCGCTACTGAAATTTTTTTTATGTATATACATCGCAGTGAATCTAAAAAAGTAAGCACATTTGTCACATATTTACTACAACATACTTTAAACGTGTAACGCAATAAATTTTTAAAAGTTTTTAGTAATATCCGTCTTTATTTTTTAGATCTAATAGTTTTGAACTCCAAAACCAAATAGTAGAATCATTTAAAACTTTGACAAATTTTGATAAAATGACCACTAACAAATAATAGTTGAAAGTGATAAGTCATACTATGATCAAGATTGATGGATCATGGATGCAAATGAATGATATTATATAAGCATAAGAGGAAATGAGATATATATGTGTTGAGCAATGTGGGACAAAGAAAAACTATTCAAATTAATAAGCATTATAAAAAGATATTTGAAAAGTCATTGGAAATATGAAAGGGCATAGGAGTTTCAAATGAATGTGGTGCTTTGAAATATGCCTCTATTATAAGATATATAGATTTGTTTTGTTTATCATTATCATTATCATTATTATTATTGTTACTATTAGACCTATGTAAATATGTGTATGTATTTTTTTTCTTTTTTTAATTTTAAATATGAGTGCGCGTTTAATATTTCTTTTTTAAATTAATATGTAATGCTATTTTTTTATTAATTAGTATATATATATATATATATATATATATATATATATATATATATATATATATATATATATATATATATATATATATATATATATATATATATATATATATATATAAAGTATTATGCATAACATTTTCTTTACGTTTAAAAATTAATTAGTGTGTGTATAATATTTATTTATTTTAATTTGTATGCATAATATTGAAGTTTTTGGAATAGAGAAAATAAGTTTTATGAAAAAAATTCCGTTTAAATATAACTATGAATTTAAATTAATATGTAATGCTAATATTTTCTTATAATTTTTTATACTTTTAATATAACTATTAATAAGTTCTTAATTTTCTTTTTAATGATTTTGTTAGCAGTTTATAAAAAATAATTATAGGGCGACAATTGTGGGCAGTATCTCCGACACATTCCTTGCGAATGTAAAAGAAGTTTTTTTTAATTACAAATATCTTATTTCCTACGCAACACCCACGCAAAAGGAGTGTGCGTCGAAAATGCATAGGAAACAAGAAAAGTCAAATGAGGAGTTGGGGTTCGAACCCAAGTCTCCCCGGGGGAGGGGGGGGGGGGGGGTTTCCAACTACCACTTCGGTTGTATGCATCATCCAATATAATTGTGTGGTATCATAGTCAACTGTAGCCAAACACTTTACAGCGGTATTGTGTCACAAATTTGCGGGGGTAACTAGTCGAAGAAGGTCAACAGGCTGGCGTGAGTATAGTGTCGGAAAGATGTCGTGTCGGTATTGCGTAGGAAAGTTGCATCGCTAAGTCATCGGTACGATTTACCCACAAGGGTTTTTCCGACACCCTACATTCCGTCAGTATTGCGTCGGTAAAGTTGTTTACCGACGGATTTCCGACACAATATTATGTCTGTAATGGGTTTGTTTTCTAGTGGTGAGAGGAGTAAAGAGAGATTAAAATAAAGAATCCAAGACAAATTTAATTAGTGAAATCCATTGCATGTACATACTCGGAATGCTAAGGGTGCGTTTAGTTGCGGAAAACTGCTCTGTTTTTCGGAAAAATTTTCCATGAAAAATGAGAAATCGGAAAACGCGTTTAGTTCGTCAATTTTTCCAAAGTTTTCCAAGAAAATGAAAATTTTTCATTTTCCAAAAATTACAAAGAATTTGGAAAATTTTGGAAAACCCAAATTTATTGTTTTCTAAATTTTTCTAAAATATACAAACACACACACACACTCATTCTCACCTACACCCCTAAAATTACATCTACACCCACCCCCACACCATCACCTACCCCACCCACGTACCCTACCCTCCCCACCCTACCCCCACACACCCACCCCCACCCAACCCATCTCCACCTACCCCCTACCACCCCCACCCCACCCAACCCTCACCCACCACCACCTCACTCCACCTCCACCTCCTACCCTCACCCCACCCACCTCCACCCCACTCCCACCCCACCCATCCACCTCCACCTACCCCCACCCACCACACCCACCACCCACCCTACCCACTTACCGGCACAACCCCAAATCAAAAATTGAAAAATGAAAATTGATAGAAAATAGATATCTAAACACGTTTTCTGTTTTTCTAAAATAGAAAATGAAAACGGAATCGGTTTTATCTAAACGCATTTTCTAAATTTTCAATAGAAAACTGAAAATGAAAACTCATTTCGTTTTTCTGAAAATGAAAAATGAAAAACGGAAAACAGTTTTCTGCAACTAAACGCACCCTAAATTACAACCAAAACTCACCATATGCAATTCAGACTTGGACACATGATGGAGTAATCATTTAAACATCTACAACGGTTCTTCAAAATAAAAGATGTTCAATATAAGTCGATCATGAAGTTTATTACCTTTTTAAATGTGTTGGCTCAAATATGATACGAATGAAATGTGTTGTAAACACCCATAACCTTGGTGTCTGAATCATATATTGCCTCCAATGAAGTTTTAGAAATATTTTGTATGACAATGTTTTCCATGAAATATGAATTGTGTACAAGTCTAGGCATTGTTAAGTTATGCTAAACATATGCAATAATGTAAAGCAACTAATTTCTTATGATGGCTATAAAGTATAAAGTATTGCTACTATAACTTATGATATACCATAAATAATAAGTTTTAATAAATTAAATATATCGCTAAATAAGACCCAGGGGTATGGGTTCGGTATAAGCTCGATACCGGTCGTAAAACCCATTTTGGTTTTTTCGAATTTTACATAATAACTTTTTTTTTGTTATGAGACGAATAATAAATATACAAGAGAGATTATTAAAGATTACAAAATCCAGACATTTTCATCCCAAACATGCTTTTTAGAATATGAAATCACTCAGCTGAGATTGAGATTGGTTTTTGTGGCGGTTGAAAATATATGCACTATCTTCCACGCCTGCATTCAAGCAATTCATCCTATGCCTGCCAACAAAAATCAAACAAACTATCATATGTAAAATTTCAAACTTTCTTAGAAAAAAAACACAACCATAATACCTACCAAGCAAAGTGATCTTCACAACAAATGGAGCCAGCGATGATAGAAATTCCTGCAGCTTTCCTAAAATTCAAGATTTTAAAAAGTATCATAATCAAGATTACAACAATTTTAAAGCCAAAAAATGCGCACAACAAATGTACCAGGTTGCATTGTACATGTCATAAAACTTGTCGAATGCTTTATCCAAGCAGAAGTGACAGGCAAGAAGATCCTTCATATCAGTCACCTTACAACTTGATTTACAGCATTTAACCTGTATATCATTAGCCTAAAAGATCATTTAATATTCTCAAAAAATATATATATATATTTATTATTTAAAAGGGAAAGAACACTCACAAGACGGTTGAGCTTAAAGGAGTAGTACTTGGTATGGGAAGGGTGTTTTTGGATATGCTCCACCACATGCCCTGCACTGGAATTTGAATTACTTTCAACAATTTTCTTTTTATAGATTTATAAATTATAACAAATGCAGCATGCTTACCTATCACAAAATGTTAATCTACAATCAAGGCACATGCCCAAATTTGATAACCTATTGCACGCATTGCATCTGGCCCCTGTGGATTCCTTGCCAATTTGGTGGCATCTGCACATAAAGAAAGACGCACATGTATTATATAATGTCACAAGTTAACCACTTTATTTTAAAGCAACAAAAAAAAAATACATAACCTTTTGTATAGTTGAAGAAGATCCTTTGGTATAAAACTTGATCCATTTGAAGATTGAGGATTCGATGTCATGACTAAACAATCTTCAGCAAGATGACCGGCTTTTTTACATTTCCAACTAAAGTAATAAACATAAAGTGGTAATATTTAGGTATAAAAAAAAAGAGCAGTGAGTGGTAATATATATAAGGTTTGTGAGTGAGTGTACCATTCATACGAACATAGGCTCGATCTCTTTGTTGACCAGCGATGACGGTTGAAATCCCAACTGTCACCTCCACTTTCAGAAACCTCTAACTGGAATTTTGGTCCTTTAACTAAATTTTGGTCCTACAGAGTTTTATTAAAATGTAAATTATGAAAATTTAGAAAGCATGTATGAAGAATATCATCTACTACTACCTGAGAATTTTTTAGATTGTCTAAAAGCTCAGCTTTGCAATCGATGCTGCAGATATCATCATTAGTCTGAAACAAAAAAGAGCATTTAATACTCGAATATGACATGTGTAAAGTGAGCTAAAATAAGAAATTTGCCACCTCATCGCATATATATTCCCCATATTTGCCACACACCACACACACAGGCTCTCCAGGAACAGGAAACCGCTGTGAGCTTCTTTCTTTTACATCATAATTGTCTATGTTCATATTTCCTAAACAAAGTTGCAATGTAAATAACAAAATGAATATGACCTTATGTAAAAGAAAAAGCTCATCTGGCCTTATGTTGAAACAAAGACACAAGAACCAACCAGCACTATGAAGATCCTTGTTTTCTTCATGGGATGTATGAAGCTCCTGATTCTCTTCACCTTCTGAGAAGCTACTTCTATCACCTGTTGATAAGTTAAATAACAACAGATTTAAACATATATATAAATAAAAGTGACTCTTTGTCTCTGTTAAAGGAAATCAGATCTAGAAATTACCCTTCAAGATCTTACATAGTATTAATATGAATGAACTACACAAACTTGTGATTCATAGAAAGTAACTTCACAAAATCCTAGGTCAAGCTAAAAATCATTTTGTACTTAGTTATTTCACAGATGATGATAAACTTACTGTCATACACCACTAATCCTCCACCAGAGGTCGAAGCATCCTGCAACACTAACATCATGAGATTAGAAATTTTAGAATCAGAAGATAATTAACTAAATAAAATGTGATATAGAATGTACCAACACATCATTAGTCAATTCCTCAATGGCATTAATTGATTTAGCTTCCTTCCTGTGTCATACACAAACAAACAACAGCCCTAAACTTTAGCACATAGACTAAAGATCACTTTCTAAGTATTATTTTCTAAATTAGAACATAAAACCACCTCATCTTCTGAATATAATCATGGTGAGACATGGGTCCATCGCTTTCTTCAATTTCGTGTCTTCTGTGCGGGGAAGGCGAAATCCTCCGCCGCTTGCGGCGGTTAGATTGTAAGACGCCTTTATCCTTGCTGGTGACTGGTTCTTCCTCCGGCGGATTCGGATTTCCGGTGGCAGCATTATAAGCTGCGGGATTTGATCACGGAAACGAAAATAACGTGAAAAAACTCATCAAATCGGCAAATCGTTTCAACTTAAACACATAAATTTGAATTGTTGTTACCCTTGAGGTTTTGAATAACAGAGTTGAGGTCGAAATCTTTGTTGTACGTAAAAGAAGGGTTCTTGTAGAAGTTTGTTCTGGTTCCCATTTCCCCTCGTTTGCTGCCGATCATCGGAAATCAGCCCGGTAGGTATGTATATACCTTTTGCATTTCGTTCACTTCAAAAGTTTCAAATTTAGACCCCATATTAATGGGAAATATCAAACAAGTCCCCAACTTGGAAATTTGTAAAGACATGGGTAGAATAATAATCAGTAAGCCTTAGATCATTTTCTTCCACAAATAATTGGATAAAATAAGAAAAGTCCCACATTTATCGAGGGAGATGCTGACAGACCTCTCCAGTATATTTGTGTTAGAAGAAACTTATATGACGTGTATAATAGTGAAACAAATTTTAGTTACGATGAAAAACTTAGTGATATGGCATATGTTTAACGCTATATGTTATAATGTTACGTGGTATTAGATTCATCGAAGAAAAATATTAAGTTAAATAACAACAATAAATAGGTTTAATTGGAATTGATCGCTCATTAATCCAGATTCTGATCGGTAGGTTATTCGATCGAGAGATCCAGTAGTCGAATTGTTGGACTTCAATACCCAGGTTTGCTTCAAAATTCACGTTCTAGTTCTATAATCATGTACGACTTACTAAATTCGTTAACGTAATCAAATTGCTCCAGTTAAAAATTTATGCACGACTAAGTAATCAAGAAACAAAGCAATTCTTAGGGCCCGTTTGGTTCGGTGGAATCCGATGGAATTCAAATGAATTGGAATCTAATTCCTTCAAAATGCTATGTTTGGTTCAAGTTTTAGGAAGAAATTAGATTCCTTAATTGGGGTCAAATTCCATTGACTTGAACGATTTAAATTCCATGGGTTTGGTGAGGGAATTAAATCCCTTGAAGATAAAAATTTGCTTGATTACCATATTGCCCCCCGACTTGCAAGGACGAAGCTACTATGCTGCAAAGGGTGTCCTTGGACACCCTTTAATTTGGGATTTTATTTAAAGATAATATTATATTGATTATATGAACATCCTAGAACTTTTTAGATGGACACTATTGTATTTTTTTATTAAACAAAATCAATATAAATTAATAAGAAATTATGATTTTTTTTCTTTAAAATTAAGAATGATTATAGATAAATAACAAGATCAACCCACAATTATAAAAAAAATTATAAATTGAAAACATATGTAGAAGAATAAAAAAGGCACACGGTTTTAACCCTTTAACTATGTATATTAAGGGCTACTAACAAAATTAATATACAAATTAGAAGAGATCGTAAACAATCTAAAAAACAAAACCATCATAAAGAAAAACCTAAACGTTTCCCCCCTTTTTGAAATCTATCATCATCGATATCTGTTACTATTTCCTTCGCCTTGCCTGCATTCAACTCTTCGATCAACGTCTGCAACTTCTTTTTCCTTAGTTGATTGCCGATCCCTAGTCCTGCTTCTGCATCTACTTGTCGTTGACGAGGGAAGAGTGAAAAGTGAAAACTCTTTGTTTATTCTCTTGTTTCTCCAAGGTAGGTAATATAAAAGATTTTATTGTTCTTTTCCACTCTTTGTGACAGCCTCTTTTAGGGTAATTTAAAATCTTTTATCCACGGTTTGTAATAGCTTTTTAGCCGTAAAATAGGACCTAAGAAATTGTCAATTGAATACTATTATATTGTTAGATTAGTTTTCTTTAAGGTCTTTTTAAATTAATTAATGTTCTAGTTTACCACTTTTCACTCACCGTCTATGCTAATTGAAAATTGATTTCATGACTTACAATTATTAATCATGATATGTTATAACTAAAATATGTTATATTTTCATGACTTACAATGATATGTTATAACTAAAATATGTTGTATTTTCTTCTTCATTGAACTACTTGATGCTATTTGAGTATTAAAATGTTCTAGTTTTTTTAAGTATTGGGTATTAAAAATAATAGTATACTTAATTTATTTGGAATTGATAATCCGGCCTGATAATCTAAATTTTTTATCCGTTAATTTTGTTAATCAAATCCAAGCGGACACACTTGAGTTTCAATCCTGGATTCGACACTGCCGACTTGCGTAAAAAACCCTCGCTGAACACCATTCACGTCGACTTCGTTCTCATCTTCCCCACACCCGCCGACGTCGTCTTCTCCAAAGCTTGGCAACGTCCAACTGTAGGTCAGTCACTCTCTCTCGCACACGCCATGTCTCCCTCCTCCTCTCCCTCTGTCACTCCCCCGTATCCCTAATCAGGTAATGGATTTCAATTTCAGAATCGCGATTGTGGTCCCCCGTTCGACTTCGATTGTCCGACGACTCAACAGGATGAGTCTCGCCTTTTCTTTGCTGTCGAGTTATCTGTCTCCTCCCTCTCTAAATGGTTCATACTCGATTGATGTGAACTCAATTTTCTGTAATCATGTTTTTCTTTGATTCGATTGATAAACTATTTCAATTTTCTGTAATCTATTTGTCTGTAAACATTTTTTTCTTTGATTCGATGTTCAATTTTCAATTTTCTGTAATCGTGAAACTTGAACATTCGATATTCAAGTTTATGTAATCGTTTTATCTATAAACTCGATTGCTGTGAACTTGATTTTCTAGTAACTATTTTCTTTCCTGATTTAATGTTCACGATTCACGATTTCTGTAATTATATTTCTGTATTTAGATTTCTATAATCAGATTCACGATTGAAATAATCAGATTCTCGATTTTTGTAATCATATTCAAGATTTCTGTAATAAGATTTCTTTGGTTTCTATAATCAGACTTATGTATTCAATATTCATTATGAGCTATGAACACCAATTCAGTTTCTTTAATCTGTTTTTTTTTTTGTAAACATGCTGATGAGTTTTCTGATAAACTGTTTTAATCTAATGAGGTTTTTGATGAACTGTAATAATTTGCTGAGGTTCTGACTCAATTTCTTTAATCTGGTTTTTTATCGTAGTGAAACTCATGTCAAGGCTAAAAAGAAGGCTGTTCTTTTAAAAAATGGTGTTGTTGCCACTCCTACAAAAAAAAGTATAAAGTTCTAATGACGGTAGCTCTGAATCAGTAGCTCTAAAGAAAGTGATATAGAAGAAGAGGTATCGTGAACTTCTACATCATGTTCATGGAATTCTTTTGATATTATCGGATCATTGTCATTATATTTGTTGTTATGATTATTTACGTAATATTTCTTCACCATGTAAGTTACCAAACAAAGTGAATTTAACTCAAAAGGGTAAATCTGTCATTTTGTATAACATTTGCTTACATATATATTAAAAAAGCAAAGTAAAATTAAGTGAAAAAGCTATAAGGGCAAATATGTCAATTTACATAGATTGCAATTGCATCTTCTTCCAACCACACATAATATAGAATTGGATTCCAATTCCATTTCCTGACAACCAAACAAAATATGGAATTGGATTTCAATTCCCGACAAATTTCAATTCCTTCCCAGATTCCAATTCATTCAAAAACATTATGCAAACCAAACGCTACCTTAGTCGTCGTATTTTCTATGAATTAGTTGCATTTGAAGGACTATTTTTGTACTTTTTTGCATTTAACGAGCATTTTAGTTAATTTATGTAGTATACGGTCTATTTATGTAATAATTGATTAATTGGTTATTAAACTAGGTTGTTATAAGACCAACGGGTATACCTCTCACGAAGCCCCCATGGACACCCATCACTGTCGTGCATACCGTCCGATGTGTATCGTGATGGGCTATTTTGGTGGTCTTCTGGGCCACGAGAAAATATGGTCAATGGTAAAACACTAGCTGTTAAACAGCTAATTTTTTTTAAATTGCATTTATAAATTAACAAATTTTTACTTATAAATACGCGCATAATTTATCTCATTCAATACACTATCTACTATCGCGTCACCCCACAATCAAACCACAATCGCGATTTTGATCCATTCGGATTAAACACAACGTCTCGCGAATTCCTGAACGTTGAATCACCACAATGTGGTTTCCCCAACTTACTCCAAATCGGCTCCCATATCCCACAACAAACACTTTTCCAACAAATCATTCTCACCTTTCAATTTATATCAACAACCCTTCCAACCCACTTTCGTATTCCAACAACCTTCACAACCACAACCACAACCGTCACAACCACGAAGTACACCGGTGTCTCCCGAAATGGTTGAGGAAACACAAATGCTAGAGCGACGATGAGTGTCAAAGAATAAAGGCAAAAAACCACAAACCGAATGAAAGATGGCTTGGACGAAGGACGAATACTTGAAATTTACAAATGCATGAATTTCGGCTTCCATTGACCCGATCGTCTGAGATTCTCAAACATGAAAAACATTTTGGGCAAAAGTTCAAGCCATCTTCTATATTTAATATTAGGCATGAATTGGCACAGATGCAACGTTGCATCATCACATAAAAAACTAACAAATCGGTTTATGCTACTTACATGTCAATTTACATACTAGGTTGCTTAAATCCTTCCATAAAACGCACTTATTACTGGAAAAAAATTGGTCTAAAAAGTAGGTTGTTATAAATCTAGAATTTTTTTGGTCTACAAAGTTGGTTGTTAAAAATACCATTATTTACATAGTAGGTTGCTAAACCCCTTACATAAACCGGGCCGGGCTCATTACTGGAAAAAAGTTGGGCATACAATGAAGGTTGCTCAAATTACAAATATTTACAAACTAGGTTGCTAGAAAACCTGCATAAATGTTAGTCTTATATGGAATAAGTTTTTTTGCTCTATAAAGTAGGTTGCTATAAATTTCATTTTAAATAGAGTTGGTTGCTAAAAAACGTGTATAAATTGTATTCAATGTTAAGTAATATATTCATTTTCAATCTTTCATAGCACAAAGTAAGCACTATAGCGAACTATATATTCCTGCAAATTAATGAGATCTTTGAAACTAGGTTGCTAAAACTAACTTTTTTAGCAAACTATGTTGCTATAAAAATTATTTTAATATATATTTTGTATTAAAATGTGGTGTGTTTAAAAGACGATTAATTAAACAAGAAGAGTTTTATAAAATATTTTAGATAAATAATGATAAATTAGTTTAATTTATAATTAAAAAATTATAAAAGATATTAACCATTCAAGATGTTATTTAAGTCAAAATTAACAAAATATTAAAATAATAGTAATATTTTTAAATCGTAATATAAATTTATTTTTATATAGCTGCACTTATAAATTAAAATAAAATAAAATTTATGTTTTAATACAAACCATTTGACCTGGAGTCCGTGTGATATAAGATATATAAAATATATGTTTGGGCAGTGATCTTGTTTGAAACCCTAACCTTCGCCCAAATCAAGTTACGCGAATTGATCATATACTGGCGATTGCCCTCGACTCATTTGTTCATGTGCGACTGTTTCTGAACATCATTACGCCATGGGAGGACACGGAGGTCTGAATATTCTCCCTCAGAAACGCTGGAATGTATACAATTTTGACAACCGAGAAAAAGTTCGCAAAGACGAAGAAGCCGCAGCCAAAGAAGAACAACTCAAGCGCGAGCAATCTCGCAAGCGCGACACCGAGTTCCGCGTCGAACAGCTACGCCAAGCCCGCGGTTTGGCTTCAGTTTCGGCTTCGAATCCGGCTTCCTCCTCACACCAATCCACCGCTGTCGCAGCCGATCCGGCACCCTCACCTGAAGCCGAGCCAAAGTCGAGACATATTAATTTGTTTGAAGGAATCAGGATTTTTGATCCAGTTGAGATCGTGGATAAGAACAAAAGGGAATTGGGGGATGAAAAGAGGAAGGGGTTTAAGAGGATGAAGAAAGAGCCGGAGCCGCCAAAGGTGGTTTTGCCGGAGGATGAGAAGTATCGTTTAGGGTACGGAGTGGCTGGAAAAGGCGTAAAGTTACCATGGTACATGGAAAAACGCCCAAATGGTGATACTGAAGGAGTCGATACGAATGATGATGATGGTGATTCAGAGACAGTAACTAAGAGCAGTAAAAAGAAGAGCCTGGAGGAATTACGGGAAGAGAGGTTGAAGAGAGAGGCAAGAGAAAAGGAAAGGGAACGAGCTCTGATGCAACAGAAGGGTCGACGTGGGGCATTGGGTCAGAATGATAGAGGATATTCAAGAAGGTAAGGGATTTATCAGTTACTGCTTTCTGTTCCTGTTTCATATAAGCCTAAACAGTGCGACAAGGCAAAAACATAATTTCTTGAAATAGTTTCATTGTTCTTAGTTTTAAAAGAATGCCCCAAGATGGTACCCAAGCTTAAAATTGAAATTTAGCCTGATTAAAGGTTAACATTAGGAATTCAGTTAAAGACACGAACTTAATAGTGCATACAGCATTGGCAACTTTGAAACGTATCATTAGAGCACATCCAGATAAGTGCAGAAAATAGATTATGATTATGAACAAGGGATGTACTTTATGATTCATTATTGACCAATATGACAGTTTTTCTAAGATACTCACAACCAAGTTAAAATTCTATACATGAACAGAACCACAGTAATCATTTGAATATTCCTAGGTATGAAACAATATGATTTTTTAGCACTTAAACTGTTATACGTTAGAATGCCAAATTGACAAATCTGTATTGCTCTGTTCTGCTATTATTTTAGAGAATTTTTTTTACAACTACAATGGGTCTATATAAAATCATCCAATATGATATAATCTTCTTATTTTCAAATGTGTACTTATTCAATTGTATAACAAACTTGTCCTTTTACAATTTTATTTTATACATTCATACTATTTTGATATATTCAGTTTTACCCTTGAGTCTTACAATGAGATTGCATTAATTGGTAAATAAGGAAAAACAAGGTTGCATTAATGAATGGGCAGATGATGATGATGATGATGATGTTGACATGTTTCTCTCTTGTAATTGCAGGAGGTAATTGACTCAAGTACAAGAGCTTTTATAATTTGGTCAATTCTAATTCCTTTGTGTATGTAATGTATAGTTTATCAATCAAGTTTGACAAAAAAATGGAGGAAGTAAAAAACACCATCAACTAGCAACAAAGCAACCATTACCAGCTAAGTTGAACATGTTAAGGAGGCATTCAAATCCATCAAAAACCACTGGATAATCTCATCAATCCTCTCTTCAAGTTGTCATTGTAAAAAACCAAGTTTATCCTTTTGCTATGTCATATTTTTAACGAGGACACAAAATGAAATACTTACACTTATCCCTCTATAACATTTCCGATTCTTGGTGAAGTAGAGGGTTGGAGAAGAGGAACAAGTGCCTATGTGATTCTTTTACTTAGAAAGTAATATATTCTCAACTTTTTATAAGAAAACAAGTTACCTTTATTTGTAAATTCAAAAAGAAAAGTTTTTGTATTAAGATTTAACATATTTACTTAGCTTTTTACAGTGTTGTAAACCGCCTACGTGCTAGGCGGACAAGTTCTGCCTACGATTAGTGGTAGGCGGTCAAATTAGACGGATTTGGTCAACGGCGGTTAAAATCAGGTTTAAGCGGGATTAGGCGGCAAATTTTTCAATTTTACAAAATTCCAAATTTTCAAAACTTCAAAATTTTCAAATTTCAAAAATTATCAAATTCTCGTAAAAAACAAATTTTTCAATTTTACAAAATTCCAAATTTTCAAAACTTCGAAATTTTCAAATTTCAAAAATTTTCAAAAATTATCAAATTCTCGAAAAAAATAAATTTTTAGATTTTTAAAATTTAAATTTATAAAATTTCAAAATGTCAGAATAATAATATATATTATATATTTTATTTTATTAGTAATTTCAAATTTTTATTATGTAAATAAATTATGATAATCGGAGGCTAAATTATGATTATTGATAATTAAAATTGTCAAAAATGCTATTAATTAATCTAAACATTCTGATGTTTGATGACTTATATATTTAAACACTTAGATTTATCAAATTTTTGTGCTTATTTATTCATTTTGTAGGGATATAGGTAATATCTAAATTTTTAAAAAATAAATTTTGTTACAATTAATACTCCCCGCCTAGGCGCCCGACTAGTCTTCGCCTAGACCGACTAGTCCTAGGGCCCAGTCGACCGTTCCCCTACCGCCTAGCGATTTCTACAACCTTGACTTTTTATATACAAGAAATTTACATTTTATTACTTAAAACACATATTTTAAAATAATTTGTACAATGATATGATCATTTCTATAACGAGTCAACCGGATGTAACTAAAAACTTGTATAGAATAATACTTGCAAACCCATATCAATCTTCAAATGTTTTTCATGTGTAATAATAATTTTGAATGCAAAAGAAGTCTAATGAGTCAACCGGATGTAACTAAAAACTTGTATAGAATAATACTTGCAAACCCATATCAATCTTCAAATGTTTTTCATGTGTAATAATAATTTTGAATGCAAAAGAAGTCTAAATTTTCATGAATTGACAAACAAAATAATTTAAGTCAAATTATACAAATTTACCCGATATTATATGGTAAATATATTATTGTAAAACTCGACTAAGAGCATCCTATAATGGGAGTTTTTCAAATGAAGTTTTATCCTATAATGGGAGTTTTTCAAATGAAGTTTTTATACAAAGACTTGTTAATTTACAAGCTCTTCGAAGAGAGCTTTTTCAATATTTTAGTTAGACCAATACCATTCAACCAATAAAAAATTAACAAATATCTTTTTCAATCATTTTTTGTAGAGACTATATTTATCTATTGTTATTTTTAATTCATGAAAAAGCTTAACTAAAAAGCCTTTTCTATTGTGGAGATTTTTTGAACTTTTTATTTAATTGATATGGCATGAAAAAAAAAATTAGCCAAAAAGTTTTGCTATTGTAGATGCTCAAAGAATTGCAAGTATTGTTTGTTGTGCATGACATGCATTACCCAATGCAACACAACACGGCATTATGTGTCTTTAGCGCATGACATAAAATGGGCATAAAGCTTGGGGGGAAATTATAAATTGTGTGTGCATTTACTCATTTAGTCATTTTTCTCATTTTAGTGTTCGAGAGGGTAACCACCTATTAATATTGTTCCAAATTGTTAAGGTAAAACCCATTGATTTGATGATTGTAACCAACTATTAATATTGTTCCAATTTGTTAGGGTCAAACCCATTGATTTGATGATTGTCAAGTAAGTTACCTTCTAAGCTATTATTTAGTTTTCAACTTGAGGTAACTTAGTTAGGCATTAAGGACTCGATCAACACAGGTTTACCTAGACAACATGAGCTGCCTGAAGCCTGGATAGCTTAGATTTGAAGAACTATCACTTAAATATAATTAAACTACCACGCTAATACTTGAAGCTATTGAAGATAATGTTTGTCAAGAGTTCAAATAAGAAAATATGGATAAGACTTGCAATTCAAGATCACCACATAAGTTTTCATGTTTGTATGTGATTGTGGTACTAGCTTTAGATTAGTACTTATATAATTCTAATTCTATCTTGTACGTACTTCTGTGATATTATCATGAGAGTTTTGTTTGAAGAAATAGAAATAATTGAGAGAGTTATATATATATATATATATATATATATATATATATATATATATATATATATATATATATATATATATTTGAGGTGTGTCTCTGTATATTCTATTCGTATTTAGATACTGTTTTGATTAATATACAAATCAGTTTCAAAGTACTTTTCGTGTTCATTATAGTGTGATTACAAAATCTAGTACCAAAGCCAGGTATTAAACTAGCTTTAGACAACTATATAAAAGAGCTGTTATTTTCGCAATATCTGCTCTTTTCAAGATACAAGCAATCATATCATGTATTCACCAAGCCATTTCAATCCAACTCTTCAAAAAAGCGTCCACCCTTCGATGAGAAAAACTTCACAATATGGCTAAGAAATACTCATGGTTCTTAAAACCATGGACTACAACATGTTGGATGTTATCATTGAATAGACTTTTGTTCCAGCAAGCCAAGTCAATGAATCTAGCACTCTATGATCTGCTCTTAAAACTATCAAGACTCATATTAGTAATTGGATAAACGATTATAAGAGAAAAGTTAATCTTGGTGTAACACCTAGATCTTCCATCTACAATGCTCTTTCATATGATGTGTATCACTAGGTTGAAAACTGCTATTCTAGTAAAAGAGATGCTTGATACATAAAAGATCAAAAGAATAAGTGGTTAAAAACAAATTCCATCTATCATGCTCAAAAGAATAAAGGGAGATTCTTTAAGAATGCTTATTCTTTGGATGTATCTTTATTTAAAAACTCGATATTGTTCAAGAATGTCTTGCGCCATGTGAAATCTTTTCACCGTTAATGTATCATAATGCAATTATTCTTTAAGTATGCCTATTATTTTAGAATATGGATTATTACATGTACTTCTCTTTAATAAATCATCATTCTTTAATAAATTCCATCTACAACAACTCACGAAAATATCATTCATTCACTTTGAGATTTATTGAAAAATCGGATAAAAGTCGAAATTGATTAGAAATCACATTAGAATTAAAATTGAAATTTCAAACCTAATAAAAATTAGGTCAAACTCGCATCCTTAAAATCCACCACTTCGTAATTTATTAAAACCAAAAAGTTCAATTTACCCCTAATGATTTCAATATAGAAAGAAATTTATTTTTATTTTTAATTATCATCATGGCATTATTGATCATAATCTTCTAATTTTTTGATTTAATGGACATAAAGTGGTCATACAATCATACTACATTTACAATTTACATTTAATCTTAAATCTCGCTCTTTCTCTCTTTCTCTTTCTCTCTCTCATTCTCTCCCTTTCTCTCTCTCTCTCTCTCTCTATATATATATATATATATATATATATATATATATATATATATATATATATATATATATATATATATATATATATATATATATATATATATATATATATATATATATATATATATATATATATATATATATATATATATAGAGAGAGAGAGAGAGAGAGAGAAAGGGAGAGAATGAGAGAGAGAAAGAGAAAGAGAGAAAGAGCGAGATTTAAGATTAAATGTAAATTGTAAATGTAGACACACACACACATACAGGGGTGGAACACAAACATTAGAACTAAGGGCCGAGACCAAAACATCAAAAAATAACTATAAACAAATTTAATTTATATTAAAGTTATTACATATAAAAAACTAAAGAAAAAAATTTAATATAAAATATTCTAATATGGTTCATCAAAGTGGAACTCATCTATCTTTTGCATGTTTAAAGTCTTCTACAACTGTCTATAAACTAGACTCTTCCGCAAGCTCCCTTTCAAAGTACAAAACTAATGCATCATTTAAAAACTTATCTTCCATTCTATTTCATTTAAAAAATCCATGAATAGTTGATTTTTTTTCATGTTAATCTACACTACATAACATAATTAACTAATAATTAACAAACAATCAAATCAAATAGTAGTTAACATTTGTATTTGACAAAAAACTAATTATTTTAATTTACTTAAACTTTTTACAACAATTATAATTATTAATTTAACAACAATTTATAATTCTACTTCAACAACAATAAAAAATTTATCTAATTAATAGAAATAAAAGGTCAAAAAATATAATTTTTTAACAAACTAATTTATCTTAATTTCCATTGAAATTTCGTTACATACTAGAACTTATGTATTTCCATTGAACTTATGTATTTTATATTACAATAATATATATATATATATATATATATATATATATATATATATATATATATATATATATATATATATATATATATATATATATATATATATATATATATACTTGAAATAATATGACAACATGAAAAGATGTCCAATTTCAATATAATATAAAAAATCACAGAAAAATAAAAATATATTGTAATTATTAAATCATAATTATTAGTTTGTATTTTTTCTATTACATTCTAATCGTTTGTTCATAATATAAATCAATAAACAAATACATGTACAGTTATAAATATTATAATTAAGTTTATAATGATGAGTTTGTAGGTTTTTATATAATCAATTAGTTCCAATGTTTTTTTTAAATTTGATTTGATATTTTTTTAAATTGTTGATTAATTATATACTAATGAATAAAATATAAACACATTTACTACAATTAAATACATTAAAAACCTACAAATTCCATATTGTCAAATAACTTCTCACATATTCATTCGATAATCATATTCTAGAACACATGGTTTGAAACTTTACTTTGAAACAATTATACAAAAATAATCTATAATAAAACATTCAAAAATATAAAAATAACATATTATTAGTTCTATTGGCGTTAGAAATATTAAAATGTAAATGTTCAAATATAACATAATAATATACATTAGATGATCATATTATTTATTTATTTTACCAAATACAATTTAAATATTTCAATCCTCTTTAATTAAGTACCACAAGTATCAATTAAGCACCATAAGTAGAAAAACCTCTTCATTGTACTATTTTATGTTAAATAATTCTTATTTGAAATTTGAAGGGTATATTATTATTTTGAAATATCATATATGATTGTTTGATTGAGTTTCATCATTGTGGATGTAACTAATCATTTATTAAAGATATACACTATATTGATTTGAAACACACAACATTTTAATTGTTTTTAGTAATGATCCAGAGTTCATTTATTACAAATAAATAATAACCGGTTTAAACTTAACTGACAATAATAATATATAGTAACATAAATTATAATTTATATTACATTACCTTAAAGAATGGTTGTTATTTTAAATTGTTATTATGATAGAAATAAAAAAAGATGGTAAAACAAGTAATATTTAAATTAGTTAATAATCACAATAGAAAAAGTAACACTAAATTAAGAATTATATTTAACTTTATTCAAGCGCCGGTCGCTGGTAAATGTCATTGGATATTGTGATTGTAATAGATGTTTCGTGTTCAAAGTAGTTACAAGTTTATATATCAACTTTGTGGAAGAATTATTATTTTATATATAATGTTAATGGCAAGGTTTTTCTTACATAACTTTAACCTGTGCAACCCGCGAGATTTCGTATAGTTTTTAATATAAAGAGTCGAGTACACATTACATATGCCTAGCCCCTGCCACCTAGCTCCATTACCCCATACATTTTCATTGTATCTAATATCTCTCGACTTTTATCTCACCGTCATATAGAAAAAGAATTACAGTCTAGAGATATAACTTAGAGAGAGAAAGAAAAGAAATATAAACCTACAATGAGGAGTGTTATCTACCGATGCAAAATATGGTTTTGAGAGACGAAGACGAAGAGCAGAAAAAGAGCCAAAAAAACGCCCAACGATCTTTTTTTACTTTCCAGTAAGCGACTTTTTTTACTTTCTAATGAGTAGTTGTTTTTTCGATGAGTGGTTCTTTCCGACAATATTATTCTCTAGGTTAGGTTTTGGTGTTTCTTGAGATGAAGCTAGTAACTGTAAAATAAAATAGCTATTTTTATAGAGTTTTAGTTTCCATATTAACCGGTGTCCTAATATTATTAGGAGTAGTTTTGATTTTGTTTTTCCGATTTCATTGTTAATAATTTGATTAGTTTTCTTGATTTTTAATTTCCTATGATTTTCTTGTTTTGTTTGGGTTATATTAATCTCTAAGATTGTTTTCTTGATATATATTTTTCTTGATATATAATGAAACGAGGAGGCTAGAAACTACAGATAATATAAAATCAATCATATATATATATATATATATATATATATATATATATATATATATATATATATATATATATATATATATATATATATATATATATATATATATATATATATATATATATATATATATATATAGAAGTTCAAATGAGACCATGTAAATTTTGTGAGACGAGAAGACGCAATTCTAACAACTCATTTTGGAGATCAAAAAATAAAAAAAATAATAAAATAGGCTAAAATAATGATAATTTTAAAAAAAACAATTTTAGAATGTTGCTGGATGTTGCATATTCTAATAGAATATTACACAAACTAGTGTAATATTCTACTAGAATATGAAAAAAGGCTAATTTTTTATTTTCTATTTAATTTTTTAAAATTTTTTTTGAATAAAAAAATGACGAAAATAATAAATAAATATGTTTTTTTCAAATTTTTTTAATTTATTTTGCATTTTTTATTTTTTTTTTCTGTTTTACACCCAAAATGAGTGGCTAGGAATGCGTATCCCGGTCTCACAAAATATAATGGTCTCATATGAACCTATATATATATATATATATATATATATATATATATATACTAGCTGCGTACCCGCGCAATGCGGCGGCGGAAAATAGTTTCTTTTTGGTGATTAATTACTATTCGGCGGCGAACATTAGTTTCATTAGGGTACCCGCGCAATGCAGTGAGTGACAGATACGGGAGGGGTTTAGATATTTATGGTGTGGCGTGCAGGAAACATAAGATAAAATACTTAAACATTATCATGCTCCTTCCGTCATAAAATCTTCAAATCACGATTAAAAAGTCATATATCTATTTTACAAATAGTATTTAAACGCTATACAAGATAAAATATTTAAGCCCTATGAAAATTGAGATATAACTAATAATAAATGGATATATGCTACAAACCATGCGTATGCTTCTGAAAAAGGTACTGCACAAGAATATGCGTTCCATTACCAAATCCTTTGACTTCTCCAAGCTGTCTAGTAAATAAGATCTACCCCTTTTCTAATTTTTGAACCAACACCAGCATCTTCACTATTAATTTAGCATCTTCACTATTAACTTAAACAAGCGTCATTTCCATCCAAAATTGTATCTTCGCCATCTTTTACATTAGAGAGTAAATATGAGCAAAAGGTCGTTCCACCACGTGTTCCGGAAGATGTCGAGAAAATCTATGAAAGGGCGGTGTTCATGTGTTGTCCAAGCTGACATGGCACAGAACGTGAAGTGTGTTGCATGACATGCCCCATAGCCTAAACGATCCAAAAACACAATTATTTTAAAATATAATGGATTCCCATAGAGCATTGGATCCCTTTTTTATCCAGTTCAAATGCAGTTTTTATCATCCTCTAAATTAATATTTGATATAAAGAAGGTTTGAAAAATATATAGGTTTTAACCTATATGAGTTTGCCGATCTAAACATTATCTTTTACTTCTTGGTTTTTTAAAAAGTTATTTATTTTTATAAACACTCCCAAACACCCCACCCCATAGTGTATTGATACATTGACTCTTTGAATAAATCATTTTGTATCTTAATTACGTCAAATATCAACTAAAGATGTGTGCTTTTGGCACAAATGTCCTACCTTCTTTTACTCATTTTAAACATTTTCTTTACATTCACTAATGTAGGGATCGCATGATTCTAAATACTGCTTCCACAACGAACTTGGTGATGTTAAATAATTATCACTAACCATAGCACAGCCAGTGGATCAATTCAAATTTTGCTATATAAAAGTGTTTTTTTACTTAAAACTCAATGGTTGCTTTTATTCAAATCCATCCGCATGATGACAAACCAAGACCACTTTATGTCTTTTCTTTATTGCATTATTCTTATAAATACAATTATTAAATACACAGTGCATGTATCAAAGAGGCTAATGTCATATCATACGGATGTAAAGCCACTCACAAAAAACATACTTTTTGTTTCCATGAAGAATAAATTAAAGATGCAAATAAATTAAAGATGCAAACAAATTGACCAAAGTAAGGAGACGTTAGTTTAAAAAATCTGAAGAAACCCTAATGCTACAAACCTCATGCCGCCTCTCTCCTCACATCTCTCTCTTTCTCTCTGGCAATCTCTAACTTCTTTCTGATTTCTCTCTCGTCCGACCTCACCGTCCCCATCTCCTCTCACTCTCACCGCCAACAGCAGATTGCCGCCGGTTCAGCGCCTCACCGCCGGCATCTAGTCGTTTCGTTCTCTGTCTGTCGATCTCACCTCACCGGCGGCCACATGTTCTCTCACCGGCGGCTCTCCTTTGATGCGGTAAGACTCAGATTTGTTGTTCTCTCTTTCTCATGCTATCTCTCTCATATAATGGGTGGTTTTGGAACCAAGAAGTCGGTGACGCAGGTGGAGGTCGGTTACCGGAGGTCGGAGGTCGGTGACGCAGGTGGTGGTCTTGTTTCTTATTTTCGAGATATATCAGAAATTGTTAGATTTAGTTAGATTATGTTAGACATAGGTGAGTGCTGAGTGTTATGTAGTGAGGTTTATGTGTATTTTTATTTTGAATCTGGTTCTTCACAATAAAAGAGAACTGAATTAGTGTTTAGATCGTCTCTTTCTTTTTTCTGATTTGGTATCAGAGCTAGAAGCTCTTGCGTGACCACTCCTTCGTTTCAGACTCTTGTGAGAATACAATATCGATTTCGACCTTCAGATTTGGTCTGGTTCGACTTGTGTTCATCGGATCTATTTTTTCGACCTTTGATTTCGATCTTCTGGCCCCTTCTTGGCTCGCAAGTTCCCGAGTTCTTGGCGTATCACCGGATATGCTTGTTTTTTGGCTCGAGTTCTTGGCGTGTCTATCGGATCTGCTTGTGTTCGTCAGATCTGTGCGATTTATATAAACCAGTTTTTTTTTTTTTTTTTTGTATGTGAAACTCCGGATCCGAGTGAAGACTTGTAGTTTTTTGTGTTCTTTTTCTTTTTCTTACTCGATCTATGAAACTCATGTCTTTTGAGCTGAGAAATGGTTGTTATTAGTTATTTGTCCTCAGATCTGGACGTTTTTTGGTCCTACTCGATTGATGAAACTCAATCTGAGTTGAGATCTGTTGTTTGTTTCTAGCATTCGGTGTATTGGTGATAATTCTGCCATTGCTTTAGTTATATTCGATGTAACATAATTTTATTAAGGTTTTCTGTTTTGATTGTGATCTATAGGCAAAAAGATCGGAGTTGCACATGAGAAAACAACTTCAGGTATGATTGATATACTCAGATTGACAATTTGTGGTATTATATGCCAAAAAGGACGTTTTACTTTATACACATATACTATATAATTTAAAACATGTGATGTTGTATACTCAAATCTCTGGATTTTTTGTTTTGAATTTTTGATTTAGGTTCGACAAATCTCTAGATTTTCAAAAGACCATTACAACACTTGTTCTATATTAGGCCTGCAAAAATATGTCTATTACAAAAATTGTGTTTTTGTTCAAAAATTGAATTGAGATTTTAGAAAAGCAAAATGTTATTGGTATTGAAAGATCTATGTATATTTCTATTTTGACATGAAATCTTATGATTTAGTAAACTACTACTTTTGTATTGTGCAGAAATAGAAACAAACTATCAGATCTAAACAGGTTATTGGAGAGCAAAAAAATTGGAGTAAAGAAGAATGTATGTCACTTCCTGATCTATACCTTGTATTTTCATTCTGTAAATTGATTCATACCTGCAAACAAAAAAAACTACAAAGTTTAGTATCTCTATAACACCAACATTTATATAATCAGCTTGTAAAAAGATAATTATCCTAATGTTTGTGTCTGTGTGCAGAAACTAAATTGCCATTATTCAAAAACATGGCTTGAAGAAAATTTAAAGCAGAAACAGACATATATAAACCATTTTTGGAGCAGAAAAAAAGATTGGTGTAAAGAATTGTTTGGAAACATGTTGATTTATAGTGTGATTTTGGTTTGACTTTATGATGAGTTTTATATTAGAGATTTGAAATTTGAAATGAAGGATTTCTATTGGTTTAAAGTTGTTGGTTTGGATCATCAAATATCAAAGGTTAAGATTGATTTAATAATCATCAAGGGCTAAAATCAGATCTGATATAGTAATGCTTAAATAACTTGTACATTTTTAAGACATTAAGACTTTTGTGCTTTAAAATGTTGTAATTTATATATGGTTTATAGTATAGTATAGATATATATATATATATATATATATATATATATATATATATATATATATATATATATATATATATATATATATATATATATATATATATATATATATATATATATATATATATATATATATATGTGAAATGTTGCAAAAATGCAGTGTCCTAAGATTAAATATTTAATTTTAGAGAAAACTGCAGAAAAGATCTTTGTGGTTTTTTTTGTGGTTCTGATCCAAATCTTTGTATTTTTGTATGAATAGTCTTTCTTTTTGCTGAGGTTTCTTTGTGGATATGATCCCTGTCCAAACTGAAATGTGTATTTTACCATTTTAATTTTTTTCTTTTTCTTTTTATCCATTTACATATTTTAATAAATAAAAAAAATAAAAAGCCCCTTTTCTCTCTTTCTCTCTCTCTCTCTCTCTCTCTCTCTATCTATAAATCACCCACCCACAGTTTTCCCTCTCTGATGACCAACCCCAATGTCGTATTCTCGCTTCTCCCTCTTATCACGCTTCTTTCTCCCAAACAACAAAGGAAACCTTTAATCCTTGATACCATTGTTACCAAGATTTGCGGAAGATAATTCAGATAACGATTTTATATGGTTGTTGAATGTCAAACTGATTATATCAAGATCACTATGCATTAGCCATTTCCTGCTGTAGGAAAGATCAATACATTTTGAGCCAGATTGATGGTGAATTATGTTGTTTCTTTAACGACTTGAATGACACCAGAGAGTGTTGGATTTTCTCCTAAATATTGGATTTCCGGCGGTAGAACGGCGAGGATGGGGAGAATCTCGTTTAGCTTGTTCCTTATTAATTTCCATCTCGATGAGAAGACACTGATCGAGTGAGAGAAGGTTATTAAGGACGAGATTTGATCGATGGGTAGCCGGAGTCTTGAATTCCCGACGAGTTGGGTATTTTCTTCCTCCATCTTGGTGTTTTACTTGTTCAGAAACAAAACCATTATCCAGCAGTGATTTCCGGTGATTTGTTAGCAACTTTAAAGCTAAAGTTACATCAAATTGAAGTTATTACTAGTGTACTTGTTTGTTGTCACCTAGAGTAGAGTATAGGTGGTTGTGATTTGACAAATGTATCATTTGAGACTTATGATGATTTTGTAGTCATTGCCTTAAGGTAAAGGGGTGTATTTGGTATTCACCTTATCACCTACAGAAAGAATGTGAAAATGTTTAGGTTGATCAGTCGCGGGTTTGTTACAGGTTAGAAACCAATACAAGGGAGAGCCGAGTAGACGACATTGAGGGTTAGTCATCGGAGAAGAAAAACGGTGGGTGGGTGATTTAAAGAGAGAAAGAGGATAGAGAGATGGTTAATCAAATGAGAAAAAGAGAGAAAGGGGGATTTTTTTATTTTTTATTTATTAAAATATGTAAATAAATAAAAAAAGAATTCAAAAAATAAAATAGATATTTTATCATGTCATGACATATCTACAAAGAAACCTAACAAAAAGACAATTCATACATAAATAGCCACAAAAAAATATCAAACTAAATTGGACCAGATTTGTCTTAATTTTATATATTAAAAGCGGGAACGTCCAGAGAATTAGCGGGAAAACAGTATTGAAAACAAGGAACGAGTACAGGGCTGTTGGAAGCCATTGTTGGTAGTTTCTCACTCACGCAAATCATATGGTAAGCAAATGCGCAATGGAGGACGCCGCTTTGATTTTCGTACCTTCCTGTAAACTTACGTACTCGCAGAAGGAGAAATTACAGTCTTCCCTTTTCGACCGCGAATCAGAGGTGTTTTCAGCGGACGAGGCTTCGGAACAGGCCACTGGAATAATAATGACCTCTATGCCGGAAAGCTCTGATGATTACCAAACCCCTCCAGAACACCAACTTTCTTCTCAGAACTCTAGCAATGACGGTCAGGTGCTGGCGACAAAGACTGCAGTTCTTGATCAGGAGGCGGAAAGTGGTGGCGTTCGAGGCGGAGAGAAGATGGTGGTGGATGATAGCTATGATCGAAAGGAAAAACGGATGGTTGATTTAACGAAGGACTCGGATGATCTAGCGTTTTTGGAAAAGAGTCCTAGGTCTATTGAAAAGAATGATACAGTGATGGTTGATGTGAATGATACTGAAGAGATGGGAGTGGAATTTACGGTTGAGGAAACTAAGGCTGAAAGTCGGGTTGCACCTAAAGTGTTTGTAGAAATGCCGATGAGAGAACAAGAGGCGAGAATGAGCAGTACAGAAGTGAACAGGAGCTTAAACAAAATAGCGGACCCCAAAGGAAAAAGACAATTGCCGGTTTCATTTCATGGAGCAGAGAAAAAGCATGAGGGATTCATAGATACCTTAAGTCGTGCTATGAAATTACAGAAGGGGGATGTAAAAGCTGATGGGGATGATGATTTTCTGGAGACTGCAAAACGGCAGGGCATGACTTTTCCTCGTCCCAGGTGGTGGCCACCGGAAGGTGAAGGTGGTTCTGAAGATTAAACTTAAATGGTAACATACTTTTTGTTGGTTGGTTGATGTTATGTTTTTTTTGGATAGGTTTGTATGTCATGTAATGACTTTTGGTAATTGCTCATCTGCCTCATCCATCATGTGATGACTTTTGGTTGGATATGGACATTAGCAACAGAGCATTAGATGCGACTCAATAGCAAGAATATATATATATATATATATGTCATTATTAAAGGCCTATTGTCCGAATTTCTTATAGTGAAAATGACGCCGTATTTTGAAGAAGAAAGAAATGTGAATATAAAGGTAATTAAATACCACTAATATAAAGGTGAATATTTTGTAGTGAAAGGTGCATATAAACTCAATATGGTAAATACCACTGATATGGATAAATACTAAAGCAATCCCTAACAATACAATATTCACCCATATACCTTAGTTGTGAGGTTGAAAGCTTTGCCCGAGATGTGAAGGGCTTTCAAGGTCTGTTTCCAAAAATCACCGGGGATCCCTTTGAAGTATAATATGATATAATGCATGCTTATTAAAACAATCTGGCTAATAATTAAACACAGAAAGATTGATTAGTATAGGTTTTATTTTAGGACTAAGATTTAATGTTATGATTTAGGTTTGAGTATTTGATATATTTGGGTTTGATTTTGATACCGTTGTCATGTTAATATGTAGACGAAGAAGAGGTAGACACATGGATGCAATTTAAGAAAAATAATAAACAAAAAAACACGGCACATATATGCTACATGTTTAAAAAATGTCATCCCAATAAAGAATAAAAAACCCCAGTAGTACCCAAAAGTGGAAAAAGTGTGCAGTTGTTCACCTGAATTTGACTTTATCACTAAATTAAGAAACCAGAATTAGACAAGATTTATATATTTTAATATATTTATATTTATGGTTTCTTATTAATAAATAAAGGTTTCGTATTGAACTTATATTGGTGTTGTGATTTCTTATTGGGGCTGTACCTATCTTCTAAAAGATGATCATTTGGACCAAGACGACAGTGGAGTATTGTGACAACCAAACTTATCATCTCTTGCGTATATAATAGATTTCAAATCATTAAACAATATATCATCCTTACAACATATCCGAGATGTCAACTTTCCCAATTTCTTCTAGTGCTTCATTACCAACCCCTGATGACAATCGTAGCAGGAAGCAAGATGTCATTCGCAAGACTGTGAATTTCCATCCTAGCATTTGGGGGGATCAATTTCTTACTTATCATCAGGTTTTTAAGTTACTACTTGATTGATTACAAGTCACAAAAAAAAAAAAAAAAAAAAAAAAAAAAAAAATCTATATCTAAATTCCTTTTGCTAATTCATACGTGCATGTAGAAAAGAGGTTTAGTTATCGAAAAACAACATGCTGGCGAGCTCAAGGAAATGAGAAAAAAACTAAAGATCACAGATTACAGTGAACCAATGCAACATATGAAGGTTTTAGAACTTATTGATGCAGTCCAACGCCTGAGCATAGCCTATCATTTCGAAGAGGAGATTGAAGAAACATTGCAATATATGTATGGTACTTATGGTGATCATAAATGGATTCACAATAACAACCTACAAACCACTTCACTTTGGTTCCGAATCCTATGACAACAGGGCTTTAATGTTTCATCTGGTATATCTCTGACTCCTTCACAACCTTAATTGAACACAATCTCTCACGCCATTTTTTCTAAATAAGTCTCACAATCTCACAACATCAAACACTGATTAATAAGAGGACATATTACAGGAATATTCAAGAACCATATGGATGAGCATGGACATTTTAAGAAATTCTTAAGTAAGGATGTTCAAGGCATGCTTGCTTTGTATGAAGCAACATATATGAGTGTGGAAGGCGAAAAAGTACTAGATGATGCTCTTGAATTCACTAAACTTCACCTTGGAAACATAGCCAAGGATCCTTCATACGATGCTTCCCTAAGGACCCAAATAAAAGAAGCACTAAAGCGACCACTTCGAAGAAGGTTGCCAAGGCTAGAGGCCCTGCATTACATACATATCTACCAACAAAAAGCTTCTCATGATGATACATTAGTGAAGCTTGCAAACTTAGATTATAACATGCTGCAGTCAATGCACCAAAGGGAGCTCAGCCAAATCTGCAAGTATGTAACATCCAACCATTCCAATCTCTCTTTTCTTCTTACAACACAAAACTTAGTGTCCCAAGCAGGACTTAAACCCTCAATCTTTATCCAACAACTCCTGATACCGTTGGGTCACACGCCCTTTGGTAACGTGAAAGCAATCAATTGTTAGTTAAGTTGATTCTCCACGGTAATTCCACTGTGGTTAATTCAAATTAATTAATCTATTGTTTGATTGGTTCTCTTGCATTTATGTCTTAGATGGTGGAAGAATTTGGACATCTCGAACAAGCTACCATATGTTCGAGATAGATTGGTGGAAATGTACTTTTGGATATTAGGAGTCTATTTTGAGCCTCAACATGCCCATACAAGAATTTTTTTGGTCAAGACAAGCATGTGGTTAATTGTTATGGATGACACATACGATAATTATGGTACTTATGAAGAACTCCAGATCCTTACCAAAGCCATTGAAAGGTACATAATACACACTTCTCTCTTATACATATATAATTCCTTTTAGTAGTTTGTATAATCAATTAATCTTAAATGTATGTTATCTAGGTGGTCCTTAAGCTGCTTGGATGTGCTTCCAGAATACATGAAACTTATATATGAAGAACTTATAAATATTTTCCATGGAATGGAGGAAACCCTAGAAAATGAAGGAAATACAAATCATATCTACTATGTTAAAGAGTTGGTAATATGCATACCCACTGATCGGAGAATTTAATAAATTATAAAAAGAGTCAATTACAGTTTTGGTCCCTGTGGTTTACCTCTACTTTCAGTTTTAGTCCAACTTTTGGAATTTCACATTGATGGTCCCTATGGTGGCCAAAATCTTGTACTCTTGGTCCATGACCATGTAAAAAGACTAAACTTACTTTTATATTTTCTTTTTCATTTTTCTTTAATTGTATTATTTATTTGGTAATTTAAAAGAAAATTTTACATCCCACCCCAACCCCCTCTTTCTCTGTGTGATTCCATTCTTCCTCTTCAATCCTCTTGGAATGGGTAACCTAAATCTTTACACCGCCCTTGCCACCGCTGGAGTCCGCCGCCGCTTCTTTCGATTACTCCCATGTGAGGTTTTGAATTTCAGCACATGCTACCCCACCGAAAAGACGGTTAAAATCCAATGTTTTTTTGGTAACCAATGATACTTGATTTTTACATTTCCTCCATTATTAGTGGTTTGTTTCTCCGTTTCTTCAAAGTATAATTTCGCTAGTCCTCCATATTTAGTTTTCCCTGAAACAGATTTTGAACGCGTTTATTTGATGTGACATTTTTAAAATTAAATCATCTAGAGAAGCAATCAAATTTATCCTCGCCCCAAACAGGTCTGTTGCCCGATTCCGTCAAATCCTGCTATATCCAGGTAAAAAGACGGTTAAAAATAAAGTTATTACACAAAATCGAAATACACAGAAATTGAACCAAGTAAACAGAAATTGATGATTCACAACAATATGTTACACAAAATCGAATATTCACAACAGAATTTGAAGAATCACAACAATGTGTTCCACCATTTAAATAGAAAAATAACCGGAAATTGAAGAAATCGGCATACCTTTGGGTGAGGTTGAAAGACGATTCGGTTATCAGTTTGAAATCGAAGAACCAAGCTAAAAGAAGTCAACGAAATCAACTGTGAACGAGGCTGAACGAGGTTAACAGCTTGAAACCGATCCAATCTTGAACGATGTTGAGGACGACTGTGAACGAGGTTGGGGTATTTTTCATTTTTTTAATTATTAAAATAAATAATGGGTTAAAAGATAAATTAAAAAAAATTAAAAAAACATTTTAGTCTTTTTACCTGGTCAATTGACTATTTGTACAAGCTAAATGAAAACTTAAGGACCATGGAAGTAAAATTTCAAAAGTTAGACTAAAACTGAAATTAATGGCAAACCACAGGGACCAAAACTGTAACTTACTCAAAAAAATATTATTTTTTCCTGGTACATACTCACATTATATAAATATGTGACTTGGCTTACAGATGAAAGACTACACCCGGAACCTCTTAGTGGAAGCCAAATGGTTAAAAGAGGGGTACATGCCAACACTAGAGGAGCACATGTCTGTTTCGTTGGTAACTTGTGCGTATGCACTCATGATTGCGACCTCTTATATTGGAAGGGGTGATGTCACTGAATACTTTAAATGGGTATCCACTTATCCTCCAATTGTCAAAGCTTCATGTTTGATTCTAAGAATTATGGATGATATTGCTGCCCACAAGGTAATACGTACCCACTAAATAAATATATACCGTGGCCTTTAAATTAGAAAACAAAGCATTATATAGTTAATGACAGTACATACATATATATTTCAGGAGGAACAAGATAGAAATAATGTTGTTTCTAGCGTTAAATGTCACAAAAATAAATTTGGTGTGTCGGGCGAGGATGCATGTGAATCTCTCTCACAAAAAGTTGAGAATGCATGGAAAGTTATAAATCGAGAGTCTTTGAGGCCTACACAAATTCCTTTGCCTCTACTTACGCCTGCAATCAACCTTGCACGTGTGTGTGATGTCCTTTATAAGGTCAACGATAGTTACAATCATGCTGGGGAAGAAGTCATATATTACATAAAATCACTCCTTGTTCACCCTTTCGTTTTTTAAGTACAAGTGTTAATGTTATTTGCTGGTTCTCCTCTACAAACACAGTAGCTATAATGTTTCATGAGTTTGTTGTAGTTTTAGACTTTTAGTTCCTTAAAGTTTCTCAGCATAGTTTTATTATGTTACTATACCATTTGTAGGTTTTAGTGGCACTATTTTTGTACCACTATCTAATTCCTAAAATAAATATTATTTTCATGCTTTTAGTGACACTTTTTTAATACAAAAAATTTAGGAACAAATTTTTTAAAATTAAATAGAACATAATGTAATAATAAGACAATTAAAATAAGAAATTGAAACACATTATCATTACTTCAATTCAAACTTGTCTAACAAACATATTCACAATATTTAAAACGCAAATGTCTTCTAAAAAGTTTAATAAGTCTAAATGTTGTAGTAGTACTCAAAACATAAAACTATCAAACTCAATACTTGTTGGAGAAGAAACACAGAACTTGATTGATCTCGAACTTTGTATAATTGATCATCTTATTTATCCAACTTACGAACAATTACCTATCGTATAACCATAATATATCACATTAAAACATGTAAGAATATCACCAACATATAGGATACATAAAAAGACGCGTAAATCACTTGGTTAACCGAGTTCAAAGTAATATCGTTGTTACGAGAACTTTCTGATGAGGATCTTATATTTCCTAAAAGATAGTTATTAGGAACCATAGAAATTAGATAACGTAATAATAAAATACATCAAAGGAACATCGATAAAAAAGTGCAATCACATAACCCCAAATAATGGAATTTGCGACAAAATTACATAAACTTGAGACATGGCTGGATGAACTTGAAAGAAATTTGAGAAAAGTATTTGACTGTGAAAAAGGATAAGCATATTGATTTGTTGGACATCGACGTGTGTGATAGAAGACAATAATGATAGTTTTTGTGACAACCGTGTCCCGGGAGGGACTGTAGATCAAAAGTAAGAGCATTTTAACCTTTAGCATGGCCAAATAACGATGTTAAGGTCATTATGAGATAAGAAAAATATAACGATCAAAGCCTAGGAGTCAAAACGGAGCAAAAAGCGGAAAAAGATGACACTTTTAGTGTCGGCGCCTCGCGACGCGACGGCCATGATGGTCGCGACGCGACGGCTGTCAGCACGTCCGTAAATTGCGCCGTAAATCGCGCAATCAGGCAATCATTCGAGGTGAGTCATCGCGACGCGACGAGAAGGCTTGTCGCGACGCGAAGGATGTTCAGAGCCTATAAATACGAGGCACAAGCCTCATTTTTAAGGCAGAACACACACCAAACACATATACGATATAAGAGAGTGTTCTGGTAAGGGGTATACGTTGAGAGATGATAGTGAGAAGTAAAGAGCCAGCGGTAGCTAGTATCGAGGTGCTCGAGAGCTGTCAGAAGTCCGAAACGAGAACCGTGCCAGGACTCCGGGAAAGCACCAAACTCAAGTGAGTAATCGCTACCGTATCTCCCTAGTAGTTTATGCGTGTTAAACTATAGTAGAAAGTAATTATTGAATGAAATGCGAAGTAGTACAGTTATGATTAGTAGTTATGTGGAAGGAAGGTATGTTATGGTCCTGTTTGACGGGTCTGTCTTACGAGTAGTAGAGTGTCACGGGGTGATACTAGACAGTGTGATTAACCAGTAGTATAGTGTCCTTGCCAAAGGATGACATATGACATAGAATAAGGATAATGTGTAGATACTGTGTGTCAACTTCATAGGTTGCACCAGTATTGGTTTGGTAAGATGTAGGGGATATGGATATCCCATAAAACAAGCATAAGAAATCATGTAGATAGTTACCAAATGATGGATTTGGTAAAAGGGCGATAATACTATAAAGAAATCCGGTGCGGAACCGGTAAACATTTTAACATAAGAACGAATGAGTTGCCACGGTATGTTATACCGTAAGTTAGTAAGTGAGTGATGACAGTTAGTAATAAAGAAGTTACCGAATAAGTAGGTAACATAGTAGTAAAATGTATCACAATAAGTGATACCGTTAGTGAGTGACGTCAGACAGTATGGTAACATTATAAGTTACCAAGTAATAGAAGAAAGCACAGTCAGTATGGTAACGCCATAAGTTACCAGTTAGTAGAAGAGAGTGCAGAAAGACATAGTAAGAGTGTACGTACAAGAGAAGTGAGTTCCGTCGGGTAATACGGTAGTTTCGCAGTATGATGGACGAGTAAGAAAAAGTGATCGTATGACGGTCCGGTGAAGTAAGATGAATCTGTGAAACGAGTGTGGCTATTTAGGCTATACTGTGATTCGATTACTCACTAAGCTTTATAGCTTACCCTTTTATTTTATGTGGTTTTGCAGGTTTTGGTAACGCTCGGCTTGGATCATGGGACGATCCCTGGTGATATTATCTTGTAAAACTCAGGCTTTGGAGAGCCGGGGCGTTACAAATGGTATCAGAGCCGAGATTTGAGTGAACTAGGTGTCAGTAGAAAAGATTCCTAGACTCAAATCAGTAGGTATATGTAAATTACCTAATGATAGGTAAATATCACAAACATATTGTGATAAGGAGAGAGATGGGTAAACATCACAAAAATATTATGATGAGAAGATAGATAAAGATAAAGCAAAATATACATAGTAACTCAATATGAGTGTTAAAGAACTCCTTAGAAATCCAAGGAGAAAAAGATAGTAAGAACAGTGATAAGATAACTTGTTAAAAACAAGAAAGTAAGTGAGAAATAAGAGTTACAAGAAAATACTAAAACATGAGAATGGTACATAAGGTACCAAAGAAAATAAGCAGTATACTCATAAGAGTAATATAAGAAAGCTGAAAAAAAAGAACATGGTAACGAGTAAATAAGAAAGCAAGCAGTTTTGAGACAAGAAACAGTTTGAGTAAACGGTTTTAAGAAAGTAAATGAAAACTATAAAGAAAAGAGTTGGCTTTTAGCCATAATATATTTTTGAAAATATGATTTAAAAAGTCAACAAGAATGTAAGATATAAAGATAAAAGTGATAATAAAGTAGCTCTACGTAAGAGCTAAAGATTTAAAAGAAGTTTGTAAAAAGCTAAAATAGTAGCTCAACATACGAGCTAAAATATTTTACGAGTCGGAACTATGTTTCAGAAAAGAGTTTTAAAAGATATGAGATTTGAAAAGAGTTTTGAAAGCTATGAGATTCGTTCTATATAAGAGCGAAAGATGTTTTAGTTTAGCTAAGACCAATTTGAAACGAATGACAGTCGAGAAGAGAAAAGAAAGAGGTCCGGGCAGGCTTTCGCCATTTAAGGAAGCCTAGAAGACACTACTGGGATGGTACCTCCCTTCGCGAAGTAGTTGTCTAGCTTAGTATACCCTTGTGCTTGAATCCGTTCCAAGTCACAAAGGGGAGACAGAATGAGCATAACCTAGCGGGCGGATCTGTTCTGTCCCGCGAGGGGAGCTAGTAAAACGAGTTTCATGAGTATCAGTTGGTCTTATGCTAAGAGAAAGAAAGAGTTAAAGAAAGAATTATTTTTAAAATGAGGGTTATTTTATAACCAAAGAAGATTAAGGGTCTTTTAAATGACCAAAAGTTATGATAGAAATTTTTTTAACAAAAGAGTCGTTTTATAACCAAGAAGAGAAAAAGAGATTTTTCTAAAAAGAGTCATTTTTATGACTAGAGTATGTAAAAATTATTTTAAAGTATAATAGAGTCATCTTATGACTAGAAAGAGTAAAAAGACAATTTTTAATGACAGACCCAACTGTAACAAAATATAATTTCAGTTGGAAAGTATGAAAGTAGTTATGTAGAAGTAAAAGTCACAACAGTAATTACATGAGAAAGCTAATATGTACGGGATTGGTAAATTTTGGTATAGAAAGAAAAAAAAAGTACAAGTATGTTATACCACGCGGTATATGAGTTAAAAGAACCAGCGAGCCAGGAAACCTAGTGTAACATTAGAATCAGTATGTATAAGTAATTATGATAGTAAGGGCCCGTATTATCATAATCACATGATATGTATTGATGCTGATGGAATCACGAAGGAATCATGGTAATCTGGTAGAAAATATAACAAACATAAAATTTTGTTGAGTATGAGGTACGGGAACCCTTGTAACCGAAAGTATAAAGTCAAGCAAGTATGAGTAACGAAAGAGAAAACAAGTAATGATAAATGTAGTATGGTAAAAAAATACCTAAGTATGTAGAAGAATGTGTACACAGATACATAAGAGTTAGTTTGAGAGATTACTGAGATTTCGGGGACGAAATCCTGTAAGGGGGAAGGATTGTGACAACCGTGTCCCGGGAGGGACTGTAGATCAAAAGTAAGAGCATTTTAACCTTTAGCATGGCCAAATAACGATGTTAAGTTCATTATGAGATAAGAAAAATATAACGATCAAAGCCTAGGAGTCAAAACGGAGCAAAAAGCGGAAAAAGATGACACTTTTAGTGTCGGCGCCTCGCGACGCGACGACCATGATGGTCGCGACGTGACGGCTGTCAGCACGTCCGTAAATTGCGCCGTAAATAGCGCAATCAGGCAATCATTCGAGGTGAGTCATCGCGACGCGACGGGAAGGCTTGTCGCGACGCGAAGGATGTTCAGAGCCTATAAATACGAGGCACAAGCCTCATTTTTGAGGCAGAACACACACCAAACACATATACGATATAAGAGAGTGTTCTGGTAAGGGGTATACGTTGAGAGATGATAGTGAGAAGTAAGGAGCCAGCGGTAGCTAGTATCGAGGTGCTCGAGAGCTGTCAGAAGTCCGGAACGAGAACCGTGCTAGGACTCCAGGAAAGCACCAAACTCAAGTGAGTAATCGCTACCGTATCTACCTAGTAGTTTATGCGTGTTAAACTATAGTAGAAAGTAATTATTGAATGAAATGCAAAGTAGTACAGTTATGATTAGTAGTTATGTGGAAGGAAGGTATGTTATGGTCCTGTTTGATGGGTCTGTCTTACGAGTAGTAGAGTGTCACGGGGTGATACTAGACAGTATGATTAACCAGTAGTATAGTGTCCTTGCCAAAGGATGACATATGACATAGAATAAGGATAATGTGTAGATACTGTGTGTCAACTTCATAGGTTGCACCAGTATTGGTCTGGTAAGATGTAGGGGATATGGATATCCCATAAAACAAGCATAAGAAATCATGTAGATAGTTACCAAATGATGGATTTGGTAAAAGGGCGATAATACTGTAAAGAAATCCGGTGTGGAACCGGTAAACATTTTAACATAAGAACGAATGAGTTGCCACGGTATGTTATACCGTAAGTTAGTAAGTGAGTGATGACAGTTAGTAATAAAGAAGTTACCGAATAAGTAGGTAACATAGTAGTAAAATGTATCACAATAAGTGATACCGTTAGTGAGTGACGTCAGACAGTATTGTAACATTATAAGTTACCAAGTAATAGAAGAAAGCACAGTCAGTACGGTAACGCCATAAGTTACCAGTTAGTAGAAGAGAGTGCAGAAAGACATAGTAAGAGTGTACGTACAAGAGAAGTGAGTTCCGTCGGGTAATACGGTAGTTTTGCAGTATGATGGACGAGTAAGAAAAAGTGATCGTATGACGGTCCGGTGAAGTAAGATGAATCTGTGAAACGAGTGTGGCTATTTAGGCCATACTGTGATTCGATTACTCACTAAGCTTTATAGCTTACCCTTTTATTTTATGTGGTTTTGCAGGTTTTGGTAACGCTCGGCTTGGATCATGGGACGATCCCTGGTGATATTATCTTGTAAAACTCAGGCTTTGGAGAGCCGGGGCGTTACAGTTTTTGTGTGATTACAGATGATGATCACGATGGAAGTAACGTGACGATGACAAAATATGACGATGAAGTTTGTTAGCGTCATATATTAAGGAACTGATTTCAAAATTGGAGACGATTACATGGAAATGATTGAGTTGTTTGCCTAAAATAATCCAGTTCAATTGATATGTATCCCAAATAATAAATGAGGGATCATAAGTTATTGTGAAACAAGTAATCGTGAAAGTCTATATGAGCTGGAAAATAAGGTGTTTTATGAATAAGAGAGAGACAAGTGGCAAACCTAATAGTGTTTTATTAAGAATTATAGATATAGATTATAGATTATAGATTATATATATTAATACTGTATGGCGCACCAAACATGTGGAAAACAATAACACATTTCATCATTTTTCAATTGGTCTGATTTATCATCTGTTACGCAAATATACGAGTGTCATAAATTGTGGAACGAATCAAACGTTACAAGTTAATGAGACTTCACTTTGTAATTTAAAAATCCTTCTTACATGCCGACTTTTGCTATATCCCACATATTTATAATACACCGTCTAAGAGACAGATAGAACAATGTACCTAACAATATATCGATTGAAGCATTTATCGGATAAACTTTTTCAACAAATATTCAGACGACTACTTTTTTCTAGATCACGAACTTGCACATCCATTTACAAACCAAATCGTTTTCGAAAACTCATGTCGCTCCTTCCGAATGAAATATTAGCTTTCCTTGGATGAAGTGAGGCTATTAAAGCCGGACATGCTTATTGGTGTGACATTGTTGAATTATTTTCCCACTTAAGTAGTGTGTCGTGTTTTTTGCATCGTGCTCTTCTGAAACCACTCAAGATTTTGATCAAACTGTAATGATTCGATGAGCTATCAACTTAGAGAGACTGACTTCTCGATTGTGAGTAACGATTCAGATAGAGCAACTCAATCTTTTACGTGATTGCATTGCAAAACTTCGACAACATAGCCAATTTTCAGGGACGACCAACTAAGTTTGATATTGAAAACCTCAACATACAATCTTTATGCCATTTTTTATACGAAAAAAACTGATAAAATTGAAAAATGAATAAGACAAAAGCTGAAATATAGAAAAGTTGCTCAAAAAATTTGAGACGATAATACGAATATTAGATTTTAGAACTCGAAATATTAGAAGACATATCACAAAGTATGAAAGACGAGAACACACTATTTGTCACGAACACGAGATTAATGATTGTTTTTTAGGTATGTACGAATTACAACAAACCAACTCTATTTATATACTTGATAGATCGACAAAATGGTGTAAATGGCCAAAAGGTATTCTGAAACCAAGGTATAGCTTAGTAGGGGTGAGCAGCGAGATATGATACTTGTTTTCGGAACTGGAACCGCCGATTCTGGAACCGAAACCACTTTCCGGTTCTGATTCCTAAAATGACGGAACCATCCTAAACGGTTACCCACCGGGTATCCGCTATTTAAAAAACAATTATATGCACATACATACATACGTACGTACGTACGTACGTACATACATACATATATACGTACGTACATACATACATACATATAAACACATATATTAAAAATTAGACTATTTGAGCATAAGGTAATACTTATTATACATTTTGAATATGTATATATATATATATATATATATATATATATATATATATATATATATATATATATATATATATATATATATATATAAATTAAAAATTAGATTATGTGAGCATAAGGTAATACTTATTATACATTTTGCTAAGAATTATGATTTTGTCTCAAATACTAAAATTTTGCATTCCCATGGTCATTTCAACTCAAGTATAGCATGTTGATCTTTCTTATATTTAGAATTCAAAATCAATACACTCATATGTCGTTTATAACTTATATCGTAATGGAATATATTTAGTTTCTCATGTGTAGTCATTTATAACTATTATTTGACTACATTTACTTTGTACTATGTAAATTGTATCATAATAAACTAATTCTAGACTTCTAGTAGTTATCTTTTGTTTATATGAATAATATTTTTTAATGAAGAAAGTAAAAAAAAATGGCGTAACCCGATTACCTAATCCCGGAACCGTTCCCTAAAATTTGAGAACCGCTTAGATTGGTTCTGGTTCCGGTTCCAAGTTTACAGAAACCGTCTGTTTCAATTTCGGCCAAATTAGATGGGTATCCGCCTATGCTCACCCCTATAGCTTAGACCTAAAAATAATAATGAAAGGGGATAGCTAAAAAGACATCCTTATTTACCAATTGAGGATAGCTAAAAAGACACTATTATTTATCAATTAGACACTTTAATCATTACGTTTAAGTAGGATCAACTGTTTTTTATTTATTGGAATTACAAATAAAAAATACAATTTTTTATTTATTGGAATTACAAATAAAAAACACAAGAAAACAACTTTTCACCGGACCGTGGCTTGGCAACAGGATACTGGACCGATTTTGTTTAAAATCCCTCAAGTAGTCGGGCTGATGAACCACACGGGTCACAAAAATCCGATCCCAATTTTAAGCGCTCCCTGATCCAAATCGAATAACTGGTTTGCTAGCACCTCGCATAGCGTATTACCCCTTTGTCAACTAAACTTCTATAAAAAGTCAACGATTTGAGTCGATGAGGTATACGTTTCTTACATTTCATGGAAAAAGAAAAACACTTCCCACAAGGAAAATCGATCCGTCCTCTCTCTCTCTCTCTATCTCTCACAGCCGTTGTCGGATCATATATCTACAGTAATCTTTTTTTTTTTTTTTCGAGAAATCAAAAGCAGCAGCAAAATACTTTTTTGGGTTAATCGAGTTCAAAGAAAAAAATGACTACTGAGGAGCTTCTCAATGTCGAACCTTTGGAGCTCAAATTCCCTTGTAAGTCCCTCGATCCCATTATCAATCTTGTCCAGGAGATCTGTTTTTGTTATGTAATTCTGATACTTGTCTCTCGTGGCTTTTTGTTTGGTTGAACTAGTTGAACCGAAGAAACAGACCTCTTGCTCGATTCAGTTGTCAAATAAGACCGAGAATCATGTAGCTTTCAAGGTAACATTTAGTTCAAGTTCTAATCAAACTGTGAAATCTGATTGTTATGCCAACTGATCTCGCAGGGACTTCAATTTATTGCCTTTTTTTTTTTTCGCAAATTTTGGTGTGTGTACATGCTATGATCTAAAATTTTGAGGAAGGGGTTAGGGTTTCTAAACTTTGACGCAAAATTTCAGGTGAAGACGACGAATCCGAAGAAGTATAGTGTTCGTCCGAACAGTGGAGTTGTCTTGCCGCGATCAACATGTGATGTTACCGGTAGATCCCCCTAAATCTAGGATTCAACATCTGTATACTTTTTCAGTTTATTTTCCTGAAACCGTATAAGAAGTTAACAATTTCTGTATAAAAAGAAATAAGGGGCTTTAGTTATTCATGGTTTGTTTTTAAAATTTCGGGGTTCTGCTACAGTAACAATGCAAGCTCAGAAGGAACCCCCTGTTGACTTGCAATGTAAGGATAAGTTTCTCCTTCAGAGTGTAGTTGCAGGCCCAGGCACGACCACAAAAGATGTTACCCCTGAAATGGTAAGAAGATGAATGAAAAGATGAAATAGGATTAGAGAATTTTATTTATATTGATTTTGTGTTTACAGTTCAGTAAGGAGGCAGGGCATGCTGTTGAAGAGTGCAAATTGAGAGTTATTTATCTTCCACCACCTCAACGCCCTTCATCTGTTCCAGAGGAAGGATCTCCACCAAAACCAGCAATGTCTGATAATGGGAATTTCACTGGATCCGAGGTTTATATATATATAATTTCTTTTTTTGGTATTTTGTCTTTGCGTGATCTTTATATTTAAACAAGATGATGAATTTTCAGATGAGATCTGTTATTTCAAAGTTGACGGATGAGAAGAATGCTGCTATTCAACAAAGCAACAGAATCCGACAAGAATTGGTTAGTTTTTTATGCGTTAGTCTCATTGTTTAATGCAATTAGTTGATATTTGGTAATTTATTGTGTAGGAACTACTGAAGCGTAGAGGCAACAAGACTCAAGCTGGTGGTTTCTCGTTCATCTTTGTTATTGTTGTGGGGTTGATTGGTCTAGTTTTGGGGTACATTCTAAAACCCAATCGTTGATGGTTTTCTTTTTCTCTTAAGTTGCCAAAAATTGATGTAGAACAGAGAAGATTGATGCTTTTGAGTTTTTTTTTTTTTCACTTTTGCAATTATAGTTTTTTATGGCGTTAGAGAGGCTTGTGTAGGTATCTGGTAGAGATTGTTTTCATATTCTTTTGTGATAGATTAATCCATAACACACCTTTTGAATGTGTTTTTTTTGCTTCTAAACACTTCATTCCAAATGAAAATAGTTATTTGTTCATTATTTCTTGTTATGCAATTTTAGTTCTAAGAAAAGTCTAGGTTCTTTATGCAAGATTAAGGACCAAAATGAATCTCGGTTTCTAAAATTGAATTATAGTTCAATGTTTTAGAATTGATCGGGGATACTGGACAATTTCAACCCTTGCAGTATCCCTTTTACACTTTTGTCTGCACCGACTAACACGGCCCATAGAAACGTGTTAGCAAAAACTAAAAAATGGCCCAAATTTGTATGCAATAGCAATAATAGGAAGATATCGAGTTCCAATTAAATTTTGAAATAAACCCTTAGCAAGCCTCGAACCTAGAACCTTTGGACAATATTAAAATCCACCTGTTTATAACTAGATTTAAGAATTAATGTCATGTTTAGCGTGTCGATGCAACTAGTTTATTTTTTGAGGTTTTTTTTCTTATATTGTTATGTTTGATAAATCAGAAAAATACCATTCAACCTATTTTATAAACTAGTATTCTAAAAAAAACTACTTGAACTAGCGTTTCAATGACATTATGAAGTTTTTTTTAGAAATTTTCAAATATATCGTTAATTAATTATATAAAACCATATTTTACATACCCTTTTATATCATTTTAATTTTCTAGCTAACTTATCAGCTAGTTTTTAACAAATGTCAATTTTTAGTCCGCTTATTAACATAACATAAATTACATTTGTATAAAATATGAGTAGCTGACTAACAAGTCTCGAGGGCAATTTTGTTTTATTGCAAACACTATTAGATGATAACTAAAATTTTGTTTAGCTAATGGTTATAGATTTAACTTCGTTCTTTCTGCCTTTCTGGTCCATTTGAATGATTGCAACATCAGTGTGCAACTTTGCCTTAAGAAAAGCTATGCCCTTTTCAATTTCATTATCCATGATTTCTAGCTTGTCCTTTTCAAATAACATTGATTTCTACTATTCATTTGGAATTGCAAAGTCAATCCACTCAAAAACCTACATCTCCTACTAGTATTTGTTTACACGTCATAATTGTATCAGAAAACTCTTAGAATTGAGTTAGGGCACATAAAATTATGAGAAATCACTTACCATAGAGTTGGGACTACGTTAAATCTTATTATCGGGTTGTCTTGGGTGCATGAGATCCTTGTTTTCAGCATTTATTTGTGGATCAAAATGAATAATGCACTTCAAATTTGGACCGGGTGATATGTAATATAATCATTAGGTTTTAAACACAAACAAAGAACAAAATACGCCGTTTGTAATATATTATGTTAAAAAATATTAAAAGTCACGTAGGCATAGAGTAGTAAAAAACTAAATGTTCAACGAACAGTTCGTGAACCGTACAACAGAAAATTCATTTATTTTCCTTTATTTAAGAAATGAATTAATATGAACAGGATTTTCTGCTAATAAACACAAACAATGGTCACATCTGTTCATTTGCGTTCATGAAAGTTCATTTATGCTCATTCATTAGTGATTGTTTATGTTCATTTACTTACATTCGTTTATGTTCAAATGCATTGGATCGACCGGAGTTACAGCTACGACTTTAAAGCGTTTCTGCTGATTTGACCAAAGTCTCCTCTTGACCGCAACCATTAGGTGGTGCCTCGATCAATACCGGAGTGTCTGTTTCGGTCGCACTACGCTTCGGTTTAGAGTCATGAATCTCAATTTACACTTACAATCTTCTAATTCTTTTAACCTTTCTTCGACATTGAGTGCTAACCCTATTGTAAAAAGCTACTAACCTAGAACTTGCATCTGATTTATTATTAATCATATATGTAAACTAATAATAATAAAGATAAAATGACTAGGGTTTACTATTAAAGAGAAAAGTGAATTACAAAAAAAGGAAAGATGACTATAAATATGATAGTTATCTAAGGTTAACCAACCTAATTGGCTAAAATAAAAGGCACAATACAAAATAGGCCAATAACTTATTATGCTAACATCCCCCTCCTTAAACTCACAATGTGATAGCAATAAGCATTTAGAGTTTGTCATACAAGAACATAATTGAGAGGCGGACTACACTATCATGTAAATATTGGCAATTTGCAAGGATGATGGAACATATAGTAGAGAGATGATTCGTAGTTGTAGATGATGGCGAGTGAAATGATAGTCGATATAAATATGCTTTGTCTACTCATAGAGAACAGAATTCTTCACACTCTGCATATAACTGCTATTGTCACAATATAAGGGACAGGTTGGGGAACATCAACATCCATATATACAAGACGCCAACGTAACAAAACAATCTCACAAGTAGTCACGTCTATAACTTGATACTCAACCTGTGTATAAGATCAACAGACAACATCATGTTTCTTACTGGATCAAAAACAACGATATCCTTTTTGACCAAGACCGTCCCAAAAATAAACATAAATCCAACCGTGGAGACAACTTATTCGGCTCAACATGAGGGTGGAGGATAAAACAAGTACACCCAAAACGCGGTGAGGAATAATCATGTAAGTGTTCCTATAGCTTTTCGAAATGATACATCCTAGAATTATGTGAAGTAAGGCTTCTATTAATCACATGGATAACGATTAGGAGCACGTCTCCTCAAATGCACTAGGAACCTCATAAGCTAGTAACAAAGACTACATAATTTCAACACAATGTTGATGTTTCTTCTATGCAATGCCATTTTGTTCAAGAATATTATTGGTAGTAGATGGTTGGTGTATGGTACCATCGGATACAAGTATATTATTAAAATCATTAAATGAATATTCCTCCTTAAGTCAAACTAGGAATACTGTATGAAAATGAAGTGTTGTATCTTGAAAAAAGCTTTGAAATTGCTATATACTTTTAGAAAGTAAACCTTTGTTTTATGAGATAAAACCAAGTATCGCGAGTATAGTCATCTACTGGCATTGATGTAGCTTTAGCATACACAATAGAAACCTGTGAACCAAGAGACAAATAAATAAAGGATGACAAATAAGGTGACATATGATAAGATCAACTAGAATCCAAGATCCATAAGGATGAATGAAAATTAAATTACTGGACAAAGGCAGAACTGAATGAGACATAGAGTAGTGGTATTAGAGACACCTTTGGTTATAAATGTAAAATGACCAAAAAGGGTAATGAATGGGTTAATATATCATTAATAAGGGGTATTTGTGTATTTTTTGTCTAAAAGTCAAAAGTCATTCAAAAAGTCAGAATATTCATATTTATTGAAAATGACTTTTTGAAACTTTTTGAAAAACTATTTCAAAATTGCTTTTGACTTACCCAAACACTATTATTAACTTATCGACTTCTTGAAAACCCAATAAGTCAATAAGCCATTTTGAAAAGTTTATCGAAAACAACCCCTTAAAACTTGCAAAACCTACCAAACTTAATTGTTGTTAGAAACCTACCAAACTTAATTAAACCATCTCCAATGCAATAAACCTTTAAGAGTTGTGCCAAGTAGAAAAGTGATTAAATTAAAACTGGTTTTTCATTTAATAAAAGTTATGCCAAATAAGAGAGAGGTTAACTTAAAACTGGTTTTCTATTTAATAAAAGTTAAAATACATATTATAATTTCATTAAACTCTTATTGTAAAGTTCAATTATCCGTCTCTTTTATATATTAAACTCAATTTAATTTTATTAAACAATTATTAAACTCTTATTAAACCCTTAATGTTTAGATTATCAAACTGAAGAGTTTAACATTTGCTAGGCATTGCTATTGTACAAATCTAGCGGTTATAATAATATTCAAACATAAAAACGAAAAAGAGAAAAGAAAATGGATAAATGAACTATGGAAGATAAAATGGTTTTAAAAGTTGGAAGTAAGGCATCGTTTACTGATTCCAGAAACACCCAGTTTCTTTCTGGAAGAATCGACACCTCTCTTCAAACTTCTCATTTCTCGGCCTATAAATGTATATCCTCCAGGACTCATCAAAAGCAAGTGAAGTGACAGTCGAAGGCGTCATCCAGTAAAGAATCTAAGCTTACACGTTTGACCTCACTATTGATAGCTAACCTTGTGGCCGGTGCCCACGATTGCGATCGAGTTTTATCGAAGAAATGGCAGCCTCACTCGCTCTTAAGAGAGGTACCACTGGCGTCGCAGCTGTGTTTAACAAGCTATTAAACCCAATCCGTTCTGTTTCTGCTATTCCTTCCGTCCAACGGTGCTTCAATTCTGGTTCGTCGCAGATGACTGCTTATGACGATGGTGATCGCGGTGTCGATGTCGATCGCCGCTCTGATACATCTGTCTCTCGCCGCCGTGACAATGATCTGTTTTCTGGTGAGTCGCCTCTGTTACCTGTTGTAGATTTTAATCCTGCTTTTCGTTCTTCAATTTACATTGAAAAATCAATTGGTTTGTAGTTGTTTCAATGATATGAAAATTTTAATGAAATTCTACGATATGTATTGCTCTGCTAAGCCAGTGTATTGCAATTGTTTGCCGTTACTCGGTAGCTTTATTTCTACTCGATTGGTCTTGGTGGCGTGTACAAAATAATTGCCTCTGTTTTGTAATTTTATAAATTCTGTTATTTCGGTTGACGAATTGTTGCTTTCCCTATTAACATCTCAATTTTGCAGACTTATTGGATCCGTTTTCTCCACCGAGAAGCCTAAGCCAGATCTTCAACATGATGGACCAGTTCATGGGGAATCCGCTTATGTCGACAGCTCGAGGAGGAGGATTCGGTACAAGACGGGGATGGGACGCAAAGGAAGACAACGAGTCTCTCAGCTTTCGGTTCGACATGCCAGGTATAGACAAAGATAACGTTAAGATCTCGGTGGAGCAGAACACTCTAGTGATACGTGCAGAGGCGGAGAAGGAAACGGAGGATGAGGAGGAGCCGCCGCGGAGGTACACTAGCAGGATTGATCTGCCGCTAACCGCATACAAGGTTGATGAAATCAAGGCGGAGCTGAAGAACGGTGTCCTGAAGATTAGGGTTCCGAAAGTGAAGGAAGAGGAGAGGAAAGACGTAAGGCAGATTCAGGTGGAGTGATAGTGTAGACGCGTATCGTTTGTGAAAAAACTTATCCGTTTTCTAGTGATATGTAGTGAAAAAGTTAATGATATATTCAAGTATGCTTCGGTGAAGGATCTTGCTTCTAGCCATAATATTATATTCACAGTGATTCTAAAAGTCTACTGCAATCGTAAAACCCTTGTAACAAACCTTTTTCGCATGATTTTGTTTGAGATAAAATCAAACTCAAATTGTGGAGTTCGGTCTTTTGGTTTTTCAAGCCTATTAACTTTTTCAGTTGGGTTTTTGGTTTCATCTATAGATCGGTGGGTTTTTGGTTTTCAACAACCAACATATAAATTAGTTATATCAATCTTAATTTGTATCCTCATTTCTTTTTAAAGAACATATGTTATATAAGTTGTGTACAGACGTTGGGCGTGGTGGGTGTTTTAAAGAATATGTTAAAGGTACGGTACAGTTTTCCACCGTGCTCGAGTCAACCTGGCTACATTGTTATCATGAACTTGGTCGATACAACTAGGGGTGAGCATGGTGCGGTTTTTGGTTAAAACCGAACCGCGAACCGCATTATGCAGTTTTTGAAAACCTAAAACCGCAATTTGCGGTTTCTAATGCGGTGTGGTTTTGCAGTTTTTTCATGTGGTTTTATTTGGTGTGGTTTCGATTGTCAACCGCATGATATAGTGGTGTGCGTTTTTTCATATGGTGCGGTTGTAAAACTACAGAAGTTCAAAATCGACGCGTTTTTATAAAATTTTTAGGATTTTGACTATATATTTAGTATATCGCCGCTATCAAAATACAAAATAGAACTCATTTGTTTCTTTGTACTTAGTATAGTAAATCATGAAACAACTAAAATTTATAACTTACGACAAAAGGAATTCCACTATCAAAATACAAAATGAAATTGTTGTTCAAACTCACTCTTTTATTTAATCTATAATGTAATATTTTAACTTAATAATAAGTAAATAATACATATATTATGTAATTATTTAATACATGATAATCGGTACGGTTCAGTTATTTGCGGTTTTTTCAAAAGTAAAAAAGCACACTGCACCGCAATTTTCGGTTTTTGTGCCTTCTCTAATCTGGCGATCAAGTAACTTCTCAGTTTTAGGCTATTACTCATTTAATCCTCAGTATTTATAATAGATTATTCGGTTTTCGTTTCGTGCCTTCTCTAATAAGATACACTTAAAGAATAGATAAAGAAAATGTGTCTTTCCTTCATTCATTTTCCATTTGCACCATATCCCACCCATATATCTAGGGATTTTAAGTTGAAACAAACATCCAAATGAACTTTAAGATTCCCCCTTGACCAATAAGAAGTAGTTAAAGTAGAAACAATAAATGTATAACTTATGCTGGAACATTCGGAGAAGTAAATTCCCTAGGATGTCGCTAATCAATAGACACATAGTCCCTTTCAATATATAATAAATTGGAGGAATTATCCTACAAAAGAATGAGACTTAAACCTATCACACATTCAACTGAATGCCACAAAGCAAATATTCAAGTGTAGTCTGAATCTCATCTTCTATCTTTCAAAAATTGACAAATTTAATCCAGCAATCCAAAAGCCGAGTCTTTATGAATCAAGAAAGATAAACCCAAAGATGAAGATCATTAACCAACAACAGTCTTCAACAGATTCACCCAAAACCATAACACCCCCAACTAAGTATAATTATAAAAACACCATTTTTAAACCCGAAAGTTCTAATTAAGTTTATAAATCGTCACATGCGAGGATGTTGGGCCCAAGACATCCCAATGTGGTTAAATTGGCTTTCGAACACCATTTTAAAATCCGTTGGGTTTTGTTTAAGAATCTTTTCACAGTTCAAGTTGCGGAAATCATATGGTCCTATTTTCAAATGACTTAGTTTAAGAAGAGCGAGGTGGTTACAATCTGAATACCATTACATAGTTCAAATGTAACCACATATGTAAGAACCCGCGAAAAAGTTATAAAAGGGTAAAACGGTCTTTTGGCACATTATAAGACCACTATGTAAAATAATGTGTATTTGTAAAGTGAGAAGGTAAGAAATAAAAGTCTATATAAAATTTGAAGTTTTACCGTGTGAATAGTGAAATTTGACCAAAAAGGGTAAAATGGTCATTTGACATGGAAATGACCAAAATGTCAAGAAAATGTCAAGTTAGAAGTTAAAGGAACTTTGATTGTAAAGTTATGAACCTTTGGACCACTTTTGAACAAAAGGAAGAAGTTAGGGACCAAAGTGCAATTATTTTATAAAATTAAAAATATAAATAAGAGAGTTATTACTCTCTATGTCCAGAAACCAGTAGAAGAGTCCAGAGAGAGCTAGAGAGAACGAGAGGGAGAGCACGGGAGGAGAAGAGGCTTGGGAAAATTCAGCAAAGTAATCAAAGGAACACTTGGAATTGGTGATTCCAAGCATTGAAGGGTAAGAATTTCTTGTTCTAAGCTCCAAATCTTGAACGGGAGTTGATTCTCAACTTCTGATTTTCCAGAATTCATGGTCTTAATGGAATTATCTTGCTCAAAATCATCCATCTAACATGTTCTAACTCTTGAATATGTGAAAAGCCAAGAAATGGGGATTTTTCTCAAGAACCCTAAATCACGGGTTTGTAAGATCAAAGCTAGTTTTTATGGTTTTGTTGAGACCAAATGGTCACTTAGGATGTATTAAGACATTCCTAAGTGGTTAATTTCAACTAGATGGATTTTTAGTGAAAATTATCAAAAACGGGTTTTCAAGGAATTGAAGTTAGAATCAGTGATTCCATGGGTTAAAACCTGATGTAAAGTAAGGGTTTTAGTCATGGAATGATATTAAAATGATTAAGTTAAGTATTAAGCACTTAATAGGCGAAAATAGAGGTCTGCAGCTCGAAAATCGGACCCGAAACCAGGCCAGCAGGATTACACGGCCGTGTAATTTGCAAGGAAAATATTACACGACCGTGTAACCAAGTCAGGCCAGCAGAATTACACGGCCGTGTAATTTTCAAGGCCAATATTACACGACCGTGTAATATACTGAAGGGGATTTTGAGTTTTGATTTTTGGAAGTTGGGCTTAGACTTGTCTGTGTGACTTCAAATTTGAAACACAAGTCTAATATGGCCTAAGACTTCATGGAAAAATGTCGGAACTGAAATACGACCCCTCGGGGGTACTGTAGCAAAATACGCGTATTTCGGAGAAAACTATAAAATGAGTTTATTAATGGTTATACATTTGTATGGTCTGTAGTTATGTCATATGAGACTCTTAAGTCATAGAGTTAATTGTAGCATGCATTTATTAAATATATATGCTACTTGTATAGGTGGTGCTTCAAACATTGTTGAGCACGGAAAAGGGAAGGGTGTAAGAGAAACTTAGTGACCCGTAGTTACACCAAGGTGAGTTTTATGAGGATTTCTCTAGTACATAGCAAAATGATATTTTCAGAAAAATAAGATTTCCAAATGTTTGCAAATACTAAAGTTTGGAAAATAGTTTTTAAAGTAGCTCTATACAAGGGCTAAGTGTTTCAAGCAGATTTTTAAGAAGTATAGTTTGCAAAGTATTTTGAAAGAAGTTCCTTATGTGAACTAAGATGTCAAAATCAGTTTTGAAAGTACTTTCAGTAAAGAGTTATAAAGTGTATGAGTATGAGTTATTTATAAATTGTGTCCTATTTTGACCAATTTGAGATGTAATGAGATAAGAATTAAAGAAAGAAAGAAGTAAGAGCCAGTTGTCCGGACTAGGATCACCCACATAATCGGGGGATCAGAAGACACTACTGGGATGGTACCTCCCGTCGCGAAGTAGTTGTCTAGCTTAGTATACCCTTGTGCTTAAATCCGTTCCAAGTCACAAAGGGGAGACAGAATGAGCATAACCTAGCGGGCGGATCTGTTCTGTCCCGCGAGGGGAGCTAGTAGAATAAATTAAATTAAACTAATTCATGAGTTTCAGTTGGTCACAAGTACATGAGAAAGAAAGCAGTTTTAAAGAATACAACAGTTTTAAAGTAAGAAGCAGTTTTTGAGAAAGAAAGTGTTTTTGAGTTTTGAAAAGAGAAAAGTAAAGAGATTTGAGATTTGTTATGAAAATGAGTTTTTAGCAGTTTACTTGTTATTAATTCAAGTTTTGAGCAGAAATATTTTGGGTCTAAAACCCATATTACTCACGAGGCTTTATGTCTCACGTACTATTCTTAAATGCTATATACTTAGGTGAAAGGAGCGGGAGTTGAAGTTGGGACCAGTGTAAATACAGTAAGTTTAAATTATGGTTTTCTGTATTGAGTCTGTAATATCCCCTTAAGAATAAAGTTTGTAAAAAAAAAATTAAGTGACTCTTTCAAAGTCACCAGTTGTGTAATGTTTTTTTGTAATATAAACTATATTAAAATATGGTTTGAGAAAGGGGTGTTACAACATAACATGTAGCCTTCTAAATTCCCAAGCTCTACTTAGGTCGTCCTTAATCATCAACCTGAGTATATGCTAAAATAAGTTAGGAAATGAAAATGCCTAGAGAGTATACCCGGGGTCAACTCATTGGGAGTAGGTGATGACAATCACCGTACTCGAGTCAACCCCTAAAGATCATTTTTAGACCACTCATACGTCATAAAATGGTTTGAAGGCAAATTTGTATCCAAAGTCATCTTAGTCAACATTTAAATACATTACCCCACTTCCCAAAAGCCAAACTATATTAAAATATATTACCCCACTTCACTAAGAATAAAGTTTGTAAAAAAAATTAAGTGACTCTTTCAAAGTCACCAGTTGTGTAATGTTTTTTTGTAATATAAACTATATTAAAATATGGTTTGAGAAAGGGGTGTTACAACATAACATGTAGCCTTCTAAATTTCCAAGCTCTACTTAGGTCGTCCTTAATCATCAACCTGAGTATATGCTAAAATAAGTTAGGAAATAAAAATGCCTAGAGAGTATACCCGGGGTCAACTCATTGGGAGTAGGTGATGACAATCACCGTACTCGAGTCAACCCCTAAAGATCATTTTTAGACCACTCATACGTCATAAAATGGTTTGAAGGCAAATTTGTATCCAAAGTCATCTTAGTCAACATTTAAATACATTACCCCACTTCCCAAAAGCCAAACCAGTGTACACCCTTGGTGCCTCTCAAAAGGCATTCGAGGTTGTTCAACCGACTGCCTGATTATCCGACGTCACCAAAGCCTCCTATTCATCTGCTAAGGAAGGCGATGTCTTAGAGAAATTGCACTAGCAAGAACCAAAATTGAGCTAGCAAGAACCTATTAATCTATCCTCCCCTCCTAAAAGGGAAAAAATAAAGCGAAAACTCCCCCCAAAGCTCCCATGTATGCCACATCATGCGTCATTTGATATCCGGCCTGTAGGCTGCTTCTCCATCTCATTTGGACACACTGTTGCACTGCAAAGGCCTTTTTCAGAGCATTTGAATAAAACAAAAGAGGGAACAATTAGGTAATGCCCTAATAGTCCACAACCTTCCAGGAAAATTGAATCGCCAACGTTACAAACAAGTGGTTATGGTCAAGGAGTCATTCTTGTTTATAGTATTGGTTTAGGCTATCGAACCATAAAATAAACCTTATTTACCAAATACATTGATCACGTCCGTTTTGATGATTTTGAAATTTAAAGAGGGAGACCAGCCATTTGTTTTCTAACTGCTGCTAAAATGTGTGATCATTATTTTAATACAATTGCAATTTACATTTTTAAAAAATAGAAAAACTATACTTTTTATTGTAGTCTTATTTGGCTTCAGTGAGCTTTTATTAAGTTTAATTATCTTATTTTTGTAATAAAAGTTCATAAACCTATATATTGATCTAAATAAAACGATGTTAAAAGAAATTACACTAAATTGGAAGAATCAGAAGAGTACAAGTAGCTTTATTATGAAATTGCTATTGTTGACTATAGTTATATTTACCCGTTACTTTATTATGCCTTGATTAAGTAAAAAATAAACATCCATCCATGTTAAGAGCTTAAGTTGTTAACTTTCTTAACCAATTTTTTATTCGGGGATTGTAGAAGATTTACAGAAATCGGTAACTCTTTGGATCAAAATTTTAAGTTTCTATTCACAGATTGTAGAAGATTTACAGAAATTGTTATCTCTTTGGATCAAAATTTAATATTCTGAGGCAAGGAAAGAGACTCAAAAGAATATTTGGATGTGGATGTGCAAAGATAATTCAATAATGATAATGTTTGATGACAAATTCAATAGAGAAAAATAAAAATGCTTTTTGAAAATGTAACGCCCGGTCCCAATATACAATGTACACCCAAAAGTTTTCATTTCAAAAACAACATATACTTTATAAGTATAAAAATATAAAGGTTGTAGGGTACAATATGTACAAAATTAGATCACAAGATAATCAAAATGGGATGTATAACATGTTAACAAAACAACATCTCGAGCCGGGCCGTTACCAACTATCAAGCAAGTCCAACTAAGCAAGTAATTTGTCGTTTCCCTTACAACATTGTAGTTGTCAAAGTTCTTTTGCTTCTATTGGATGGCCTAATATTTTCTTCACTCAATGAAATCAATCAACCGGTTGGTATGTTAGTAGAACAAAACTTCTTCCATTTGATGTGGCTGTAACTTCTAAGGATTCAGAACTTGTATAAGAAAATGTTCCCAAACTCGTTATCATTAAATATTACAGGGTTAAATGCCAAATATATCATCATACTTCCATTGAGTTTTTTATGATATCCTCCTACTTTCATTTGTTCATATTACAACATTGTAGTCTATAAAAGGTCTTCCAATTATAACCATGATATCCAATGCAATAATGATCGCAGTCGTTGATGCAATCAAAAATAACCTTAAAAGCACTAATAGCTAGGGCAAGTAAGGGTCGAATCCACAAGGAGCTTATGGTTAACAATCTAGTTCTAACAGATTTAAAAGCAAACAAATTCAGACAAACAAATACTGCAAAAGGTTTAATTCAATCAGAGAAAAGGGTGATCACTCCCGGTTTCAGTGTTGATTCCTAACAATGTATTATATCAGATTTTACTAATTTTGCGTCCATTCAGATTACATAGACATAACCGTACTGTTACTGACTAAATCTGGGATCAAACTATGTAAAATCCGCACCCTCCGTCCTACACACCACTGTGGATGATTTGGCACGGTGGGGAAGATCACAATAGAATTGTCTTACACTCAATCAAGCAACAATTTAAGAACAAGTAATGGAAGTCAAGTCATATGATTTAAAAGCAAATAATCCAAACACTGTGTTCATGAATCTAAAAAGTTCAAATCTAAATACAATACTGAAAGGAAATCAAAACCTACTCCCGGTTGTGATCACGGGATGATTTAGCTACTCATGGTTGGAACTGATGCAAACACTGTGCTGGAGATGTTGAACATGGCTGGATTCTTCAAAACTTCAGGAATTGTGGCTTGATCTTGATGCAAAAGAGGCTTAATTTGAGATTGGGAATTGTTTGGAGATGATTTGGGAGTGTTTTTGGCCTTGCAAAACTGTCAAAACCCTCGAAAAATCGTCTGGAGGCTGCCTTGGGTCGATGGGATAAAGTTCCATTAAAAAGAGTGGCTTAAATAAGGAAATTTAGGGCATTCTATGCGGCAGCGTCCTAGACCAGCGTCCCAGACGCCCTTAGGACGCTGTGCGTATTTCTTCAGCAGTTACGACGAGCAGCGTTCCACGACGAGACGTCCCAAAAACGCCCGGCGTCCTAGGCCAGCGTCCCAGACGCCACCTAGGACGTTGACGGGGCTTCCTGGCATTTTTGGCTTGCTTTTTCCTTGAAAATTGGCCCAGAGTTCCAGGCCAGCGTCTGGGACGCTGCTGGGACGCTTCCTGGGACGCTGCTAGGACGCTGACATTTTTCTTCAGCTTCCGGTGTCCGTTTAATGCGCAGTTTTCGCCCAAAATTCCCGTTTTTCAATCCCTGCATGTAATTCACTCAATTCCATCAAAAGTAGAGCCATTCTTGGTTCAATAAAGCTTAATTTATCATGTTAATCACGTATTACGTTAAACCAAAATGGCCCGATCAAACCTCCCCAACTTATCTCTTTCTCGTCCCGAGAAAGACTCAACGAAATCAGAATTCAGGTCCAGTCCATAAAACAACAAGCAATCAAACAAAAGTAGACATTCCAGTATTGCATACGCCTGTGTCTATTGCCAGCCCGGATGTCCGTTTATTTGAAGTGCAAAGCACTATTTAGTTATCTTAAAATTTCTTCACCCTGCAAACAGCTAAGTCAAAAATTCATTTTCCAGAAATCCCTCCAAAGATACCAAGCTTACCTTCCCCCTGCGGTTTTTCCAATGACGTGGTACGGTCAGTCCTTTTTGGTTACTGCATTCTGTCCAGATTCCTAAGGTTCTTCTTTTTATTTCTATCGGTCCTCTTTATTTATTATTTTTTTGTTTTTTTTTGCCACATTACAACCATATTAACTTTGTACTTTTAACACTTTGCCCATATTTATTTCTTCATTTGATTTATCTTTGTAGAAATTCATTTGTGATCTATATCTCAGAATATTTTTCTCTAAATATAATATTCATATTTAAAGTTGATGGTGGACGTGAAAACCTGAAATGGAGTACACCAGGTCCAGGTACGCAACAACCCCAAACAGCGAAATATAGATCGTTAATTTAAAATTACTTATATGCAATCTACTTTTCAAGTGAGTCTTGCCTTTTTGCGCGGCTTCCAAGAGGGGTCACCTACGGGTTGCCGGTTACTTAGCAAGGTACTTATCAAAGTTCCGAAGATATATTCATAATCAAGCTGTTGGTGGACGTGGAAACCTGAAATGGGGTGCACCAGATCCCAGGTACGCAACAGCCCGAACAGCGGAATATAGATTACAAAAATAGGGACATCTAAGGTCGTGCGGTCATAGAATGCAGTAGGAATCTTTACAAGCAAATTCGGGAACCGGGCCATCAGAGTTCTGTAAACAGGGTATCTCTAGAGGATCTTTTGAAACATAAATTTTTAGGAAAGACCAGTTTGCAACTTGAAGTTAAAACATTGGTTGTCCAATTGTTACTTGAACCGGACAGGCAACCATAGAAATATACATTAGTTGGAATGTCACTTTTATCTCATCACCTGCTATTCCATGTCCAGTCCCTTTTATTCAATCATTTTTCGTTTTGCCGAGTCACAATCGGGACAAAAAGGAAGAAAAACTCGGGGACAGTTCATCAAGTTCCAAAATTTCATCATCAGAGTACATCCAAATTCATATTAAAAGTTTTCAACTAACACAACCAAAACAAACACAACCGAGAGAAATAAAAAAAATAGCAAAGAAGAGCGATTCACCTAGTAATTTGATGGTAGAGGAGGCTTAAATTTTTTGTTTGGATCCGAACAAAAGCAAAAAAAAAAAAAAAATTGGATTTTTTTAAACGAGTCCATTTCTTCAGTCTTCCATCTTTCATGAGTTTGTTGTCTTTTGTCATTCAAGTACATCCCTCCCCAACTTTGAGCATTTGAATCGTCCCCGATGCAACAAAAAATATCCTACAAAAAACAAAAACAAAACTACAAGCACCGTATTAAATAAAAAATAAAAAACAACCCTCAATTTCGACGGGGATCGCGATTGCACTTAGCACGTGCAACAAGCCTTTTAAACCCCTAGGTTGCCCCTAGTGGACGAGTGAAGTCTCGTGAGGGTTTGCAGTGAACACACCCACAAAGTTCGCGGGTTGCCTCCCGTAAAGCGCTAAGTTTAACGTCTTCAGCCAGACAGATACATGTACCATGCTTCACGGAGGATCGTATGTCAGTTGACTTTTTTGACAAACAATCATGTTGTGGTGATACGGTGTCATATATTTCTCTCTATCTTCAAACGACTCATTTGTTTCATTTTCACCCGGATCAAATGGCATGCCAACTTTGACCTTGTAGGGCCTAACCATTTACTTTTAAGCCTTATACGAAAACACTTAAACCTTTCTTTGAACAACCGACCACGATTTTTTTGAATGAATTTCTTGACTTGATGTATTGCATCACGAGCCGCCTTCTTATTTGCTTTATGGGTGAGTGTCGTATCATGCTTCTTGTTCCTTATATTTTTCTTCAGAAGTTGACTTTTGGAATCATCCAATGCTTTTGACCTGTTACAAGAGAAACATTCCTCCAGATCGTGGGTAGTGTCGACAAGCATATTTTCGGTATGCTCATAGACATAATCATCCATAGTATTGATTACAAACAAGTCGCCACCGATCGGAGGATCATTAGTACATCCAAATAGTTGAAGTTTAAATTTTTGGTTTCCAAATGTCACATCAATGACACCTTCATGACAACTAATTTGAGAAAAAATAGTTGTCAAAATGGGACGATTGATGATGCCATGCGGTTTTTTGAATATGTCTAATTTTTTAGAATCTAGCACAAAAATGTCAACAAGAATGTTCTTTTTGGGTTCTTTGAAATTCGCTAGGTCGGGGGTGGTATTAGACTCCACTGACCCCTCCCCAACTTTGGGTGTTTCTAGTTCTTGGAAAATTATTTGAGATGTTTCCGATTCAAATTCAGATTTTTCTTGGTTAATTGTTTCTAATTCAATATCTTCCTCATTAATTGATACATAATCCTCCACCACAACCTCATAATCAGGTGGTGTAGGTTTATGTACATTAATGTCAAAAGATTCATCACTACACAAGTTAGTTACCTCATCTGTTTGCATAGTATCTGAATGATCGTCCGACGGTTGTTGTTTTAGTTGCTCCACCATTTGTTCCAATTGATTTTCAAGAATTGAAATTGCTTTGGAGTTGTTTTCCTCTTGTTTGAAGCCTTCTTTCAATAATTCCATCATTAGATCCAACTTCTTGTCGAGTGACGACTCGTGTGTTCCTTGATTTTCTAGAAAATAGGATGACTCCTCGTCTTGATTTTGGTCCAAATCGTTGCTCCCCACCAATCATCTTCATATGGATCTTGCTGTGGTGGTGGACTATAAAAGTCATAATAACCCAGATCCATGGCGAGATAATCACCCATTGTCCTTCCTTCATTCATGGTATAAATCCAAGTCTTTAATTGCGAGTGTGCATACAACTTGTGAAAACCTGAAAAAAGACAAAACACTAACAAAAACGCATAAAAAGGAACAAAATTTGATCGCAAAAGAACTAGGTTGCTAAGCGCAATAGCTCCCAGGCAACGGCGCCAAAATTTGATCGCAGTCGTTGATGCAATCAAAAATAACCTTAAAAGCACTAATAGCTAGGGCAAGTAAGGGTCGAATCCACGAGGAGCTTATGGTTAACAATCTAGTTCTAACAGATTTAAAAGCAAACAAATTCAGACAAACAAATACTGCAAAAGGTTTAATTCAATCAGAGAAAAGGGTGATCACTCCCGGTTTCAGTGTTGATTCCTAACAATGTATTATATCAGATTTTACTAATTTTGCGTCCATTCAGATTACATAGACATAACCGTACTGTTACTGACTAAATCTGGGATCAAACTATGTAAAATCCGCACCCTCCGTCCTACACACCACTGTGGATGATTTGGCACGGTGGGGAAGATCACAATAGAATTGTCTTACACTCAATCAAGCAACAATTTAAGAACAAGTAATGGAAGTCAAGTCATATGATTTAAAAGCAAATAATCCAAACACTGTGTTCATGAATCTAAAAAGTTCAAATATAAATACAATACTGAAAGGAAATCAAAACCTACTCCCGGTTGTGATCACGGGATGATTTAGCTACTCATGGTTGGAACTGATGCAAACACTGTGCTGGAGATGTTGAACATGGCTGGATTCTTCAAAACTTCAGGAATTGTGGCTTGATCTTGATGCAAAAGAGGCTTAATTTGAGATTGGGAATTGTTTGGAGATGATTTGGGAGTGTTTTTGGCCTTGCAAACTGTCAAAACCCTCGGAAAATCGTCTGGAGGCTGCCTTGGGTCGATGGGATAAAGTTCCATTAAAAAGAGTGGCTTAAATAAGGAAATTTAGGGCATTCTATGCGGCAGCGTCCTAGACCAGCGTCCCAGACGCCCTTAGGACGCTGTGCGTATTTCTTCAGCAGTTACGACGAGCAGCGTTCCACGACGAGACGTCCCAAAAACGCCCGGCGTCCTAGGCCAGCGTCCCAGACGCCACCTAGGACGTTGACGGGGCTTCCTGGCATTTTTGGCTTGCTTTTTCCTTGAAAATTGGCCCAGAGTTCCAGGCCAGCGTCTGGGACGCTGCTGGGACGCTTCCTGGGACGCTGCTAGGACGCTGACATTTTTCTTCAGCTTCCGGTGTCCGTTTAATGCGCAGTTTTCGCCCAAAATTCCCGTTTTTCAATCCCTGCATGTAATTCACTCAATTCCATCAAAAGTAGGGCCATTCTTGGTTCAATAAAGCTTAATTTATCATGTTAATCACGTATTACGTTAAACCAAAATGGCCCGATCAAATAACTTGATTGATTTTCAAAGTGGAGCGTTAATAAAGAAGAAACAAAAATTGGGTAAGATAATTTTTAGTAAATTCTTGTATTTGAACATCTTATGTATATTTTGGCATTTACTTGTCTGATTTTGAGCACATCTTTCTTGAATAAAAACATGGGTAGTGAATGAATTATGGATTGAATAGAGGCTTTTCATCAAATTGAAGGTTAACCTTATATTGTAAGCGGAAAAAAGAGTGTGGGTTCTACTTCAATTTAGACTCGAGGTTAGTTTCTGAGTTGTAGTCTTAACTAGCATAGTGGGCAAACATGCCCTTTTAGCTTGGATGTTTGATTCTACAGATTGTTTTCACAAAAAAATGGTTAATAGTTAATGTCACATATAAAGGTGATTGCTGATGACTACTTTTGTATGTAATTTCATATTTCTACATATTTATATTGTGTTTTCAATAGCATAAAGTTGTAAACACTAACTAGACAAATGATTATGCATTTACCCTTTAAATAGCTTGCTTTACGGGTGGTTTTGGTGATGGGAAATACAAGATGAAACTGGGCTGACAATTTCATTTACACATATCACCATTACCTTGTAAGATTACATTTTTTTTCTAATTACACCACTATACTTTCAGATTATTTCTTATTGACGCACTGTCCTTTAAAAAATCTACACATTACAACAATGGGTAGCCTACTGATTTTAGTTGTGAAGGCACGCCATGAATTAGGGGAAATATCCCATAATATAATTTATAACCACATCATCCACACAAGAGGGGAAATCAAAGGTTACTCACCTTGTGGTTTCCAGTGTGAAATGAGTTCCAAGTAGCTAGTTTCCTTAGTCTTCTTTCCCGTCCCCAAATCTGTCCACACAGAACAACATTTACCCATTTTATATTTTCTGTACAGCCCTTGTTTAAACATATTTTTACCCCTGTTTTACCTAGAATCACATCCTGATTTCCAAAAGAGAAATAAACTAGACTCTTACATCTTTTCAACGATGTCTCATATTCATTTGATTTTCCAATGATTTTATATGAATTTACAACACAAAAACTACATGTTGTCAAAATTCAGCTCGATAGTACCGTACAAAGTAAGCCTTTAACCCATATAAATGTCGACATTAGATTATGATACATAATGAAATAAACTAGACATTCATAAGTTTCTTAGCCTCTAACCTCATATTTTGTGATTTTTATATGATTTACTATGAATTTTGCAACACAGCAAAAGTGTGCTGTCATAAATCAGTTCGACAACACCATAGAAAATGTGATTTCCACCTATCTTGAACCCGGAATTTGTTCACAATGTACAAAAACTAAATAAAGTAGACTTTCATACCATTCTAAGGCCACTGGAGTCATCCTCAAAAGAGTTTTCTACAACTTTATATGATTTTTCTAAACAGGGTAGAAAGATAACAAAATTCTGAAAAATAAAAGCTCCACCTCATATATTCATCATATGGGTACAACACTTGTCTTGGATGACATACACCTAACTAGATTAGAAATATAAGACTATACAGTTGTTGGGACATGTGCAAGTGGGAGACTGTTGGTTATATGCCCATAGAAGTTGGTGATATTATTATATATAGTAGAGTCATTTTGGGTTACATACAATACATGATTTAAGCGAGCATAAAATGAAAAAGGTGAATATGAGGGACTAGTCTGTTAAGTTATAATTATGTGTTGGTTAATTAGAAACTAGTGAAAAACTCAAGGGGTTAAATTGAAAGTATTTGAAATTCAAATACTTAGTTAAAATAAGAGCTAAGATTAAGGATTAGATAATCCTTAGTAAAAGGAAAAATACAACCTCTTCTCTGGTGAATATTGATTTACATTTTCTTTCTCCTCCCTCATAAGAGTTCACCTATTAGAACCTCTCTCCAAAAGCTTCACGATTTTGATCAAGTTCGAACAAAGTGTGTGTCATTTGTCCGTTTACTCATCCTTTTTTGGTGTGCGACTTCATCACATGATTTCTAGTTTGGAATCTAACACCATTCAAGACATCTAAAATATCAAGAAAAGGTATTATTTTGATCAATATATTTTGTATATATTGAAGTGGCTGGCGAGATGGAAGAGAATGTAAAATATTCTTAAATCTGTGAAAAGATGGAAAATAATTTCATGTTGCAAATAGGTTGTGATTTGGAATTGGTTTTTAGGACAAAGAAAATTCAAGTTAATTAAGATTGAATGGGACATTTCATTTTTTGATTGTATAGTAATTGATCTTAATATGGGTTTTTAATTTTAGGTTTTTTGATGTTTTTGGAAAGAACAAGTACAACATTTTTAATATTTTAAATGTGTAGGGATGGCAAAAAAGTTTAAAACTAATGGTGAAATCCCAAAACCACATTTTTTTTGGGAATTTCTTATTCCATTGAAGGCAAAGTTCAAGATTAAATTTGGAGATTTTATATTGTTCATATTGGAAGTGGGTTTATGTTATATTTGGTTTTAAAATATTTTTTAATCATAAAAACCAACATAAAATTGGATATTTATTAGGTTCACTTAAGGATGACAAAATAGGGAAAATACACCGTAACCCAACAAAATATTTACCTTTAGTTTAAAAGGTCGCTGAATTTTTTTTTTTTTTTTTTTTTTTTTTTTTGCTATCTAATGGCATAAAGGCTATTTTAACCGGTTAGTTACATCCCTGACGTGTTATTACCATTTACCTATATTCAGTGATAACACTTTTATTGTTATTTCTTGGAACAAAGTGAAGATAGCTTCTTCCTAAAACCAAAAACGCAGCCTCATTTGCTCCAAATTTTCAATTAAAAAGGAAACATTTGGCTTTTTGTGAAATTTATTCTTCTTATGGACCAAAAGCAAGAAAATAGCAACATACTTCCTTTTGCTGCAAGTAACTACAACCGATGTTCTAATGACATAATACCTTACACATGACTATTTATTATAAATTATGTTTCTTTTATTTATTTATTTGTTAAACGTATTAGGCTAGTGGGAGTACCCATCACATTGCACAAATGTGATGGGCGCCACGTCATCGCCACATATGATTTTACCCCATGACACTCCATCACATTACACACTTTATACCTATCACATTTCATCACACCACATCATATTTTTTAATTAAAAAAAATTCAAAATTAAAGGGTAATGGGAGCAATAATGGTGTGTACAATATGCATGAAAACTTGTACTTTCTTGTGATTGGTTGTGATCAACCGTGATCACCATCACAATACATCACGATCACAACCATCACACTCCACCCGGGGTGGTGTTCACGGTGTGATGAGAAGCTGAGTAGGACATCACGGAGGCTCCGTAATACCCACTCCCACTAGCCTAACATACGAATTTATAAGCTAATGTATATATATCACTAAAAACATTTTTTTGCCACTTTTTACTATTCATCTCCATGTATTGATTACAAAACGCCACGTATTATAAGCGGAACGGAAATGTCATACAGAAGGGGAAGGGGTCTCCCAACGGTTACATTTCGCACCTTTTGGAATCCCTTCATCCCAACCTATTAATATTATTCTTACCGCTTTACCCCATAGTCTCATGGAAGGGAAATTTATCCATATTTTTGGCTCTCATCTTCAACAGACCTTTGAAAAATCCTCATACCGGGGCTGAACGACGCCATCTACCGACACCGACCACTACATATTCGTTTTCAGTCCGTTCACCCTCCACTGGTACCACTCATTACACAATGATGATCGACATGGGTTTTGTGCCCAAATCACATTTGATTGCGTTCAAAGTTTTTGTAGACTATCGTGAAAATCAAGAAATCGGAAACGGGAAGAGAGCAGTGAGCGCATCTGTAGTCAGAACGCAGTGAGGGTCACCACCATCGCTCGCAAAACCCTAAAATTCTCTTTCTACTAGCTCGCACAACCCTCGAACCCTCATTCTCTAAGCGTGTCGCCGGAGGCAGGCGACATTGATCAAGAACGTTAAAATCACGAAGTGCTGTTTTCTTTTAGTGAATACACACTTCACTTCTACTTTCTTTCATTAACCGCAAGTCTCTGATCCTTTTTCCCTGTTTCTTCCTCTGTAGAAACCGGATATTGATATGATCTAATTCAAATTGGCGTAAAATTGCCCTGGTTTTGGTATTTACATATTCTAGTGTTTTGATTAGATGTGATCACGAAGTGCGACAAGGGAAGTCAGAATTGGGGATTTGGTTTCTGGTGTTTTTATCCTCAAGAAAGTTAACCGAGGTATTTTTTCTGGTTTATTATATTTTAGTTTCTATGACCTTTTGTTTTCATGCACCAATTCTTTGTATCTAACTTTTTCCCTTCTTGAACATTTTCCATCTAAATGATACGTTGAATTTTATGCTGTCTATCTAAAATTTTCTATTCATATCGCTTACTTGCTAATCATAGCATTAGGTTTCTATTATTTTTTGTGTGCTGGGTGGATCATGAAGAAGAGGGGACAATTGATATTATTGTTTTTTAGATTTTATGCAAAAGAATATGGATTCCTTTGGGTGTAATGTCAAATTATGCCTTTTGATACATGTATGAGGCAGATTAGTGTTAAGGAAAAGGTGAATCTTGTGTTAGCCGTGAAGCACTGCTGTTTACCACCGCCCAATTTACCAGTCATTCTTCTCCATGTTTGATACAACTGGTAATGAATCTTCTTCTTGCTTTCACAATAATAAAAACCCTAATATGACATGATTTCAGGGTTGATGAAGAATACTAACAATATTTTGCGGTTTGTACTATTCCCACTCTTTCCTTTCACTCGCACTCTCTCTGAAAGAGTGGTGGGCAGTCATCAATCTCTCTATCGATTTCTGCACAAGTTACTTATTTTCGGATTTGGATTTTTTTATTTTTTTTTTTCTGAAATTCTGATTTTTATGATTTGTGTGTTGGGTGGATCATGGTACCGAATCTGTTGGAGAATTTCTCGGCGAAGACATATGAAAACCACTCTATGATCAAGAACGTATGCTATAATTATACTTTTCGGAAATAAAAAACAAATGTAAATTTAACTTGTGTTGAATGTGATATTTGTGATTACAGATTTGTAGGCTTGCTATGAAGTTGAATGAGAAACAACTTACCAACTTTCTAAAAGTCAATGCAACACCCTAAGGAAAGGTAGACAGCATACGGGCATTATGAATTTGCCTGAAATTTCATTATTAATTTATTGTATTGTCCCAAATTTCCAATATTTATCCTCATTTTTTGTTGATGTTGGTGTTTAAAAACTATGGAAAGCAAGAATGCATGAAAGTCAAAGAGCAGTTGACTTTGTTGTTGCTCCATTGTCTTCATCTATTGATGCAGATGTGATTGTGTGGAGGGTAATCTTGGGATTTGCTGCAAAAATGTGGATCTTGTGGGAACCAAAAATTGGGGTTTTGATTAGTTCCTTTGATGTGGTTGGGTTCAGAAAAAGGGTTTACGGGTCCTGCTAATCTAGAAGTCAATTTTTAAAAATTGAGGTTTTACTGGCTCTGATCATTAATTTTTTTTTTTTTTTTATGGAAAATGATACTCTTTCCAGACAACATTTTTCTTTTTGCAATTTAAAAAGTCATCCGATCTAAGTTGGTCAAAAACTCTTACCTGTATACCTGGTGGGGAATCGTGGAGGCAAACACAATAAGTGGAAAGTTTACAATTTTTTTTTCCAAATAGTACATGCCTCAGAACTTAAATTATGGGTTTGTAAAATGCCCCCATTTCTTTGACTTTCTGAATTAAGTCAAAGAATAATAATATCAGGTTTTTAATGTTGTTTCTTGAATGTGGAGGGAATATTGGAGACGATGAATATCCCAAGGGGAGAAGATTTTATAAATTGGAGCTTGTTTAAGGAGCCTGACAAGATATATCAGTAAGTAATTAGTGTATTTACGAATTTCAAACATCTATTATTGGTCAAAGCATTTGCATAGGGAGATTGTTTTTTGAGACTTCACTAAATTTCGAATGAAAAACAACAAAATTCTCAGTTTTGAAATAGCCGAGTCTTTTCATAATCTATAAAAACAAATTCATTGTCTTATGGGTGAAGTTAGTTACATTGTTTCACCACAACTACTTATTACTTAGGAATTTTGATAAGTATAAATAGAGAATATAATTAGGTTGAATATTTTAAACTTAGGATATGCAGAAATAACACAAATCTCTGCAACTTTTGGATTTAATGGTACATATTTAAATCTGAAAGTCAAAAGTGTCCAAAACTATTTTAATTATAGACATATATACAAGAAGGGTAGACTTACTTTTGTTACTTAGAAAACGTAGCTATCATCTTAGGTTCTTAAAATTTAGTTATTAACTTTTTTCTTTTAATTACTTATCACTTTTGCTGCTTAGAAAATCAAATAACTTTAAATTCCACCCGTGATGGTTGACTAAAAACAACTGAATGACTTTTTTGCTTTTCTTTGTGTAGAGAAAGGACGAAAAATTTCTAACAGAGCTCAATGGACAGCATTTTTTTGTGTTTCTTTGTATAAACATGTCACATATTTCCGGTGGATCCTCTCTACCTTTCTGTTTGAACTTTGAAGTTCCTGTACTCTCTCTATACTAATGCTTTTTTTTCTCATCTTTTTGTAGATATTCACTGCATTTATACTGAAAATCTCAGTATATAACACATTGATTTTGAATCTGAAAAGCAGGATGTTTGACCAAAACAACAGATGGAATTAAAGAAAACTGTGACTTTTTGTTGAATTAGTTACTTCCTTCAATTTGACTGTTTCCTTTTCGATTTGGGTTACTTTTAATTTATTTTATATGTCACATAATATCATGCTTGCATCATCTACAAGCCGTTTTCTTCTTCTCCAAGGGTAGGCAACTAACTGTGGCCTTATGTTGACTTTGTTTTTTGTTGTTAGAATGTGCTATTTTGTATGCAATTACTTCCTATAACTAAAATTCTCATTTGCTGTATTAGAATATGTCTATTGATGAGTTTAATTTTGCTTAGTTATGACACATTATAGTTGTTTCTTACATCCTAGGCAATCCTTTTCCTCTTTCCTAATGTTTGGTTTCTTTTGATCATGCCAACGACTACTATAACTCAAACAGAGGCAGAAAGGAAAATTGTTCAAGAACTCAAAATTAAGAACGCAAAAAGCCATTCCAGTCTTCTCCAAACTCGGCTCCAAGACCTCCAAAGTAAGTTTTTTTTTTTTTTTTTTATTCATATCCATGCATTTATGTGTTCCTGATGTAATAAGTTGGTTGTATATCCATAATGATTTCTTTTTGCTAATTCTATGGATTACAAGTTAGCTTAGCTAAGGGTAGCATAAGCCTGTAAATTTGATGTACACGATTTACTGTTATATGCTATTTAATATTACAAGTAGAACTGATTATATGCTGTCAAAATGGTTATTTTTGAAAATAAACTATTACTGGTTAGGTTAAACTGCAAAACTGTTCAAAATAAAATGGTGTTTTGGTAATTTTTCCTATAGTAAATAAAAAAGACTTATGTTTTGACTTTTGGGTAGGAGTTTTTGGAATGATGGTTCAAGACCCTAGAGCTATTGATCTCAAGTGGTTAAGGGATGTTCCACATGAGTTATAAAATAATTCTTATTATAACCTTTCAAAATTTGATATTTAATGAGGGTATATTTGGTAATTCTTATTATAGGGTTCTTGTACCGGAGTTGGTTTTTAAAGTTTGGAGTGTGTAACACTTATAATGATTTTCTTGTAAGGGTTTCAGAATTTATGTTTTTTTATCTTACAAATTAATATAGAAACCTCCTTCCAAGGCTGATATTTTGTTTTGAAAGGTTGATACAAAAAATTTGAAATATTCACACAATAGTATGTATCCATGGGGTTTCAGATTGTGTCGCCAATTTACAAAAAGGGCATGTAATTTCTCAGTGCCAATTTATAAAAGAAGATGTGAAAAATGGCAATGGAAACAACACTCTCCAATCCTAAGCAGAACTGGTCCTTCTTATCTTTTTGTTTATATATACAATACCTTGAGAAATGTTACTTGTTCATTTAATAGGTCTCAATCATTGGTATGAGCAGAATTAAAGATATGAGTAATGGCTCTGTTTAATTGACACAAAGAAAAAACATGATAAGACCCACTAAGTGAGCACAATCTTTAATTTATGTTGGTGTTGATCGGTCCCACATAAGAATGTTTGCTCTGTTATTTTTTATTGTGTGAATTATTACCACTTCATTTATGCTCTTTCCCCCTTTTGTGTTGTCTTTACTGGATTAAGTTCTCTTTCATGCCTCTTTATTGTCTTCACTTTGGTTTGTAATCGGCAAGTTTTTTTGGATTCTAATTTTACATCGACATCCACGAATTAAAGAAGCCATAGGAAAGTTGATTTATAGCATTATACTTGCTAATAATAGACTTTAGCTTTCTCTATGGTCTCAACATCTTGGTGTATATCTCAAAGAGGTAACCACCATTTCTACTAATTTATAGGTTATGTTATACAACACGTTGTGCTGTGTTAGGCATGACTGGGTCCCGTCCTGTGCCTGCTTATTTTCTTTAACTCTTTTCTTCATTTTTTGGATAAGTCAGTTTTGAGAACAGCTAGTTGATGGGTCATCAAAGATTTGTGGTTGGCAACTTGAAGGGTAATACAGAACATGTCGACTTAAAAGCATAACCATTTCTTGACCTTACATTTTTTTTCTTCATGCCTCAATAAAAAATACGATGCTGTAATAGAAACTATATTGATATAATATATCAACAAAGAACTGATAGTACATTGCTATTTCTTACATTCTGCCCTTTGAAAACATAATTTTAATATTTTTTCAGTTATACAATACCATTTTCTAAATGTTTCCTTTGCATATATTCTACTATTTGAAATTTGTTGAATGTACTCAGGTTGCATGCTATAAGGATCCCAAGGCTGGAGAAACAAACAGAGGCAGAATGGAAAATTTTTCAACAGCTCAATAATAAGAATGCAAAAGGCCATTCCAGTCTTCTCCAAACTCGGCTCTAAAACCTCCAAAGTAAGCTCTGTTATTCATATCCATGCATTTACATGTATTACAGGTTAAACTATTCAAATTAAAATGGTTCTCTTGTAATTTTCCCTGAAGTAAATAAAATGGAAAATTATATTCTTCCTACTATATCCCCCTACTTCATCCTCCTACCCACTATAAAATGACATATGGAATCCACTAATTTTGTTTCTCAATCTCCTCTCTTGATTTTGACACTTGTCTTGATCTAATGAGTAGGAAGATGTTAGGAAGATATTTTAGGAGGATATAAAACCTCTCAAATAAAATTGACTTATGTTTTGACTTTTTGGAATGGATGGTTCAAGACCCTCGAGCTATTGTTGTCAGGCGGTTATCGGATGTTCCACCCGATAAAGCAAAGTAAGTGATTTCATGAGTTAACAGATAATAAATAACCTTTCAATATTTGATATTTAATGAGGGCATATTTGGTAATTCTTGTTATATGAGATTGTACAGGGTTCTTGTTGAGTATAACTGGAATTGGTTTTTAAAGTGTGTAGTGTGTAAGACTTCTAACTCTACATCATAATGATTTTCTTGTAAGGGTTTCAGAATTTATGCTTTTTTATTTTACAAGTTACAAATTATTATATAAGCCTCCATCCCAAGGCTGATATTTTTTTTGGTACAAACTACACATCTAGGCTGGTCCCACTTCAACCCGTACCAAAAAAAGTTCAAATTTATCTTTTGAACACGTATGTTTTTCATATTCCATATTTTTTATCTTCATATTCCGTTCTTAAGTCGTTACAAATCCTTTGTATAGTAATATTATAAATTTCTTTTTTAGGTATGTAGTGGTGGACACGATTTAAAAAACCTCCATCCATGGGGAAAGCATCAGTTTTCTGACTTTCTACATTAAGTCATTATTTCTGCATAATGTCAAAATGGATTAAATCATATCTCTATCAAGTCCATTTATGTCAAAAAAACACGTCAACATTTGCTTAAACTTATCTGCTTGATTTTTGCTTTCCTATTATAAATTGGATTTTTATCTCATTTCTTTTCTTTATAATTTTTGCAAACAAGTGAGTTTTCATGGAAACTATTTATGTTTCATTGATGAAAAAATTGATTTAATTTGGACCCATATTTGTAGACCGACATTTGTTCATAAGGCTTAACTTTTGAACTTATAAACACAAATTCGACATAGTTGATCTTTTTTTATGATTACTAATTAAAAATGTGTTTACAAGGCTGGCAATACTTGAATTGGTTATATTGATAGAAAGACATAGTTGGATAAGCCTGAACACCCATTTATTATTATTTCCTGGTGATTTTGCTAACTATCTTTGTCACTCTTTGCAGATCAATATGTAGGATTGTAAGAAATGTTGTGTATGAGGAGAGCCAATGTTTGGATTACGATGACAATGAATTACACGAATCCATTGTGTCGCCAATTTACAAAAATGGCAACAACACTCTCCAACCCTATGCAGAATTGGTCCTTTTTATCGTTTTGCCTCTCTTTGTCTCTACGGTCGTTTTTTCTCCTTCTATTAGAATCATGACTCCTTATTTTCTCAGACCTGATAGAGATAATTGCCATTTAAGTTGTGCTTTCTTTTTCTTGGTCGTGTTTCTTTCATTCAATACACTACTTTTTTTTCTGTTAACCCTTTGATTATATACAATATATAGAGAAAGGTTACCTGTTTGTTTTGTTCATTCTATAGGTCTCAATCATTGGTATGAGCAGAATTAAAGATATGAGAAATGGCTCTGATTAATTAATACAAAGAAAAACCAAGATAAGACTCACCATGTGAAAAAAGGGAAGAGCACAATCTTTCATTTATGTTGGCGTTGATTATTAGAATGGTTACCACTTATGCTCCGGTTCATTTATGCTCTTTCCCCCTTTTCTGTTGTCTTCACTGGATCCGTATACTTTCATGCCTCCTTCTTGTCTTCACTTTGGTTTGTAATCGGCAAGTTTATTGGACCGTATTTACAGATTTAAATTTCACATCGACAACCACAAATTAAAGCCATAGGAAATTTGATTTATGGCAATGCTTCTTTTCTAGGCTTAATCAGAAAAAGGGGTTGATTGGAAGTTAGTATCAATATAATGAGATTGTTTCATTTTTTCATGGTTAGGTCAATCTTGTGATCTGGCTATATAAAAGATTTTACAGCCAGGTAAATTATTGATCGATGGGTATGGAAAATAAGGCTGCTCGAAACATGCTCGATAAAATGCCTGAAAGAGACATAATGCCATAAAAGATTAGTAGATACTGTAAGCCACTTTCTTTAACAACAAGGAGTCATATTTCAAAAACAAGTAGCTATTTATAGTCACTAATTTTTATATATGCAGGTCTGATCTGCGGTTAGCTTCATTGAGTTTTTTGTACAAGAGGCACATCGTATTTATGGTGATATATTTCCATCAACACTCTCTGATCACCTATTTGTTGTTCTAAAACTGGCTATATTACTAGTCCAAAATACCCTTGTTATATACATAAACATCATGATTCCTCTATTTTTTGCATCCTGTTAGTTTGGTTGCTGCAATTACACAATGGAATTTCACTTTGGTCATTATTTCTTGGAAGGTGGGGCCCTCTCTTGTGTGTGGGTATGCTGTGGTGATAAAGCTCCCAAAGCTTACACCCTGACTACTTTAGAAGCAGACGAGCTTGCTCTTAAATCTTCAATCTCATAGTATGTCTTGTAAACTTACACCTTTTATAGCATTATACTTGCTTTTTTCTTTTTTACTACGACTTTCCACTTTGTAAATCAACCAAGTTATTGCATTGGACTTGTAATTTTCTTTTCTTATCTGGAGATTTTATTAGACTACAATGTTGTAATAGGAACAAATGAAAGTAGGAGGATATGATAAAAAAGTCAATGTAAGTATGATGCTTTATTTGGCATTTAACCCTATAATATTTAATGATAGTGAGCTTTAGGAAACATTTCACCATCACACCAAATGGAAGAAGTTTTGTTCTACTAAAACACCAAAGGGTTGATTGATTTCATTGAGCGAAAAAGATAATAGACCATCCAATAGGATCAAAAGAAGCTTGATGTAGCTAAAGAAGAAGAAACAAAAATTGGGTAAGATAATGTTTAGTAAATTCTTGTATGTGAACATCTCATTTTTATATGGCATTTGCTTGTCTGATTTTGAGCACATCTTTCTTGAATATTTCTTACATCTTTAACCTTTTTAGTTTAAGCAATTGAATGGTCACTTGGTGTCACCACTCTCATCTTCTTTGATGTTCTGCCTCAACTGAATTGCCTCTATGGCGTCCTTAACTAAGGTATCTTGATTGACATTCACAACTTCTATATCTATGTATTTCTCTATTAAATTGAAATTTTGATTCAACCTTGCCCTTCTCGAGGAGCGTCTTTTGAATAAATCACTCAAAACCCTCGTATTTTCCGGGATAAACTTCAAATATTCTGCAAGGCTTTTTGGTACCAAGTTCAATTACCAACACATTATTTATATAACAATTTTGTTAAGGTTTATGTTTATTCAAAATGCATAGCAAGTGTTTGATGAATTGCCACAATGAAACAGGATGAACTAAAAGAAAAGGATATCCCGATAGCTTAAGCAATGGAAGCATTATTTCACAGAAAAAGCATGGTTTGAGGTATTTGTGGATAAGGTTGCTCAGTAGATGAGGTTATCATCATCTCAATTGTTGTAATTCGCCAATTCAGGTCATACAAATTTAATTACTAGTTGATTTCCTTCTACAGAAAAAGAGAACTTGATTACTTACACATACAATTTTTTCTAAAAAAATTTAAATATTCAGTTGACCATATATAGTTTTAGATGTTGGTTGTCTAACCAATTTCTTTGGTTACTTCGAGTCAAAACCTTCAATTAATTAAAAGAACATTATGCCTTTGTTCCATGAATGAAAAGAAAAATAAAAAGGTAATGCAAGAAATAGCAACATACTTTTATTTAGTTGTGTAATCAAGCATCCTACTTTCATTTTTTCTTATTTCAGCATTGTACATTAAAAAATCTACCAAATCATACTTATGTCCTTATAATTGAGTAGTTTTTCAAGGTACAATGTCCTTATAGAATAAAACTAAAAGTACAATGTTATAATTAAGTAGAATTTTCAAAGTACATTGTCTAAATAAGGAAAACTTGAAAAGTGTATTGTTATATTTAGGTAGACTTTTTTTTCAAGCGGAATTGTCAGCTAGGTTTGCTGCAAGATTCATCTATACCTCATAAAATTCTTCTTTTTGTTGATATTTTTTTTGTTATTCTTAGGTTTTCTAGGCTTGTTGTCAAGTGGGTGTTTGTTACGATTTCAAGATTTCTAGGTTCAGTGGTAGATTGATGACCAGTTCAAAGATAAGAAGACTAAGGATTCATTTAGGGGATCTCATAGTTCCTAGAAAAGGAAAATATATGTAGTTTGTCATATGTAAGATAGTATCTTGTAATTTATCCTATGTAAAATTACCAAATTCCCCCTTACACTTTAATTTGGCTATTTACAGGTGATAGAATGTATGGCTACATTTCTTTTCTGTAGATCACTTCCCTAAAGTTTCACTTCCCTAAAGTTTTCAGATCACTTGTGGAGGGGTTGGAAGATATGAAGGACAACTGAGTCATGTAAACTCCAAAAACTTAACCACAATATTATATTATCCTTCTGTGGTTTGATAGATTTTTTGCGATTGGCTTCTTTTTTTAATTAGTTGTGCAGTATACAAGCTTCTGGTCCTCATCAGCATATAGGTCACCACATGTAGGGGTTAAATTACCAAAAAGCTACATTAATAGATGAGCTTGCTCTTAAATCTGCAATCTCTTAGTATGTCTTGTAATCTTACACCATTTATAGCATTATACTTTCTTTTTTCATTTTACTACGGCATTCCACTTTGAAAATCAACCAAGTTATTGCATTGGATTGGTATTTTTTTTTTCTTATCTGGAGAGTATACTTAAAAAAATCCATCCTTTTATAGTGAAGAACACTGCTTTATGCTAGGATATCATGGTTATAATTGGTAGATTTTTTTAGACTACAATGTTTTAATAGGAACAAATGAAAGTAGGAGGATATGATAAAAAAAAGTCGATGGAAGTATGATGCTATATTTGTAATTTAACCCTATAATGTTTAAAGATAGTGAGCTTTAGAAAACATTTCACAATCCCACCAGATGGAAGAAGTTTTGTTCTACTAAAATACCAACTGGTTGATTGATTTCATTGAGTGAAAAAGATAATTGACCATCCAATAGGAGCAAAAGAAGCTTGATGTAGCTAAAGAAGAAGAAACAAAAATTGGGTAAGATAATGTTTAGTAAATTCCTGTATTTGAACATCTATTTTTTATATGGCATTCGTTTGTCTGGTTTTGAGCACATCTTTCTTGAATATTGCTTACATTTCACTTCATCCTCCTATTACCGCAGGCTATTGGATTGCATCATGATTAGGAATTTTTTGAGTCCCAACTCCATTTTGTTTGTCCTTCCTTTTTCTTCCAGAAATTATCGTTTACACCGTATGCCGACTTCCTAGATTGATGTTTTATTGATTCTTTTTCTGTAAGTTTTGCAGGTTGTGGAACATATGTGACTAGCTTTTCAAGCCTAAAATGGAATTTGCTTTAGATATGCCTATTTAATTTGGACACGTGTTATATAATTGCACCACTTGTTTAATCTGAGAATTATTATAATTTTTGATATATTTAACTGTAACTATATTTTATCTTTTTCAAACTGTATTCTTTTGTGAGTTAAAGGAGAGAAGACGCAGTGGCTTATAAGGCATGCGGCTTATCTGCTTTGGTATGGAAAATGTGGCATCATCTATTTTATGAATTTATAACTGTTTTAAGTACAGGTGATAAGAACTTTTAACTTTTTTTTCATGTTAATGTGTTAGGTCTTGAGGACTTATGTGGCTATGTGCAAAGTTTGAGGCCTGTAACAGAACCTATGAGACACATTACTCATCTACAACCAAATGGGTAATTTGACTTTAATTTGTTTAATTTATTGATCATTAAACATCACGATATTATTACAAATGCTCGCTGTATTTTATCATGGAGACAAAACTGACTTTTGCTTAAATTATTGAAGATTATGATCTATCATTTCTAGAAATTGGTAATGTTTGTGCCTATTGTTATATTTAACCATCATTTAGTGCTGCTAATAGTTTGTATAAAAGCTTGTTTCCTTTTCATATTAATTTCAAGGTGTTACATATGACAGTAAGAGATGCTCTTAACTCTGCTATTGATGAGGAAATGGATGCTGATGCTAATGTATTTATCATGGGTGAAAAGGTAAATATTTTATTTGTTGCTGATTGTATATCGAGAGGGTGAAACACATTCTTCTTATTCTCATATATGATTTGTGTTTTTGATGTTAAAATAAAAAGGATAACTATCGTTATTATAATGTACTTTTGTGTGCATAATAAAAGAAAAGGGGTATCTAAATTATGATGTGTACAGGTTCAGAAGGGGGAGAGGGAGGCTATGGATTTGAAGAATACTATGAGAAAAAGGACGGGTCTTTCTTGATACAAACTAACAGGGTAAAATGGTAATTTGATGTTTTTTTAGCCATGTCTTTCGCAATTATTATTGTGGGTGGTGGATGATGCTGGTTTAATGATCCTTTTTCTTTTGTCTAATTAAATTGCGTAGTCTTATGTAACCTTGTGAAGGCTCTTAGTAGTTGATAACCTTGAAGGCTATGTTCTTAATTCCCTGGAATAGGCTTCTCTTTGTGTATGCTTGAATAATTTTGTGCTATTTCTACAAATAGTGTGTTGATTGTTTTTGTATTCTAAAGTTTGATCAATATATGTCTGAGTTTTGTTTTTAAAATTGCTTTGCGTTTTGTCTATAAATGAAATGTTGGTTGTTCGTGGCAAGGCAAAGCCTTTTTATGAAACCAATAATTTTAAAAGAAAGAAACTTATGAATGCATAGAATTAGAAATACATGATTACCTTTGTCTGTTTTCATTACAATCCTACTGAAATTGTTCCCACTTCCATAACACTTTCCTATGCCTTGTATTTTCATCATCACTTCATAATTATTTACATTATTTCAGATGTGAATGCTTTAATGGTCCGAGTCAATATACGAAAAGAAGTCATAGAAGCTGACCAAGGAAGTTGCAGCCAGAAATGAAGCTTTAACCCATATGTCAGTATCTTTCATCATTTCATGTTGATTCAATTGATTGAATTAATTCAAGGCCCTGTGGATTTTCTCATTAAAACCTGCTCCTATCGGATGTCATAGCCATTATATTATGCATTTACTTGGAGATGACCTTGAATATAGGCCATATCCATTAGTTTATACTCGTAACAGAAATGTTATTTCATTTACTTATCCATAATAGCAACTGACTTCTATTTCTTTACCAATAATTGCAAACACACTTAATTCTATATCCTGATACTAGTAACGTACTTGGAATTCCTTATTTTGAATAGCAATGTACTCACATTTATGTAAATGGGCGAGATAAATAACTAAATGTGTTGTTTTGATTCCTTAAAATATATTCTATGTGTACAGGGTTATGCTGCTAGGAAGTTTGAAAAGCAAGGAATTGAGCCTGATGAGTTAGTAATCATTTTACAATATTCTGATCAAACTGCGTATGAATGTTGGAACCCTAGATTTATCTTTGAAACCACTACTATTTATTTTATTTTTTCTAGAATGGGTAATCCTGATTTTGGAAACAATATTCTGTTTGTACAAAACTTGACACATGATACGACAGAGGGGAACAGGATCAAACCTTTGCATTTTGTCCCACTTTAACTCCTTTCTCTCTTTCCTTTTATCACTTCTCAAGAAATAGCAATTTGTTTATTTGTTTATTATAGTGCCCTACTTACATTTCTTACTATTACAACATTGTATTTCCATTATTTTTCTGATTAACACAATAGAGTATGGAAAAGTCTACCCAGTTATAGCATTGTACTTTTAGTTTTATTCTTATTTTGGACGTATGTGTTTCAGGGATCGGACATGGTAACGGCAGGGAGAAAAAGAGTATTCTAGTGGTTATGGAGGAGGAAGGGTAAGGAAGTCATTTCAAAAAGTTTTATGCTTGGATATAATTAGTTTATTTTTTTCATGTGTTGTAGGATGAAGATGGTTGTCATGATCTTGATTTGGCTTCATGTCCTTTTTATGTTGTTTCCGATCTTGATTTGTTGTCACGAGGGTAATCTGGTAATCTTTTTCCTCCCGCTTTTGGGTCAATATGAACTAGACCATGATTATTACCTCAACCATGAATTGCTACGAGAATAAAGTTTATCGATAATCATAATTACTCTTTAGAAAGTTTGGATAAAAGGATAATTCGTCAACTGCTCTTTTTAAAACTCATATGCTGGCGGTTTGCTTTATATTCAGCTTCTCATGATACTCAATTTGGGAATCCCTGGACTCCAGTTGTTCTAATCTTTAATAGTTTTGACCTTTTTTTTTTAATCAAGTATAAAATACAACATTTTTCTTGCTAAGTGGCTGCTACAACATATATAACAGTATTCAGGTGAAAAAGCTTGATGGGAATGGTTCCATGATTCTTTTCTCAATCTTTAAATTGATTAGGCTGGTTTATGTGATTAGTGATAAATGGATTTAATAATCGAGCATGAGAATATGATTTATTATGGATAAATCAAACAGATATAACTGTTTGAGAGTATATAGACGAGTGGACAGCAGAAAGAGATGTAAAATGCATTAGGATTTTTCATGTAATTGGACGCTCTCAAGCATACACTAAAAGTACATGTGTCTATGGCTAGGGAGTTGGTTGGATGCGCAGGTAATTGTATGTTTCTTAATTATAGAATGTGTTACACACTTATCTTAGTTATTTGTTTCTTATCCTTTATACTCGGTTTAAACATTTTTTTGATGCAAGCTTTTGGCAATATTTTTCTATGGGTGGATAAAAAAAAAAGCCATGCCTGTGAAAAGTCAATTGCACCAGTTATCTATATGTTTATGGGGCAATTATTGTTTCAACTTTTGTTGTTGATCCAGATTTAAAGTAATTATAGCTTAAGGAAGTCAAGTTCTCCATAATTGTGATAATCACTTCTTGAGGGCGTTAGATGTGAAAATTGGCCTTTTAAACACAAACAGGATGCTTATTCAGCCCAAAAAAGAAACAGTTTGTGTTTACATGTACTTACTTTTAAAAGACATGCAATACTTTGAAAAAAAATCACTTATCTGATAGGCAAATATATGGGGGTGTCTTTCATATTTAATATGAACATAACAACTTAACAGAGAAAGACAAGAAAAGGGGTCTTCCCCACTAAATCTTTTCTATATCCATCATATATTTCACTGTATCATTGGAGTGAGAAGTGATCTTCGAAAAATTATTGAAAAGTCGGGTTCTCCTTTGTCATGGGACCATTCAACTAATCAGGTAATTGCATTGACTTAAGTTGCATAAACGCTGTTTATTTAGTTATGGTGACAAAATCGGGTTCTATATTGTTTAATAGATTGGCATTTTATGCTATAGTGTGATGATTCCTGAACAACTTGATGGTTTGACACAAGTTTTTCATAATTCATAATGGGTGTATCAGGTAACGGTAACACTCTTAACTTTATTTGTGCCAACATAAGGTTTGATTCTGTAAAGTCAAAAGTTTGACCTTTTTACATACCTAAAGTTACAAAACATCAATCTTTGATGAAAGCATATTGCTAAGCCACCAGTGAAATATACGTATGAAAGGAGGGGTAAGAAAGTAAATGCTCCTGAGGTGGAAATAAACAAAACAAACTGATTCCTTGGGAGGGGTAGTTTGGTAATTTAATTAATTAATTTGTTATGTCGTTGCTTTATAGTGGGAGTGCAGTAGTTTGTTGGAGCATGGTTGATCATTGAAGAAGTATTTCTTCCTGGGAGATTCTAGCTAGGGTTCACTATTTTGGTTAATCTTTGTGTTCAGTCCATTGTAATTAGCAATCCGGAAGTGAGTTTTGGTATTCCTTTTATTTGTTATTGGAGAGAAAATTGTGTGCAATCATAACACATATGTAGAACTTAATAAGGAAATACATATTTGTTGGTTCACCCATGTGATCGGTAAATAGGATGCTAAAATACTTCTACATTGATGCTATAAGAGTGTCATTTGGGACTTGCATTTTGTTTTTTTTTTCAATTTGGCAATGTTCCATATGATTCCGGACAAACACTTTGCTATGCCTTTTATTTTCATCATCACTCCATAAATATTTACATTCTTTCAGATGTGAATGTCAAAGAAGCTGACCAAGGATGTTGCAGCCAGAAATGAAGCTTTAACCCATATGTCTGTATCTTTCAAGTTGATTCAATTGATAGAAGTTTACAGATTGAATTACCTCAAGGCCCTGTGCAATTTTTCATCAAAACCTGCTACTATCGGATGCCATAGGCATTTTTATGAAATTGGACCCAAATTACAAGTTCTCAATAGGTGAGATAAATAACTAAATGTGTTGTATTGATTTCTTAAAATATTATTTATATGTATAGGGTTATGCTGGTAGGAAGTTTGAAAAGCAAGGAATCAAGCCTGACGAGTTAGTAATCATTTTACAACTCTTTTTCTCATAGTTTCTTGAGTTAAAGGGTAAGTGTTGTATCAAACTGTGTATGAATGTTGGAACCCTAAATTTATCTTTGAAACTACTACTATTTATTGAATTTTTTCTGGAATAGTTAATCATGATTTTAGAAACAAATAGTTGGGTTCAGGTAAGCATTCTTCACTTGTAGGTCATCTATTGCTGTTTCAATTTCCACTTGATTTATTGACCTTACACTAAAAACTGTTGTCACAAATATGAAGTGAATGTGATGTTAGTGTTATTGATTTATGGTATTTTGTTTTCTAGGCATCTCCTATTCGCAACATTTGCTTAAACATATCTGCTTGATTTTGATTTCCGATTACAAATTGAATATTATCTCATTTCCTTTCTATATAATGCTAATGGGATGAAGTTTTGCAAAAAAAAAGTGAGTGTTCATGGAAACTATTTATGTTTCATTGATAAAAAATTGATTTAATTTGGACCCATATTTGCAGATCTGTTCTTAGAACTTTGAACTTGTAATTGGGAGTTCACGTATGCAAGGTGAGTAAAATCCTACCCTAATCTGAGTTCCTTGTTTGTGTTTTAATAATGATTTGTGTATTCTCCTCTCTAGTATCATCCTTAGAATACGAAAAAACCTATCAATGATGTAGTTATGTTGAGTTTAAGGTTTGGTTTAGTATATTTATCATCGTTTTTAGGTCATTACATTACCATGGCATCTATGGCTACTTATTTGGTTTTGTTTCACAAGTACCCTCATCTCTCTCAGTAAACAGGATGTTTGAAGCTTCTCTTGTTCGTGAGTGAATTTAATTTTCGTAAATTGGTGTTCGATACAGTGGTAACTTTTCTGAATCCCCGGTCATTAAAAATTTTCACCTCTGGTTTAGTGAAGTCATCAATGAAGAACCAGAAAGGTTTTTTTTTTTTTCCAAAGATCATGATATGTATATGATGAAAACAGAACCGAGAAGGGTAGAAGAAAAGAGAGAGAAACGTAAATCGTTTTATTGACCTAAAAAATAATTACAGGATCTGCAACCCTATTTATACTAACTCAGATCCACAAAATCAGCAACCGATAAAGACTAATTTTAAGATAAATGTAAACTAACTAGATAAGCCTATCTAATTAATACTTAATTATTATTAATATTCGGAAACCCCTGGACAAATCCGAAAATCTTAGCTGTCATTCGATAATTCTACACTCCCCCTCAAGTTGGGTATGGATGTCAATCATATCCAGCTTGTTCTTCAGTACTCCAAACTTTGGTCTGGGCAATGCCTTGGTCAGAATATCTGCAACTTGAAAGTTCGTGGGAACATATGACAACTGTAAAATCTTTTCTTCTAGCTTCTCTTTGATGAAATGTCGGTCCAATTCAACATGTTTGGTCCGATCATGATGGACTGGATTTTTTGCAATTTCAATCGCGGCCTTGTTATCACTGAACAAGTTCATTTGGATCTTTTCAGTAACCTTCAACTCCTTGAGCATTCGACCAATCCAGATCCCCTCGCATATACCTTGACATATTGCTCTGAATTCAGCCTCGGCACTGCTTCTGGCAACCACCGACTGTTTTTTACTTCTCCATGTCACAAGATTTCCCCAGACGAATGAAAAGTACCCGGTTGTAGATCGACCATCTTCACTTGATCCTCCCCAATCTGCATCAGTGAACATTTGAACATCACGGTTTGAGGTTTTCTTGAATAAAAGACCACATCCTGGATTCTGTTTTAGATACCGGAGTATTTGAAACACCGCCTCCATGTGTTGTGAAGTAGGGTTATTCATGAACCTGCTTACCATCCCTACTGCGAATCCGATATCTGGTCTTGTGTGGGCTAGATAGATCAATCTTCCGACCAATCTTTGATACCTCCCTTTATCAACTGGTTTGTCTTTATCGTCCGTTCGAAATTTCTTCCCCGGTTCTAGTGGAGTAGTTGCTGGTTTACAACCCAGCATGCCAGTTTCTTCTAACAGGTCGAGTGTATACTTTCTTTGTGTGACTGATATGCCTTTCTTTGACCGGGCTATCTCCATTCCTAGAAAGTACTTTAGTTGACCCAGATCCTTAATTTTGAATTCTTTTCCCAGTATTTGCTTTAGTTCTTCAATTTGCTCCTTGTAGTCTCCGGTTATAATAATATCGTCGACATAAACGATCATGATAGCCACTTGTCCGTTAGCCCCATGTTTTGTGAACATAGTATGGTCAGTCTGGGCTTGGATGAACCCGTAATGCTTGACCACCTGTGTAAGCCTTTCAAACCAGGCCCGGGGTGATTGTTTTAGCCCATATAGGGACTTCCTGAGTTTACACACCATGCCCTGGTTTTGGTTTGTCTCAAGTCCGGGGGGAACATCCATGTACACCTCTTCTTCCAATTCGCCGTTTAGAAAAGCATTTTTTATATCCAGTTGATGTAATGGCCAATCAAGATTTGCTGCAAGTGACAACAGGACACGGATGGAATTTAGCTTGGCTACGGGTGCGAATGTTTCTGCGTAGTCGATACCGTATGATTGAGTGAAGCCTTTGGCGACTAGTCTCGCCTTGTATCTACTTATGCTTCCATCAGAATTAAATTTTACTGTGAACACCCACTTGCATCCAACAGTTCGTTTTCCGGGGGGAAGGATTGTATATTCCCAAGTCTTATTCTCGTATAAAGCATTAACCTCTTCATTTACCGCTTCTGCCCATTCTTTACTTGACTTTGCTTCTTGGATATTTTTTGGAACCCGTGTTTCTGATAGAGACATGACAAACGCCTTGTGCCTTGGGGACAATTTCTCATACGACACGAAATTTCCTATAGGATGCGCGGTACAACTCCTTCTACCTTTTCGCAGGGCAATAGGAACATCCAGGTCAGTAGTACTAATTGAAGGATTAGGTTCAGAATTACCTTGTTTTTCTGAAGTTGAGCTTTCCGGAGTCGACTCATGGCTGTTGGCTGCAGTCGTGACTTGCTCTACCACTGTTTGTTTTCTTCGTCTCTTGTACACTAAAAGTTCCTTCTCAGGCGGCACTGGTGTAGTGATCTCGGGTTGTTCGGTTGAACCTGAAGTGGTTCTAGGGATTTCTGTGGGATCAGGCTCTTGAAAGCTGGTTCCTCCATCTTGGTAAAGATAATTTAGGAACTGATATTCACTTACACTCTCCCCCTGAATATCGGTTTTGGTGTAGAAGGGTATTTCTTCAAAAAAGGTCACGTCTTTTGAATGGTAAAACTTCCTGGTAGTTGGGGAATAGCACTTGTACCCAAGTTGACTTGGGGAGTACCCCAAAAAAATGCACTTTATCGACCTGGGGTCTAGCTTGCTGCAATTGGGGGTCTGGTTGTGGACAAAGGAGGTGCACCCGAACACTTTTGGAGGTAAATCCGATATGTGACGGGTGTGAGGAAAGTGCTCCTTGAACATGTGGAGAGGAGTTTGAAATCCAAGTACCCTTGAGGGCATTCGGTTGATAAGATATGCCGCGGTCAACACAGCTTCGCCCCATAAATAGTTTGGCACAAAACTAGCAAACATTAGAGATCGAGTTACCTCAAGAAGATGTCGGTTTTTTCTCTCTGCCACTCCATTTTGCTGAGGGGTATTCGCACATGAGGTAATGTGCACTATTCCTTGTTGGGAAAGGTACTTGCCCAACTCGGATTGGAAGTATTCTTTTCCATTATCTGTCTTTAGGATTTGAATTTTGGTGCCAAACTGATTCTGCACCATATCATGAAAACGTTGGAAGATTGCCCCAACCTCGGATTTCTCTTTCATTAAGAATATCCATGTGGTACGAGAGTGATCATCAATAAACGTAACGAACCATCTTGCACCAGACACATTTTTTATTCTAGACGGTCCCCACACATCACTGTGGATTAAGTGGAACGGGTGTGAGGGTTTGTATGGAACTCCAGGATACAAATTCCTGGTATGTTTGGATAACTGACACACTTCACAATTAAGAGAACTAGTTGTTTTATTAAATAACTTGGGAAATAGTTTTTCTAAATACATAAAACTTGGATGTCCTAATCTATTGTGCCATAACATAATAGTGTCCTGATTTGAAGAGGAGGTTGAAGATAGAGCTTGCGGTTTGCTGTTGTTGTCTTCACAGTGGTAGAGTTCATCACGGACTTTAGCACTGCCAATCATCTTCCCCGAACTCAACTCCTGAAACACGCATACTGAAGGGGTTAACACGGTTATACAGTTAAGATCTTTCATAAGTTTTATTGGGGATAACAAATTATAGTCAAGTTTAGGAGCATAGAGGACTGATCGAAGAGTTATATTTTTTGATATAACCACTGTACCGATTCCTGTGACCGGTGCATCTCCCCCCGTTGCGACTCTCACGGTTTTCCCGTTTGACACTGGTTGAATATGAGTAAACAGGTTCTTGTCCCCATTCATGTGATCTGTAGCACCGCAGTCCACTACCCATGGTTTAGATCCGCTGGAACTTGTGGTGAAGGCAGATGGAAAGCCCCTTTGTTGGGCAATCATGGCTGCTGGTTTGTCTTCACTCATACTTTGTAGTACCCTCCGAACAGCCTCTAATTGCTCCTTGGTCAGTAGTTCTTGCGGTTCACTTGTTGCAATGTTACTTCTCGCCTTTGGTTTCCAGTCAGCCGGCTTTCCATGTATTTTCCAACATGTCTCCTTCGTGTGTCCAGTCCTTTGACAGTGATCGCACCATGGCCTGCAATTCTTTTTCTGGGGTGACCCTGGTTGGTTTCCACCAGAATTTTTCGAGTTAAATGGAGACCGAGTTGCAAGAGCCGATGCTTCAGTTGTTGAACTCGAGTTTGAGCCCAACATTACCCGCCTTCTACTTTCTTCTCTTCTGACTTCTGAAAAAACCACACGAAGTGTAGGCATTGGTTTTGTACCGAGGATTCGCCCACGCACTTCATCAAGGTCTTGATTTAATCCAAGTAAGAACTTGTAGATCCTTTCCGTCTCCAGAATCCGCTTGTATTGCCTCCCGTCTGCTGGACAACTCCAAGTCAATGTATCGAGTACATCAACCTGTTGCCAAAATCGATTCAAGGTAGTAAAATAGTTGGTAACTGTGAGTTCACCTTGTCGGAGTTCATGGAGGATTCCTTTAATTTCGAACAAAGCAGAGGTGTTGTCTTGATTTGAGAAAGTGTCACGTGCTGCTTCCCAAATTTCTACTGCAGTCTTGTAGAACATAAACTGTTCCCCGATTTCTGGAGTCATGGTATTTAGAAGCCAAGACATAACCATGTTGTTTTCAGTTTTCCACTTTCTGAAGGCAGGGCTTTTTCCGTCTGGTTGGACTAGTTCTTTGGACAAATACTCGTCTTTGCCCTTTCCTCCAATGAAAATAGAAACAGCATGAGCCCATAAATTGTAGTTTGGGCCATTGAGGCGATAACCAGTAGGGAGGATACCATGATCGACATTGGAATTGGATTGGTCCTGTGGTTGACTGTCACCGGAGGAGGAGGTGTCGGATTTGGCTGAGCCGACTAGGGCAGTCGGGAAGGTACCGAATTGAACACCACTCATGGTTGTGAAAGAAAAGAAAAAAAATGCCTAGCAGAATCGTTTCTGCTCTGATACCATGATGAAAACAGAACCGAGAAGGGTAGAAGAAAAGAGAGAGAAACGTAAATCGTTTTATTGACCTAAAAAATAATTACAGGATCTGCAACCCTATTTATACTAACTCAGATCCACAAAATCAGCAACCGATAAAGACTAATTTTAAGATAAATGTAAACTAACTAGATAAGCCTATCTAATTAATACTTAATTATTATTAATATTCGGAAACCCCTGGACAAATCCGAAAATCTTAGCTGTCATTCGATAATTCTACGGTATATATTTTCGTTCAATGTATTACTTTGTTGATAATGTTGGATTCTTTATGTTTTGTCATTTCTGATGTTATATTAAGATCTAAGGTATTATTGTAAATGCCCAACTCACAGTTACCTCATCTTTGGCTGATAGTTACCATTTGCATGTGCATCAACAGGTTTAGTACAACTGTTGATGCTAGAAAGAAGGTATTGAAAGTGGTTTTGATGATACTTTTTGGAAAAAGAAGAGGTGGTTCAGTTGTCTGTGTAATCAATTTCATTGTCAAGGTAGATTTTATCGCTCACCTAAGCAAACAGTAAAGGGCGACTCTTCTTTCTCAAAAGTGTTTCTTGATCTTTGTCGGAATTTTTGAATTTGTGATCCTGGAATATGTTAATGACGAGTGTGACAAATGGCAAGATATAATGGTTGGAGGTCACAAAATTGTCCAGAAATTTTAGCTCGGATAAAAGGAGGCACTAATTGAGGTTAAGCCTTATACACAAAAGATTGCAAACTTCAGTAGTCAAGTGGGCCATATTAGAGCAAAGTAAAGCTTATTATCAATGAATATATATATATATATATATATATATATATATATATGTATATATATATATATATATATATATATATATATATATATATATATATATATATATATATATATATATATATATATATATATATATATCAAGGTTGTAAAAGACGCTCGACGGTAGCTCGGCGGTCACCTACGGTTAAGGGATTAATCGGGGTTGGTGGGGATTAATCGGGGATTAATCGGAGACCCTAAATTATTAATATATACAAGTTTAATAATCCTAAATTCCTAATATAATTATTAATTAGCCAAAAGCATACGTCATGAACCATCATAGTACAAGTTCATAATAAGTTTACTAAACCCAAGAAACATAAAAACATTTTCATACATTTAAGTGTCCATTTTCGTCTAATCTTCTCCTAGTTTTTCGAGTATTTGAACTCCATCCGACTCATATTCACATTCTTCAAACACTTGCTCCTCATCCGACTCATATTCACATCCTAGTTCTTCCAGTATTTGAACCATCATAGTACAACTGTCATATACACAAAAGAAGTATAAGATTAACAGGAAACTGAATAATGTCATCTTAATTACCACCCAACCTCAGTTATACAATTCAGATAATGTACAGATCTCATTTTAAGGTCTGTTACAACATTCTAATTTTATTCATCTAATTTTTATTCATTTAATGGCAATCTGGGTTGTACAGATCGCATTTTCACTTTTTTTTGTTTTATTCAGGTTCAAGGGTCTTCTGTTTTTATTTTTCATTTATTCATAATTTTGTATTTTATTTATAGAATGAAAATTTGAGTAGAAAAGCAACCTGAAAAATGTTGTTGTTACCTTTGTACCTCCACTGTATTTGAACAATTTAGATGATTTACTATATGCAATTGTGAATGCAATTGTCACTAATCTGTTTTTGCTTCTAAGACTTTAACAGAATAAAACTAGCACCAACGTATGATGTAATTCGGATTAGAGAAATTTTTCCAGAGAAATTCTTTTATGGCTTTGTATGACAAATATGATGTAAACAATTTTTTTTGCTAAATGGACATGTAAAACAGCTTTAAGGGTTGCCATCCCAAGCATGATTCATAGTAAACTTTAAATAATACTTCGTAATTAAAACAAACATCAACGTTGGGGCATTAATTGCAGAATTGACTCCATAAATGGGGACTTGCAGAACCGACTGAATGGGGATTTGTCGAACCGACTCCATAGATGGGGCATTTAGCAATTTGGATTAGAGACTTACCGTTTTAGATTTACATAGCTTGAACTTAAAGGTTAGAAGAGAAAACAACAAGCGAATCATAGCCGGAGGTGTCGTTTTAGGGACAGGCATATGCGATACACACAGACGGACGGTGGCCGGAGGTGTCGCCGTCTGTGTCGACGACGGCGAGTGTCGACGCCAGGAAGATGACCGCAAGCTTGATCTTCCGATTGAGAGAAAGAGAAGAGGGAAGAAACTCAAAATGTGACCGACATATGCGATACACACAGACGGACTGTGGCCGAAGGTGTCGCCGTCTGTGTCTACAACGACCGGTGCCGACGCCGACTCCGGGAAGATTACTGTAAGCTTGATCGTCGATTGAGGGAAAGAGAAGAGGGAAGAAACTTTAAACGTGCCTATGAAAAATTTAGGGCTGAAAATTTCAATTTTGGAGCCTTTTTCACTTTTGACCCGCTTGAAATTTTTTTAAGGGTTGACCGTCGTTGACTGATTAGGCCGACTAGACCCGCCAAGACCGTCGTTGACCGATATTGACCATCAGCGACTAATACATCCGACTAGCGTTTAATCGTCATCGGCTCAAGGCCGCCAAGCGTTTAATCGGCGATTAATCGGCCGCCGAGGCCGATTTCTACAACACTGATATATATATATATATGTGTTTTTTTGTGGAAAGACTTCAAGTTAAATTATCTATTTGCCCCTTTATATATCAATATGCCTTCAAGTCCTCAAGATCATTTTATACGTGTATGTTCTTTCATCTTGAATATCTGCCATATATATATATATATATATATATATATATATATATATATATATATATATATATATATATATATATATATATATATATATATATATATATATATATAGCTGGAAAGAAGAGAGATGCTTTGCAAGATACTAATGGCGTAAGAACCGACACCAATAAGCTTTCTTCTTATCATGGGTAAGATGGTAATTTTAATGCAAATGTGGCTTCATACCACCTAACAATATTCAGTTTGTATAAAACTCTGACACACGATACAACAGAGGGAACAGGATCAAAGTGGGACAAAGACTAAGTCAAACGGGAGTCAATCTCTTATTTTTAGTCCCACCCAAGCTTTTGTGGAAAAAATAACCTTTGCGTTTTGTCCCATTATAACTATCTCCCATCTTCTTTTGTGGCAAATCCGTATTAACTAAACTCTCTTCTCTCTCTGTGTCTTTTTATCACTTCTCAAGAAATAGCAATTTACTTTAGTGTTTTTGTTTATTATAGTGCCCTACTTACATTTCCTTCTATTACAACATTTTATGCTCTAGTTCATTTATGCTGAGTGGGTGATGTTACAATGTCTTTGGATTTCAAGATATCTAGGTTCAATGGTAGATTGATGACCAGTTCAAAGATAAGAAGACTAAGGATTCATTTAGGGCCGGGATCTCATAGTTGCTGGAAAAGGAAAATATTTGCAGTTTGTCATATGTAAGACAGTATCTTGCAATTTATCCCATGTAAAATTACCAAATGCCCCCTTACACTTTGATTTGGCTATTTACAGTGATAGAATGTATGGCTACATATCTTTTCTGCACTAGATCACTGCCCTAAAGTTTTCAGATCTCTTGTGGAGGGGTTGGAAGATATGAAAGACAATCGATTCATGTAAACTCCAAAAACTCAACCACCATATTATCATTCTTTGGTTTGGTACATTTGTTGTGATTGACTTTTTTTTTAAATACTTTCCCTTTAGTTGTGTTTCTGGGTCCTCATCAGCATATAGGTCACCACATGTAGGGGGCTAAATTACCAAAAAAAAGAAAAATAACAGGACATCTGGTATTTTATTAGAGAAGACTTGTAGATGGTCAAGTTAGACCGGAATTTGTTCATCAGTTTTACCAAATTTTAGTATATATGGCCAACTCACTTAGACTACCTCTGCTATTTTTGTAAGTGTTTCCCTACTTTTTGTAAGTTTTTTTTCCTAAATGGTTCAAATTGTGCAAAGGAAGTATCATGGTTAATATTTTATTGACTCTTCCTCATTTTTTTGCAGAAGTTTTAAGAAAAACAATGAAAAAGGCATAGAGATTTGTTGAGCTATTGATGTCATCAGGGAATGATGGTGTGGTTTGGGATAGTAGGTATAATGTTTGGTATTTGTTGAACTAATTAATTAGTATGAATCGTTGTTCAACATGAATGGAGTTTTAGGTCTCTCCCCAATTTGCTATTCTGATTTCAATCAAAGGTTTTGGAATCAGAAATCATTTTGATGTCAGGTGATCTCTCTTTTTAGCATTCTTTGTCTACCTATGTTATTACTTGAGCAATAGCTAATGTAGTTTACAAACATTGCAGAAAGAATTAGATAGATTTTCAAGATCGAAGGGGTTTATGCGTGGGTTAGTTAGATCGTCTGTGCACCTATAACATTACATCATCTGCCAGGTATGCTATTATTTTAATTTAATTTTTTTTGGAAAATAAAAAACAAATTTTAAGTTGATTGTGATATTTGTGATTACAGCTTTGTAGGCTTGCTGGTGGACCAAATGTATGCTATGAAGTTGAATAAGAAATTTTCTAAAAGTCAACGGATTCTAGACTTTGAAAATTTTACCCGATTATTTTATAGCAGTGAAAATTGCAATGGGTAAAATTTCAAATTACAATGTTGTTTGTTTTACAAAAAATGGAATTCAATGCTACAATAAACACATAAATGTAAATACGTTGCTATTTCTTGCATGGTGCTTTTTACCTGTTTCTGGATTTCAGATATAACCGAGGTTGATGGGTTTGGCTTGATTAAGGATTCTGAGTCTTTGTGTCGGTATTTGCTACATGATCTCATACTAACTTCTAAGATGAGATTGTGCAATTGGGTTTTTCATTTATGAAATCTGATATGGAAAATGCCATGTGCCCACATCTGACCCCAGATTCCACCAAACAATGAAAAGTCAAACTTCTCACATTCGATCCAAATGGCAATGTACTTCCAAACATTTATGGTTTGATTGGAAAATAAAGTATTACTACTGGTTAAACTGTTAAAAATAAAATGGTATTTTGGTAATTTTCCCTAAAGTAAATAAAATAAACATATGTTTTTTGACTTTTTGGAATGGATGGTTCAAGACCCTTGAGCTATTGATCTCAAGTGGTTAAGGGATGTTTCACTTAATACAGCAAAGTAAGTGATTTCATGAGTTATAAAATTATAAATAACCTTTCGGAATTTGATATTTAGTTCTGCAAGGAATTCAATCCCATTTCTTTATGTTATTTGCGAAACGACCGAAATACCTCCATTACAATTTTGGTAAAGCTTCATATCTTTATTGTTTACATTCCTTACCACAATTCTTTCAACTCCCAATTTAGTCAACAACAAATAGATTTCGTATTATATAAAAACACGTTTTTTCTCCTTTGTGCATTTTTTATTTATACCTGTTGATTTTTTGAACGGCGCCTTACCATTCCCCAATACGCCGTTACCTTTTAGAGTTTCTAAACACTCGCCTCTTTGTCTTTCATATTTCGTATATAGTAATATTATTAATTTCTTTTTAGGTACTATGACATACTCTTTTATTACATTGAGATGAGGGGAAACATATTTTTGACCCATTTATTCAAAATGGGTTGATTTGGGCCATATTTTCATCTCCAATGGGTCTAAAACTAAAAAACTTGGTTGGAATTGAACCGCATAGAAAGTTCTCCAAAGTGTATTTAAATGGTTACAACCTCCTGTATTACTTTATTCACAAAATTAGATGGTTATTCTAATGATATATTTTTTTTGTAATCATATTAAGTAATAAGTAAATTACATTCTCTGTCCTGAGTATAGCTGATTTTTGCAATCTTGGTCCCAAAAAGCTCTCTTGTAAATTTGGTCCTTATTTGCGGTTTTTGTAACGCTTTTGGTCCCTCTTCCAAGTATAATCAATATATATGTGTTTTTTGTGGAAAGACTTCAAGTTAAATTACCTATTTGCCCCATTATATGTCGATGTTTATATGTATGTTCTTTCATCTTGAATATCTGCCATATATGTAACTGGAAAGACGAGAGATACTAATGGTGTAAGAACCAACACCAATGGCGCCCCTGTTGTAAGTTTCTTGTAACCATTCTCTCCATAAACTTTCTTCTTATCATGGGTAGGATGGTAATTTTGTTGAAAATGTCAAAAACACAAGGAAGAATACCACCTAACAATATTCTGTTTGTACAAAACTTGACACATGATACAATTGAGGGAACAGGATCAAAGTGGGACAAAGACCAAGTCAAATGGGACTAAAATCTCTTATTTTTAGTCCCACCCAAATTGGTAGAACATGCTTTTGTGGACAAGAAATAGCAATGTACTTTCGTTGATTTGTTTATTATAGTGGCCTACTTACGTTTCTTTCTATTACAACATTGTATTTCCATTATTTTTCTCATTAACACATTAGAGTATGGAAAAGTCTTACCCAGTTATAGCTTTGTACTTTTAGTTTTTTCCTTATGATTTCTAATTGTATATTTTGGACCTATGTGTTTCAGGGATCGGAAAAAAAGAGTATTTTAGTGGTTATGGAGGAGGAAGGGCAAGGAAGTTAGGGATCATCTCAGTTAATTAAAAGAACATTATGCCCTTGTTCCATGAATGAAAAGAAAAATAAAAAAGGTAATGCAAGAAATAGTAACATACTTTTATTTTGTTGTGTAATAAAGCATCCTACTTTCACTTTTTCCTATTGCAGCTTTGTACATTCAAAAATCTACCTTAGAAGGCTTCTGCAAAAGACATTGGGAAAGTTGCAGGCCCGAATGAAAAAGAAGACAAGAGTCTGCAGTACCACATTCAACATGGAAGTATTAAACTAACAGAGGAAAAGAACACCATTAGAGAAATTAAGGAACTTGAAGGTACAAGAGATAGCAAATACTGTAGTGAGGGATAAAATTGAACAATCTGTATGTGAAAAAGATTAGTTCAACACCAGGTCAAGGTAGGTACAATTGGCAACTTTTGAAGTATTTCATCTCATTAGATGTACAGTTGGTAATTTTAGAGTCAATTACTTTAATTTTCATGTCATTATAGCTTATTGGTGTTGATCTTGATGGGATGTTCGTAGCCCTTTAAAGTCAACATCAGCTTATCTGTGTTTCATATTTAAAATCCTTCATGTTTACCTGAATGTCTAACAAAATATACATGATTAGAATATGCAGAAATAATAATATAAACCGTCTTATTGAGTTTATATCTAATTAACTCATAATGTGCAGATTATTTAAGGAAATGGATTTATAATTTATTTTCTATGGTTTGTGTTCGGGTGAGATAAACATAGATCAACCGACAAGTATCCGACATCCATAATCTTAATTGCATCTTGGGTAAGCATTTTTATGTCAATGTGATGCATATGAGAAACTGATTATGCAAATACTTTACAATCCGTTTGATGATTTTTTTTCCTTGTCTGGTTTTTTTCAAAGACTTCGATAATCTAAATTATTTAGATTAGAGTTTAGCTGATTATTTTGCGAGTCTTCAAATTGTGTTTACGACACATATATGTTGACTAATAACCTAAAACTTAAATATTATGTTGATTTTATTGATATATGATAGTTTTGGGGTATCTACATGAACCCTCTTATTCTTACATCAATAATTAGCAAAAAGAAACTCTGTTGGCATGGCGTTTTCAATCTTACGAAAATTGGTTTAATAAATGAAGGAATTAGCTATCAAACTTTCATTTATTTGCTTAGTATTCAGTCTTACTTTTATATCTTCTTAGTGCAGATTCTACCTTGAAAAGTATATTCTTTTACAGGAATGTCCACCAAATACAAACAATGGATGGCATTTTAGACAATTTGCTAATAGTCGGTATAACTAAAGAAACTTCATTTTTTAGTTATTTTTCTTAATTCTTGTTTGATTTTTGTAGCAACTTCATTGGAAATGTGCATCGGGAACCAACCATGGGTTGATGTTGTTTTCCAAAGTATAATGTCTAATGAGAAAATTAATTGGAAGTGTAATATCATAACTGAGTAGATTTTTAATCTACACAACTTAATAAGAAATATATTGAAATTATTTTCCATAATATATAAATTATCGCTTTTTTCTAAGTTTTTATATCTGATTCGGATGACATTTTATCTATCTTCTTTAATTTTTCAAGATGTAGGTTTGTTTTCGTTTATCATATGACTATCCATGGATCCGTACCATTGATTTTTACGTCAAGTGAAATGTGCCCTTGTAGAGGTATTATTTTTATTTTTAATAGGTGTAGTTTCAAATCGATTGCATTTTATTTTTTAGCTACTTTCATATGATATTTTAATGAATATAATATCTTTTCCATAGTGACTCAATTTAGTGCCTATTTTGAGTTAGCTTAAGGAGTAGTATTGCTCAAAAAGCAACTGTGGCTGCTTTAGGAATGGGGTATGATACTGGAGAAACAGCGTCACATATGGTCAAAGCATTTAAGAAATGAAGAGATTTTTTGGTCAATGATTTCAAGGAATTAGATGTTGTTAAAATATATGCACCTCAGTTACAATCATAATTTTTATTACACATTAGTATGACCAAAAACTTACTAATAAAAAAACAAAAAAGAATCACCATTTTTTTACAAAAAAAAAATACAGAAAAGCACTTGTGCTTTTACCATTTTATTGTTTAATACGGTTTAACTATTTTCTATAGTCATTATACCATTATACTCTTTTGACGGTTCAAATAAAAGAGTATATTATTTCTTTTAGTGGTTATGCTATTGAACTATAATTTTTCGTCGATTTAACCACTAACATATTAATGTAATTCTCATAAAAATATAAAAGAGAGTGGCTAAATCGGTAAAAATGGTGAAAGTACATTGTGCTTTTTAATTAAACAACCGTGATGTTAAAAGGTCAAAAAATGCAAAAGGTTTAATTACTATAGAAAAGAGTTAAGTGGTTAAATCGATAAGTTGTTTCTACTACAACCCTCTACATTCTGTTTCCTATTATTAAGATGTGTGCTTTGAATAATATTCAATTATAACATTGTACTTTCAAAAAAGTTTTTCTTACTAGGACACTGTACTTTGAAATTTTTACCCAATTATAGCAGTGAAGATTGCTATGAATCAGTTGGGGGTAAAATGGAAGTCAATGCTACAATAAACAGATAAATGGAAACACGTTGCTATTTCTTGCATGGTGCTTTATACCTATCTCTTGATTTCAGATATAACTGAGGTTGATGGGTTTGGCTTGATTAAAGATTTTAAGTCTTTGTGTCGGTATTTGCTGGAAAGGGTCAGGTAATTAATAAATTTAATTTACCAAACACCCCTTTCAAGGGCAATTCTCCATAATGAGGATGAGGGCATTCATGTCTTTTGCACACACAAAACATTGAGAGCAAGTCTATGTCACCCTTTTCGAAAGGCTAGTGTTTTTCTATGAACTTTAACAACTCATTATAACAAGTACTATAGATCAATTTGCAATTAAAAACAAGTGAGATGTTTACAATTCACATTAAGTTTGACTTTCTAAGGTCCAAAATAATGAATTTCCCGGGTTGCCCTTGTCACTTGAGTAGATTTTGGGATCATTCATATGAGGTATCTCTTCATCTCTTCGATACTTGAAGAAGGGCAAGTTTATAGCACAATAGCCTCCAATATCGCTATGATTGAATGCATACCCACAAAGTCCACTACTTAACAAGCCAACAACACCACTTTTTATTCCATCATTAACCTGCCAACTTACCATTTGATCCCCTTCCCAAAACAGCATTGCCCATTTTGGACTATTTCTAAAAACAGCTCTCATAAAGAATACTAATGATTTTGAAGGGTCTTCTTTCTCCTTTCCAACAAGTGTACTTTTCCATTCTTCTGTGTTTATTTGGGCCCATAGTTCTGGATATCTATTATGGGCAAAGATGGGATCTTCACCTGATAATTTGCATGGCATACATGTTAGGTACCTGATTATAGCATTGTACTTCCAATTTTTCTCTTATTAGGACATTATGCTTTGAAAATTTTCCCAATTGTAGATTGTTCAAAGTATAATGCTATACCAATATGAGATGAAAGTAGGATACCATAATAGACAAATTAATGAAATTATGTTGTTATTTCTTGCATTATTATGAAGCAAGCATATGTCAAACCTGAGTAGATACATGCATCAACAGGAAGGCCTTCACCAAAATCAGCCAGCCATTTCTTGTAGAATCTCCTTGAACCAGCTTGCAGTGTGAGGACATTCCCACATCAAAAGTTGTATTAGTTCTCGATTCTTGTCTTTTACTAAAATGTCCAACTTCTTTGCCTCTTCAACAAGGTTTCTTCTTGCATCTGGCTTTCTATCCACCTGGAATATCAATCAGGAAGCACAGGTGGTCTGCCTATTGACTCGGTGAATTGTTCAATGAGCTCACAAGGTGAGTTTCATATAATATCCTACCTTCCACACTATCTCCATGTATCTGCAACAATTTGATCAAGTGAAAAGAACTTTTACTTTTCTAAACTGAAATAGGGTTTTGTAAAGGGCAAATTGCTATTGACTCTCACTACCAATATAGGCAAGATACTTTCTTTTTTACACATAACAACGTACTCACAATTTCTTTATTGTTTGTATAAAGTTATTCTTATGTGAAAACAAAATGTAAGTACGTTGCTATTATATGTAAAGAATAAAGTAAATTGTACAAGTTTCAGGTTACATATTGCTATTATCGCTAAACAATAAAAGTAAGTTGCTGTTATGGGTAAAGAAGTCTATATACATTGGTATTAGGAGTAAAAAAAATATCGGTAAAAAGAGTAAAAGAATGTTGCAATTTTCAAGAAATTTATCTACACTCAACTTCTTAACAAGACCTACAAATAGAATATTGATGTTGTTTTTGCAAAAAAATATACAGCCATATTTAGTATGAAAAGTAATTTATTTGAGTCAAAGTGAAAATGTATCTCCATGTTGGAAGTAACATAGCAAGCAAGGACAGAAAAGTCAACCTGTATTTGAACACTGTCATCATGTGAAAATGTATCTCCATGGGGTGGGGTGGGGTGGCGTGGGTGGGTCGTGTGAGTGGTATGTGGTGGGTGGGGTGGGTCGTGGAGGTGGGGTGGGGTATGTGGTGGTGTGTGGTGGGTGGGGTAGGGTGGGGTGGGTGGGGTGGGTGGTGTGTGGTTTAGTGGGTTAGGGTGGGTGGTGGGGCGGGGGTAGGTGGGTGAGGTATGGTTGGGTGGTGGGTAGAGGGTAGGGTGGGTTTATGTGTAATTGTAGGGTGTAGGTGAGAATGAGTGTGTGTGTGTGTGTGTGTGTTTGTTTTTTTATATTTTAAAAAAATTTTGGAAATAGAAAAATATAGAAAACAATAATTTTGGGTTTTCCAAAATTTTCCAAATTCTTTGTAATTTTGGAAAAATGAAATTTTTTCATTTTCTTGGAAAACTTTAGAAAAATTGCCGAACTAAACGCGTTTTCAGCTCATTTTTCTTGGAAATTTTTTCCGGAAAACGGAGCAGTTTTCCGTAACTAAACGCACCCTTAATGTTTTGCGTTTTTTTTCCAATTATGTTGTTGTCATGGTCGAAATCAGCATAGAAGATGGACAAAAGTTGTTTTTGAAAATCCGAGATTGATGAAGTTTTTAGTCCCACATCACCCCCATGCAAAACCTTAAACCCAACTAAAGTATTTCATGTTACCCACGCACTCTCCTAATCTCAATGCCCAAAAACCATACAAAAACCTCACATTCCACATCGCTTGCATAAAAAACCTTATACTTTCCTAAACCTACTACAACCCCTTACCAGATCTATTTTAAACTCCTACCGACCACCGTCCCACATAGACATCCCAAACAAAAATCACAACACATATGCACACACACTTCTCGGCTCTCATTCTACACTACATACCAATTCAAACCACCGAATTATCATAAGCCACTAAAAGCCTAAAAGGACTTCCACTGACCCATGCACTTTCCATAATGTAACGCATGCACAAATATCTTTTTAAAACCTCACGTTTTCTTGCTTGCTCCTTAAGCCACCTTTCTTTTTTAAAAACCATCTCACAAATAAATTGCTAATCCCATTATAATTCCTTAAGAGCTACGTCCCACATTGCCAAAAACCAAACTTAACCCTCGAACCTCACCTATAAACACTCCATCGTCTAATCTCTTACAAATCTTCTGTCAATATTCCAAGTCTTCATTATATAAAAGCATCTCCAAAACTCCAACGAGGAAGTTCTTCAAGAAACTGTAAGATATTTAACATCATGAGCGGCTAATCATCTCCCTATAATAATGTCATTAGGCTAGAACTTTCCTTATTTATTTTAGTCCCTTTTTGTAGCATAGCACAAAACAATAATGTTTTATTACTTTATGCATGCGAAGTTTTTATTTATAATTATTTAAAATTAGTATTATTTGATTCACCATAAGGGGGACCATCGACATATAATGCAAATTGTGCGAAACTCACCCTAAACTAGAAGCTAAGACGATTTGTAGCCAAATTATGTACCACGTCTAGAGTGTGTTATTTTTTTTGCTAATTCTTTGATTATGTTTATGTGATCTCTGTTACAATTAGAAATAATAAAAATGTTGTCTGATTGCCTTATTCGATTAAGTAAATTTTTGTTTGCATTGCTTGATTTAATCATCAACTCCATTTGTAATACTAATAATTCTGATTGCCTTATTCGATTAAGTAAATTTTCGTTTGCATCACTTGATTTAATTATCAACTCCATTTGTGTAACGCCAAGACATGTTTTATTATATAATTATAATAAAAGGGCAAATTGGTCATTTTACCTTGGAAGGGTAAATTGGTCTTTTGGACAGAAAAGAATTTAGTTTGAAATAATGTTTTGAGCTTTGGACTTAAAATGTTATAAAAACGGATTTTTGGTCGTTTTACCGCAAAAGGGTATTTTGGTCATTTGACCATGTGAAGGACCAAATATGTAAAAATATTGCTCCTTGTGGCAAAAGTATAAGAAATGAAAGTTTTATTGTGATAAAACTTGATATTGGTGCCAAAAGTTCAAGAAATGAAACTTAGGGACCAAATTTGTAAAATTGGAAAATATAAATAGTGGAATAGTCCTCCCACATGTGCAGATTTTTGTGCAGCAACGGGAGAAGGTTTGGGTGCGATTTCTGGAAGAATTTTGAAACTTGAAGCAAGAACTTGGATCAATTGTTGGAAGATGGTGAATTCCAAGCGATTAAGGTATGTAGATTGCCCTTTTTAGTCAAGTTCTTGAAGAAGTTCTTAATGGGTTATATAGAAACTGAAATTTGTAAATTTCAGTTATGATTATGTGGTTTAAATGGTTTAATGCTTCCATTAAGTCATGCTAGAAGGACTTAATCAAAGAATATGGAAGTAGGTTGCCATTTTTGATGAAATTGAGAATTTTGTCAAGAACCCTAAATCATGAATTTGTGTGATTAAGGTGTTTTTAATGGCTAAAAACTTGTTATTAGACAAAGGTTTTGATCCTAGAACAATCCCTAATCATTAAGTCGAGTATTAAGGGCTTAAAATGAGAAAAATGGGATTTTGTAGCATAAAAATTGTGATTCTGGTCTGTCCAGCAAAGATCGGGTCGCGATCTATGAGAGGATCGGGTCGCGATCCATCGAGTCCCGATCTCTAATGAGATAGGGTCGCGATCTCTGCCCAGCAGCAAAAATCAGCCCCCTGTTAAGAGAAGTTTCATTTTAGAATTTGATGTTAGACTTATCCGATTGACTTGAAATTTTAAACATAGGTCTAATATGATATGAAACTTCGGGGAAAATTGTCGGAATACGTATACGACCTCCCGAAAGTACTGTATCAAAATACGTGTATTTTGGGAAAATGTATAATTTGTAAAAAGATGATAAATTGAAAGTTTACCATCTAGGGATTGTTTATAGTTGCATAACATTGGACTCTTATGTATTAGAGTCAATTGAAATGATTATTAACCTATTATCATTTGATATGAAATGGATAATTAGGTATGGGATAAAATGGTTGTGGTGCACGCTAAGGCAAGAGACAACCGGGATTTCAATGCAACTAACATCCAGGTGAGTAATCTCACTGATATCATATGTGATATATGATGATTGATTTGTTACAGGTTGAAATGGCTTCGAGGGACGAAAATGACAAGTGTAAAAATATATGTAAACGACAAGACCAGATAAGCCGTGAGTCATTGCGATGACAAGAACGGAACTGTGAGTCAATACATATATATATACACTATGATACGACAATACCAGATAAGCCGTGAGTCTATATTAGACAAGAACGGAGCTGTGAGTCAAACTTTTATGACAAGACCGGAATCAGCCGTGAGTCAATAAAATGAAATGACAAGACCGGAATCAGCCGTGAGTCAATAAAACTTATATAGACAAGACCGGAACCAGCCGTGAGTCTAGGCAACAGCGGGATTTTCCTGTGAGCCACATATTTCAGGCAACAGCGGGCTTACCCGTGAGCCATAATCTATTTGAAATAGACTGTTAAATCTAGGAAACAGCGGGCTAACCCGTGAGCCATGGTTTATTTTGATGAGCCAAACTTACATAGACAACAGCGGGCTAACCCGTGAGTCTAGGCAACAGCGGGCTAACCCGTGAGCCATGGCAACAGCGGGCTAACCCGTGAGCCATAATTGATCGTGAACGAAACTGTTAATAGATGGTGCGGCCACTTGTGGCTATGATATTGAATGCTATATCCAACTGGTGCAGCCTATATGGCTACGATATGATTATACGGAAATGGTGCAGCCTTATGGCTACGATACCGGGTTGTTGAACCCAGACAGGTACGGTCTTCGGACTATGAATTATATGCTGAAAAAGCTTTGGTGTGGCTTGTATAGCCATGATAAACGATGCGGTTTATATAGCCATGATATTGATGCAGTCCACTGTGACTAAGAAACATGGGACAGAAAAGATTAGATATGATTATATGTGCAAATAACTGACGTGGCTTGTTAATTACAGGTTACTATGATTCAGTCTGTAAGGCTACAGATTAGGATGTGAAATCCTAGAATATATGCGGTCGGCCAGTAAGGCTAGGATTCCGGATTCGATATCCAGACAATTATATTATTGTATTTTGATACATGTTATTTGCAGACTTGATTACTCACTGAGCTTTGTAGCTCATACCGTTTGTTAATGTCCCTGCAGGTTAACATGATACTGATAGGGGACAAGATAGAGTCCGTGACTTTAGAATGGGACTTGTAGATGCTGTATGTAGCAGCCCGGCTTCAAAGGAGACTATGGTATTTTATACTCTCCTTGATACACTTGTACCCGATTTTATTAAAATATACCCCTTTGATATAGTTTTATATTTTAAAACATTGGTTTTAAATGAAAAATTTTTCAGGGGTGTTTTGTTTTAAAAGCCGGGTGTTACAAGTTGGTATCAGAGCCGTGGTTTAAGTGAACTAGGTGTCTATAGAGTAGATTCCTGGACTTAAACCCTGAGATAGTAGACATGATGCATAGTTAAGCGTATATAGTTGTTATTATACATATATAACCTAACTGTTGCTAACTTCTGACGTATAAGAAGTATGAACTGTAAATCTCCTTGGGAGACATTTAGGGCGCGAAGCTCTAGGAAATGGATCAACCCTTTCTCAAGACTCTGTTGTATGAGGAGCAAAAAGGGAACGAATAGCAGAAAAATCCACATGACAAGCAGTAGTAGTTGATGTGGTCAGATAAAGAAATCGGTTGCTCACCTTGGTTGATATTCAAGGTGAAAGAACAGTAGTTGAGACTACAAGAAAATCTGAAAATATTAGTGGACTTCTCAGAAGAAGTTAACATGATTCAGGTCTAGCCTTAAAGGGAAGAGACCAAAACGAAAAGATGATGTAATATAAGAAGTGCAGGAAAAGCACTCAGAAAATTGTAGAGTTGAGACTCTACCGTTGAAGTGCTGGAATTGCAGAAAATAGAAGCATATCGCTCGAGTTAAAATTGTAGAGTTGAGACTCTACCGTTGAAGTGCTGGAATTGCAGAAAATAGAAGCATATCGCTCGAGTTTGTTGTATGGGACGGAAGTGGTTCCAGCGTGGAACTATAGATCACTTCCTTATGAAATACTCACATGCTAAATGTGGAGTAACGGGTAAGTAAACCCAGGAAAGAAAGAAAAAATGAATGGTTAAAAAGGACCAGTGGTACCTTGAGCATTCCAGTAGATTGTGGAAGAAGCTTGTGAGGAGACTGATATGATCTCCGATGTAATTGTCTTGAAAATAACTCGTGTATGTTATATTTGATCCAGGAAGCTATGCTTGGGATCGATGACTTGATGTCTTGTTGGAATATTTCATCAACGATTTTGGATGAAATTTTGGAAACAGCTATATCAGATAGCAAGTATGTTCTAGATATTGAACACATTGAAAGTAATCTGCCTAGGATTTACGGGACCATTTTCCCTATGAATCTAAAGCCGATAACTACCAGTGAATTTGAAGCAATCATGCGTATGATTTGGTTAGCAATGAATTATGCTACCATGAATTGTAGAAATAAGAACAGTATGATTCTTAAAACAGAAATGAAATGGATGGAAATCCATAGTAAATGACCGTTGTTGAGAATACCGGTTATTTTCTTTGCTTAAACTCAGAAAAGAGTTAGTAAAAGAAAGATGTTATAATTGGCATACGTGGTATCGGCCAAGTTAAATAAAGTAATGATAGTAGTATACTACTCTAAATAAATTCTCGGATGTTTCTTTTGAAAAGAACTTCCAGGATTTCTGCCAGATAGGCGAGAAAAGTTTATGATTAAACTGATTTTTTGGGAGCCGTTTATGGTATACGGACTCGATACTGATTTGCATCTGTAGAGATGGCAGAGTTGGAAAACAACTAGAAGAAATTCTTGAATTGGGGTCTCTTATGACCGTATGTGTCATCGTATGGAGCCCTACCTTATTTGAAAAGAAGAAAGACAAGTTGATGCATATGTGCATTGACTACTGAGAATCTGATATTCTCGAAACCAGATCGAATATGAGGTACTATTGTACCAGATATTGGAGTTATTTCACTGAGTTAAGTGAGATGTAAAATTCTCCAAGTATGAAAATTTGGTTTAAAGAAGTTTCATATTCTTTGGGCATGTTAATAATGCCATAGATGATAAAGTAGATCCAGTGGAAATGATACTGTGATAAAAATGGGAACCGCCTTGGAATCTGACTGAAATCAGTAGTTCCTTGGATTGGCGGGTTACTAAAGGAGAGTTGTAGAAAACTGCTCCTTGATCGCTGTTCAGTTGACTAAATTTGACTAAGAAAAGTATAAAGTTTGAGTGGATAGAAAGACCACAGATATCTTGTAAAGGTTTGGAATAAACCTTGTGTGAACCTCTGACGTTAGCAATGATGCTAAGCAGAGAAGATGGATTGGATCATTGAAATGTATCCAACTTTGACTGTAGATGCATGACGTTGCAGTAGCATCTATGATTTTGGTATTGAAGCTTTGGAAACACTATATGTATGGTGTAAAGCTTATTGTTTATAAGGATCATAAGTTTCAAGTACTAAATTGATCAAAAGCAGCTGAATATGAGATAGCAAAGATAGATGGGTTACTTAAAGATTTCGGTTATGAAATCTTGTACCATCTCGGGAAGGCGGATGTGATTACAGATGCCTTGAATTGAAAAGAGTAACTTTTGAAGGTTACATCCACATGTATAAGTATGGCAAATTGATTACCTGAGTTAATTCGGGTAGCACAGAAAGACGTGTGCAAGTCTGAAAATGTGAAAAATGAATGAATGATTAATTATTGAAAGAAGCTAGCTAGAAACATACGACAATTGAAAACCCTTGGTGGTTGTGAATGTGGATTCCAAAGCAAAGGGATACATGAAAATCATCTTGAAAAGATGTATTTTGTACTAGATATGCAGTATACCCGGAGCAATACCAGATTGGATAGGTCGATAAAACCTATGTGTTGGTGGCCGGGACAGAAGAAGGATATGGAAAGACATGTGAAAAGTATTTGACTTGTACGAAAAGTTAAGTCAAACCGGTAGAAACGTGCGAAGAAATTGATCCGTTGTTGATCCCCGAAAAGAAATGGTACAACATTGTTATAGACTTTGTAATGAAGTCTTTGCAAGTACCGCATGGGTATGACACCATATGGGTAATTGCAGGTTGATTGATGAAATCAGTGTAGACTTATACTGATTAAGGATGAATTAAGATTGAAAAGTAGTGAAAAACTACATAGAAAAAGAAAATTGTTGATGTGCACTACAGGTGGCGACTGTATCGGATCGAAACACTAGAATTATTTGCTGAATTTCGTAATAATTCATAGAATTGATAGTTCAAAAGTACTAGTAAGTACTGTATAGGGATTGCAGAAATGATAGACGAGGCGAGAAAATGATGCAGACTCTAGAAGATGTGCTTGAAAATTGCACAGCAGACCCTAGTGGAAGATGAGAATATTGTCTATCTTGGATAGAATTTGCAAGAAATAGCAGCTTTCATGCTAATAGTTTGATAGTTTACATGAAGAATGGTATGGAATACCGTGTTATCCTCCAATTTATTGGATTGAAGATGTGATAAAAGCCGTTAGCTAGATCTTGGATTCTTGCATAAACTGAAGAAAATACTTGATGAGTACGAACGAATCTGAAGAATGGTTAAGAAATTGTGAAAGTGGTATGTGGATCACTGAGTAAAAGCCTTTAAATTCCAAGTAAAGGAACAGGGTAATACGAAAAGTAATTCTTTTGGAAAAGTTAAAATTTGTTTTGGACGACAAGAAAGGAATTATGTAGTAATAATTTCCAATAAATTCCTTATGATGAGATGAAGAAAGATACGTAGTTGAGGTACCCGGGACAACCGGAGGATTGATGTAAACTATGATCTAATCACAAGATAAGAAGACTAGTATGGTTAAGTGCTTAGGCAATACCATATAGATTCCGACATGATGTGGAAGACCGAAAGCGAAACGAGGAAGACATACCCTTAACTCCTTGTATGATTTCGGGGACGAAATCTTTTGAAGGAGGGGAGAATTTGTAACGCCAAGACATGTTTTATTATATAATTATAATAAAAGGGCAAATTGGTCATTTTACCTTGGAAGGGTAAATTGGTCTTTTGGACAGAAAAGAATTTAGTTTGAAATAATGTTTTGAGCTTTGGACTTAAAATGTTATAAAAACGGATTTTTGGTCGTTTTACCGCAAAAGGGTATTTTGGTCATTTGACCATGTGAAGGACCAAATATGTAAAAATATTGCTCCTTGTGGCAAAAGTATAAGAAATGAAAGTTTTATTGTGATAAAACTTGATATTGGTGCCAAAAGTTCAAGAAATGAAACTTAGGGACCAAATTTGTAAAATTGGAAAATATAAATAGTGGAATAGTCCTCCCACATGTGCAGATTTTTGTGCAGCAACGGGAGAAGGTTTGGGTGCGATTTCTGGAAGAATTTTGAAACTTGAAGCAAGAACTTGGATCAATTGTTGGAAGATGGTGAATTCCAAGCGATTAAGGTATGTAGATTGCCCTTTTTAGTCAAGTTCTTGAAGAAGTTCTTAATGGGTTATATAGAAACTGAAATTTGTAAATTTCAGTTATGATTATGTGGTTTAAATGGTTTAATGCTTCCATTAAGTCATGCTAGAAGGACTTAATCAAAGAATATGGAAGTAGGTTGCCATTTTTGATGAAATTGAGAATTTTGTCAAGAACCCTAAATCATGAATTTGTGTGATTAAGGTGTTTTTAATGGCTAAAAACTTGTTATTAGACAAAGGTTTTGATCCTAGAACAATCCCTAATCATTAAGTCGAGTATTAAGGGCTTAAAATGAGAAAAATGGGATTTTGTAGCATAAAAATCGTGATTCTGGTCTGTCCAGCAAAGATCGGGTCGCGATCTATGAGAGGATCGGGTCGCGATCCATCGAGTCCCGATCTCTAATGAGATAGGGTCGCGATCTCTGCCCAGCAGCAAAAATCAGCCCCCTGTTAAGAGAAGTTTCATTTTAGAATTTGATGTTAGACTTATCCGATTGACTTGAAATTTTAAACATAGGTCTAATATGATATGAAACTTCGGGGAAAATTGTCGGAATACGTATACGACCTCCCGAAAGTACTGTATCAAAATACGTGTATTTTGGGAAAATGTATAATTTGTAAAAAGATGATAAATTGAAAGTTTACCATCTAGGGATTGTTTATAGTTGCATAACATTGGACTCTTATGTATTAGAGTCAATTGAAATGATTATTAACCTATTATCATTTGATATGAAATGGATAATTAGGTATGGGATAAAATGGTTGTGGTGCACGCTAAGGCAAGAGACAACCGGGATTTCAATGCAACTAACATCCAGGTGAGTAATCTCACTGATATCATATGTGATATATGATGATTGATTTGTTACAGGTTGAAATGGCTTCGAGGGACGAAAATGACAAGTGTAAAAATATATGTAAACGACAAGACCAGATAAGCCGTGAGTCATTGCGATGACAAGAACGGAACTGTGAGTCAATACATATATATATACACTATGATACGACAATACCAGATAAGCCGTGAGTCTATATTAGACAAGAACGGAGCTGTGAGTCAAACTTTTATGACAAGACCGGAATCAGCCGTGAGTCAATAAAATGAAATGACAAGACCGGAATCAGCCGTGAGTCAATAAAACTTATATAGACAAGACCGGAACCAGCCGTGAGTCTAGGCAACAGCGGGATTTTCCTGTGAGCCACATATTTCAGGCAACAGCGGGCTTACCCGTGAGCCATAATCTATTTGAAATAGACTGTTAAATCTAGGAAACAGCGGGCTAACCCGTGAGCCATGGTTTATTTTGATGAGTCAAACTTACATAGACAACAGCGGGCTAACCCGTGAGTCTAGGAAACAGCGGGCTAACCCGTGAGCCATGGCAACAGCGGGCTAACCCGTGAGCCATAATTGATCGTGAACGAAACTGTTAATAGATGGTGCGGCCACTTGTGGCTATGATATTGAATGCTATATCCAACTGGTGCAGCCTATATGGCTACGATATGATTATACGGAAATGGTGCAGCCTTATGGCTACGATACCGGGTTGTTGAACCCAGACAGGTACGGTCTTCGGACTATGAATTATATGCTGAAAAAGCTTTGGTGTGGCTTGTATAGCCATGATAAACGATGCGGTTTATATAGCCATGATATTGATGCAGTCCACTGTGACTAAGAAACATGGGACAGAAAAGATTAGATATGATTATATGTGCAAATAACTGACGTGGCTTGTTAATTACAGGTTACTATGATTCAGTCTGTAAGGCTACATATTAGGATGTGAAATCCTAGAATATATGCGGTCGGCCAGTAAGGCTAGGATTCTGGATTCGATATCCAGACAATTATATTATTGTATTTTGATACATGTTATTTGCAGACTTGATTACTCACTGAGCTTTGTAGCTCATACCGTTTGTTAATGTCCCTGCAGGTTAACATGATACTGATAGGGGACAAGATAGAGTCCGTGACTTCAGAATGGGACTTGTAGATGCTGTATGTAGCAGCCCGGCTTCAAAGGAGACTATGGTATTTTATACTCTCCTTGATACACTTGTACCCGATTTTATTAAAATATACCCCTTTGATATAGTTTTATATTTTAAAACATTGGTTTTAAATGAAAAATTTTTCAGGGGTGTTTTGTTTTAAAAGCCGGGTGTTACAATTTGTAATACTAATAATTCTACTTACGATGGGGGTGCTAGAATAGTTTGCCCACTTAGTTGTTGGATTTTTCGAAAGGTTTTACCAAAAGGATCCTGCCACCCAACCAGTGGCGGAGCCAGGATTGAACTCAACTGGGGTCATTTAAAACTAAAAATTTTCTGCTAATCAAACCTTTGGAAAACTTTTTCAATATAACTATTTGTGATTTTAGAGTCCAACAATTACAAAGTGATGGTAGTAATTATTTAGAAGAAGATAGTAACTCTAAACTTATTTAGCAAAATTTAGTAGGCTAAATTAAATCTCATATTTATTTTTAAAAATTTAATTTTAAGGGCAATTTTTTGTAATTATGATGTTTTTATAAGGCAAGAGGGGACTCGAGTTTGGGTTATGACGAGTTTGAGGCATAAGAATGTGAAGCAGTAGAAATGGAAGGTGGTGATGGCAGTCGAGAGGTGCGACAGAAGGTCATTGTTGTAGACAAACATGTAGATATGGTTAGGATGAGAGTGACAACCATGGTAGGGATCAATAATTATGCTTGATTTTAAAGAAAATGTTTGCAAAAGTTGCATAGTCTTCACCGCCGATCATGTCCATCGGTTGTTGAAACACTAGTCGCAAAGGCAGTGAAAAAGGTGGGGCACAAAGCAGGTATAGTATAGAGATGGGAGGTGGTGGTGATAAGATAGGTAGAAGAGAAGTTGTTGGTGGTGCTTATGGTGGTGAAATAGACATAATTTTGTTCTGTCCTAGTAAATTGAATATAGAAACACCACCATCACTAATATCTCGTCTACCCTTTTTCACTACAATCAAATTAGTCTTTACACTATCAATGTTTCCTCTCACACCTACTACACTTATTTCGGGGCGGCTGAAGTTTCCAATAACTTATGAACAAGATCGGCGCCTAAGATCTTGCAATTTGTGCAGACATTTCTTTTAAAAATCAAGCACAATTAATTTAAACCTAGAACCACTCGGTGGGACACTTATCCAAACCACCACCACTATGTTTGTCTCCATCAGCGATGCCCTACACCTCTCAACTGCCGGACCTACCTACCATTTCTAATGTTTCAGGTTCTCATACATATACCTGTTAAAACCCAAACCCATCTCCATACTCTTGCCCTAAAAACAATCATAAAATACAAACAATATACCTTCAAATTGATGGAACATATTGATGGGTTTTAAGCAAACTATAAACCTAAAGCTCTTAAGTTCACATGCACCCTAAAGGATCTATGTTTTCACTATTGAACCTATAACCAAGAACATATCAAGAACACTAAAGGTATATTAAAAATTTCATAAAGAAAAGCATAACTTTTGATCTTTGGATCTTTTGGAAGCAAGCACCATAAGTGTAATGCCTCTAATGGCTCACACCCAAGACTTAGCAAGCAAGAAACAAAAGAGAGAGAATGAGGAGGACCTCAAGGTTGGCGTGAATGAGAGGGGTGGGGGGAAGCCTCTATTTATAGTCTCCAACTGATAAGTCTTATGGCTTATAGCTGCCATATTTGAACCCTTGATATGATAACTCATTTATCATACAAGTCAATGCTTCTTATCATTACCATAAATAAGCAAAACACTCATTATATATATATATATATATATATATATATATATATATGAAGGGATTTATGCAAATCAATGAACTAAAAATCCTAAGTTCACATGCAACCTATAAGGATCTATGTTTTCTTCTAATTGAACATATAATAATTCCTAAAGGCCACAAGAAATTAACTAAAAGAACAAAATCAGAAAAACTAACCTTTTAGGATTTTTTGGAAGCAAAGCAGCACAAATGTCCTGTCTCAAATGAGATCACACTCAGGCTATGAGGTTGGCGAAATTCAGAGAGAGTGGGGAAGAGAGAATCACGAAATTAGGGCTTTGGGACTCCCAATTTATAGGTTTCAAATGATAACCAGATAAACCTTAAGAGATAAGCCGTTTTGAATTCAAATTAAGATAAACCTTTATCTTAATTATTCAAACTATAATTATCTCTTATTTATATATATATATATATATATATATATATATATATATATATATATATATATATATATATATATATATATATATATATATATATATATATCGAAATCTATATATTACTATATATAAATTTCGCTGGCCACTCACTCACTTAAACTGTCACTTACTCAACTATTGAATAATTACAGTTTTAGTCCCTGCACCTTTAATTAATTAATTTAATCACCAAATTAATTCCAGATCAATTTCTAATTAATTATTATAGTTTCTACTTAATATATTATCACTTAAATATATTAATAAACTATTTATTTAATTTCTATTGATTTATTAATCACATAATAAATCAATCTTTCTCTCTACCGGACTTTCTACCAAACCTCTTGCCATGAGGGCAATCCAAATGGACTATGCTACTATTAATTAGATAAATACTAATTATTAGTCATGGCTTAGACACCTAATCCAACAGTCTACCACTTGGATAAGTCTATGACTATAATTACTAATTTATCCTCTAACTAATCAGCAAACTGTAGCTTCCTAGAAACTGCTGCCGAACTCTGACCTAGTCAGTTTTGTCCATAGATAAGTGATCATATGATCCTTCGTCCAACAAGATATTTTCAGACACAAGACATGGATTGAGATCAATCTCTGTTCGATACTCTGTTTCCCGATTTCCGATTCTGCTTATGACTTTAGGACTTCTAATTGAACACATCAATTTAGTCCAGGCTGGCCAGCACTTTAGTCAACTTCAAAATCATCGAGAGGCCTACAGATATCTGTTTCCCATCAGGGTCAAGGAACGAATAAGCTTCGACTCACATGCTTATATCTTTTACCAGTCAAATCATTCACAACAACACGTTTTATAACATCGAGTTACCGATACGTTTTCGCATCATCAATGAACAACTTCCTTGTAAATTATAACTCATATCTCTCCACTTCAAGATCATAGGATATTATCGTCTCAACATTGCTTGTGATATAATCCATGAAGCAATCTATTGAGCGTGTGTTTATCCAATACTCAAATCTCTATTTCTAAGTACTCATGAATGTTGTAGCAATCCTATTGCTATGTCTAACTCCTTAGACAGTCTACAAATCAATTCATGACAGTCTTGATTCAATACTTACTTCCCAAAGTATGAGCGACTGTGGACCTTTATGAATAATTAAATTATTCGGGAAGTAAAACATGCGAAAGTGAAACATAAAGATCTGACTGGCAGCTACTCCTGCTTATTACCAAGTCTCCACAAGGTAATCACCAAGTCGGACCTTGTCATAAACTATTATCGGTTTCAAGATTTCTTTTAAACTTTCAATTCTAATTTTACAGATATGTCTTTATGAACCTTACACTATTTCTATGTTTCCAAAGTATCTTATACTTATACACTTTATTGCAGATGATCCAATCGGATGCTCATCCGATAACATCTCAATATGTTATCCTGTCAATTTCTCTTCTAACTCCATTCTGGTAATGTGTACTGTGACTTCCTATGGTTCTGGGGTGTTTTATCTACTTGACTGCACCCTAAGACTATTTCGAGGTGTTATGATGTGTCGGTGAACCACACGCGCTCCATCAGAATACTAACGAGATTCTTTAACCATGAAGTCCTCTAACATCATGACTTGACGTTAATAATTACCACTTTGGAAAATCTTTCAAATTAACCCTATCACTTTCACCCTAATCATTTCCCAATGAATTCTCACTTGAGTTCAAACAATCCATCCAGTATTCCCAGCCAGACAATGTCCTGAATCCAACTTACTATGCCCTAAGCATCAAGTCATCAAGACATGTTCATGACATTATGATCGATCCAAGAAACTTGTGGAACCCGATCCAATCTTATTCCAAACCCTTTCGGAATCCAAAGATTATTTATAATCCTTGTGTCATGATTTTCGAAAAACTATTTCCTTTCAGAGACTCTTCTCATGCATCTTGAATCTTATCAAGATCATGCTTACAATGGTTAGGTCTATGCTGGCGATTTCATCTATCCAATAGACGACTTTGAATTACGTGAGTATGATGCACCTTCTTAATTTCTTTCATGCCAAGTCATCACATTTTGCAATGATAAGAAAACCCTTTCCTGAGTCTATGCATCTTGAATCTCATCAAGATCATCTTGGCAGAGTCTGGATCTATCTCATAGACGTTTACAACCACCTGAGTATGCCGTATTTCTATTAAGGCTTTCATAGCGATCCGTCTCTTAACACCAAGTCATTACACTTCGTAATGAAAAGAGACGTTTCCTAGAAACAGTATGTATCCCACATATGGAGATAGTAGATAACGGCGACTCCCACTGGCTTTGACACAGTTATAGATTATTCACAAAATCCAGGACTTGTGGCACATTTTGAGAATCCAAACCTTTCTGACATTTTAATGGAAATCTTTCAGCCCTTTCTCAAAATCCAATCCTTTGGCATATTTTTTAGAATCTGAATATCCTTTCTTGCGAGATGCCCGTGGGGAAATTTTGGGCCTATTTACCTTTTTGTAATGGCATGCTCTATGTGTGTCCCTATTAGTGTGCCGGTAAACCACACACGCTCCACTAACGACTCACACTATGCCACGTAGAATCCTCTCGGATTTCATCTTCTATTGAGAGTGCTTCTCTCAGAATCAATTGCTTGACTCTGAGTATCGACTCACTCAACCAGATGTTCTGAAGGTATGTATCTATCCATGTTGCTTTCTTTTGATGATTCAGTTACTCCCATTGGTTTTTAGACCAGGTGTAAAATCAATCAAAATTTCACATAGACTGTGTCTCGCCCTAAGGTTCTTTTGTTTGGCAGCAACCGGGCTCACCAATGCTTCCAAGTAGTCGGATTATAAATCCGTACCAACTATAGTGTTTTACCACCAATCAGTATGCCACCCTGATCATAACTACTTATGACGGTGATCAATACTACTGGTCAAGAGGAGATTATGTCAGTTGTAGAACATAAATCTGATTTCTGTTCCAAGCCTAGTGATGACTAAAGGTTCTTTCACTTGGCTAATCCTAAACTCATTCAGGACTGTCCTAACTCCCACTGTTTCCTTAGAACATGAGTTCTTTCTAAAAGAGCTCTTCTTCAACGGGATAACCAATGAAACGACAATGCTAATCATGTTCAGGCTAGTGATGAGCTTCGGATGAACACTACATGACCTTGGAATTTCTATGTATGAGTGGGATAATCCCAGCTTTACATTTCAGACAGTGTCTGCAATGCCTACTTAGTCTATGATGTGGTCGGAATATGGTTTATGTGGACTAACTGGTATAGTATTCAACTTATTGGAAACTAATTAGCAATGTATCTCATACATCGAGGATCGAACTGTTTCGACCAATGCTCCATTATCTTCCCTAAGACACATTATAACCATTAATGTTCTTAATGTTCTTGGAAGAGAATGAACTGTGAAACCTTTTTCTCAGTTTATGTTATCGCTCAGGTTCTGTGGAACTTGTACTTCCTTTGAAGTCCTTGAACTGTTCAAGGTTTCAATTCAATTGCTTATCCCGATAAGCAATGTCATATTCGTCATGCCGAATGATGAATATTGTGAAGTACAAATAATTGTGTTCTATATCAAGATTCGAGCAATACACAGCAACAGGTGCGTCCGTTTCTCTTAATCTCAATGTCTTCTACATATCTATGTAAACTTATGACTTTGTTAACTTTGTTCAAGACTTGCAATCTTCAGTTGACTCTAAGTCAACTGATTCCAAAATCCTATCCTCTAGATCTTTGGGTGATTCATCTCTTGCCACATGTGCTTTATAAAGAACTTAATCATCATCTGACTCTAAGTCAAATGATTCCAAAGTCCTGTCCAACTGGACCTTTGCTTGATTCATTTCTTGATACATTAAGAACTCAATTCATCAAGTGACGTTAAGTCAAATGATTCCAAAGTCCTGTCCAACTGGACCTTTGGTTGAATTGATTCTTATGACATTTGTATTAACAATCATAAATGACACAATTTTTTGAATCCAAACATTTCGGATCATCATTCAAGTTATTACTAAACATACATTCAACACATTCATATAACATTTCAAGGAAAATTTTAGACAACAGGTGTTAAAAGAAAATTGACAATTTTATTAAAACAAAATCCTTGAACAATGTAATAGACAATGTCAAAACGCATCTAAAGACTAATAACAATATTTTAATATCTATCTAAACTTCAAACTGCACGAGCTGGAGATCCAATTCAAATGTGCTCCTATGCGCCAGAGTCCCGTGCCTTCTTGATTCCCTGCATACAAACCAAAATGTGACTATCACATTATGTATCAAGAAATCTTGGAACAGGAGTTTTGAGGTTTTTAGATATACCTGAGTTTTCAAAAGAGTTGGAGCGTCTTCCAATTTTTTCGTAACTGTATCCGATTTAGTGGATTCCCAATTTGAGACATGTCCGGGCGATCTCGACCGTTTCTTGTTACGTCTATTCACTGGACTTAATCCAGAAGTAGTTGAGCCATTGGAGCTATGCCTGTCCAAGAGTGACTCGTATAAAGTCAACAGTGGACGCATTTCCATGAGGGTCTTTTTCTGGTCTTCCTTTTTATACGTCTGAATGAACAGATCGTACTTACTAGTCAGCAAAGCGAAGAGAATGTTAACACTCTTCTCCTGACTCATGGAATAACCAATTTTATACAATTCGCCTATATATGCTTCAATCTGAAGAACATACGAATTGATGGTACTTCCTGCCTTTAGCTTGCACTCTGCAAGTCTTTTGAAGATCCTAGCTCGTTCCTCTTCAACTGGTTTTTGGAACCTTTCCTCAACCAGTTGCATTAACTCATATGGCCCCAAGGATTCAAAATCCTTGCGGAACTCGGGGTCAATGGTCAATAGCATGAGGTCACGAATCTCTTCGGATTCATCAACTAAGAGGTTATGCTTATCATAAGAACCTTTTATGATGACTTGTTCCGGTGGGACCGGGATCGGATACTCGGTGAGATGTAGCTTGCCAGCAATGCTGAGAACCAGTCTCCAATTGCGAAGCTATTCCTTACAGTTGGGGCCAGTCAGCCTTTCCATATTTGGCAGGTGCATTCTGATGCTTTCAGAAATGGGTGAAGGAGGAGAAGGAGGAGAATTGACACTTGACATCTATAAAAGAAACAGAATTTATTAGTTTAATTGATCCTTTTAAATAATTACCCAATATGTTATTTAATAAGGCTAGGATCCAAAATACCCCAACTATGGTGTGAAGAGGGATGCCGTAATCACAACATAATGGTCATTAAGGTAGATAACTCACTTATCAATTTCATCATATGAAATTCCTAGGTCTATTGAGATTCATTGAACTATTCAATGGCATGTTTAATCTCGGATGTGTCCTACTGTTTGTGACTGGGATGCCGAGGATCACAAACTGGATGTGAATAACCATGCAAATTAGCTTGGTACTCTCGGGTTAATTATCATCTCTAATTGATGTGCCGGTAAACCACACACGCTCCATCAACAATGATAACACCCGGAAAACCCATTACAACTCTTTATGAACCCCTATTGGTGTGCCGGTAAACCACACACGCTCCACCAATGTTTCATAAAGTGCAATGTGCAATTTCATGGATTAGCACCAATTCACATTTTTCCTAAAGTAACTAGATTTGGGTTTTATTAAGCTGTTCTAGTACTTTGAATAATATCATTATACTTTTAATGAGATTAAGTTGGTTCTATCAAACCCGTTCGGCTAACGACCCTTCACTGGTCAGGCGAGCGGTGGGTGAGAGTGGACACCCATTAGACCGCCATTTTATAGGCAGTCTCCTTATACCCACTTTATAGATCAGCTTCGTGAATGAGGCCTACTATTGATTTGACTAACCATTAAATCTTATACATATAATAATAACTTTCTAATTATAATATATATAATATGTAATTTTTTAAACCTTTAAAAAAATTGTTTCTAGTTTATCTTTTAATTTATTGTCGATTTAAACTATTAAATTTAAAATTAAATTAAACCTTCAATTTATCTTTTAATTAAACAATTAATTAAATTTAGATATTTTAGACTTTTAAAATATTCCTGGATTTATCTTTTAATCTTTTCGAAAATTTAAACCTTTAAATTAAATTAAATTAAATCCTTTTAATTATCTTTTAATTAAACAATTAATTAAATTAATTAATTTTAGATAGGTATCACAAAATAATCAAATTAATTTAAACCTATCCTTATCCCTCTAATTTTCGAATTTAAGGATAAAGGGTTTAAGGTTTATCCATTTAAATAAACAAAGTTACCAAAAATAGAAAGCCTTCTAAAACCCTAGCATTTTTTTTCGAAAATCATAAGGGGGAGGGGCTAGGGTTTCGAAAAACCCTAACCCTAAAATAAATCGGCCTCAATTAGGGTTTAGAAACAATAAACCCTAAATATTATGAAAAACTATTATAGCAATTCAATAAGAAAACAACCAAAAGCTCTGATACCACTGAAGGGATTTATGCAAATCAATGAACTAAAAATCCTAAGTTCACATGCAACCTATAAGGATCTATGTTTTCTTCTAATTGAACATATAATAATTCCTAAAGGCCACAAGAAATTAACTAAAAGAACAAAATCAGAAAAACTAACCTTTTAGGATTTCTTGGAAGCAAAGCAGCACAAATGTCCTGCCTCAAATGAGATCACACCCAGGCTATGAGGTTGGCGAAATTCAGAGAGAGTGGGGAAGAGAGAATCACGAAATTAGGGCTATGAGACACCCTATTTATAGGTTTCAAATGATAACCAGATAAACCTTAAGAGATAAGCCGTTTTGAATTCAAATTAAGATAAACCTTTATCTTAATTATTCAAACTATAATTATCTCTTATATATACATATTATTATCTTTGAATATGAATGCAAACAATAAAAAACGATTTACTAAAAACAATAATAAAAAACTGTTTTGAACGATACATACAAATTTCTTAGAAATAATGAACAATACATACAAAAAATATAAAAAAACAACAAAATTTCCTAATACATTCATTTTTTAGTTTGTCACTTATCAATTCTTCAATTTGATTGATAAATTTTTCAAAATCTGCAAAAAAAAATTGATAAAAACTAATATAAATGTATATTCCAAAACATTAAAATAAATTACATACATACATATACACATATGAACAAATGCACATCTATTTATGCATATATACAAATTCGCACACGTGTGTACATAAACAAATTGATATACATATGCATATCATACTATTTATTAATACACATATGCACATGCGTATAAATACATACATGCATACACATATATGAACAAATGCACATCTAATTACCTACATGTATTCAAATTATAACAAAAAATACGCATATGCACATGGATACATATATCTATGCACATATGTATTTATGCATATATACACATCTGAACATATGTATATATGCATTTTACACATGTGCAGATACTTTTATGCAAATATGTATTTATGCATATATGCATTTATACGCATATACACAACTGCTCATATGCATATATACATTTATATACATGTGCGTATATGCATAAATACATATATATGCATTTATACACACAGTTAGGTCAAAAATACCAAATTAATCAATTAGCACCTATAAAGAACCATGGAAAGTAGTTTAAAAATACCAAATGAACAAACATATTAGCTTTTGTTTCAACTTAAGACTCCAGCCAAACCTAATGGATATTTTAACCATGAAATTCAATTGAATTAATTGACTAAGGATTCATATTATAATACATAGTTTAAAAAAAAACAATATGAAATCCCCAGTTTCCCAACTAACACCCTACCCTCGTAATCCTAAATTTTTTTATCTGGTTGACTTTGTTAATGGTTGTATATTTATTGTATAAGTTATATATTTATCGGCCCATGTATTTTGCTGTAGGTAGCCATTTATTTTTATTCTAAATATTCTCTATATATTTTTAGGTAATGTGAACGGAGATCTTACGTGAAAATATCGAGGGGTTGCGAACGTTGTTGCCGAAACATCTTGGATTCCAAATCTTCTCTTTGAGCTTCATCGTCCTCCCGACAAGGCAACAATCGTCTATTGTGATAATGTGAGTGCAGTTTACATGTCCGGCAACCCTGTCTAACACCATCGCACAAAACATATTGAGATTGACTTTCATTTTGTGCGTGACCGCGTGGCTACGGGTTAGATTCGTGTTCTTCATATCCTGTCTTCATCTCAATATGTCAACATCTTCACCAAATGTCTTCCTACTCCGTTGTTTTTAAATTTCAGATCCAGTCTGAACATTTAGTCGCGCACCTGAGTTCTGTCTGTGGGGGGATGTTAATGGCTGTATATTTATTGTATAGGCTTTATTTATAGTATAGGTTCTATATTTATCGGCCCATGTATTTTGCCGTAGGTAGCCCTTTTATTGTAGATATTCTTGGTATATTTTTGGGTAATGTGAACGGAGATCTTACGGGAAAATATCTCTAATAACAGGCTTTACTTACAGGAGGCCATTCATAGATGCTTTATTTACAAAAATTGAAATCACAAATGAGTAAACAAAAATAAACCCAAAATTATCCAATAATAGATTAACAAACCACAAGAAAAGTTGAAAATACCCAAATAAAACCTGTTATGAGATTACAGGTGGTTGAAGGTGAAACTGGGCAACGACTTTTGTGGTGCGGCGCTGAAGTAACAGTCAACGACAGTAATTGGTGCAGGTGCTGCGATGTTAAAGATGACGGCGTCGTTGTGGCTGTAAATAGCAATTGGTTTCTCGTAAGCCCTAATAATTACAGAAATATAAACCTACCTTCGACGATGGTGCGGTGGTTGGTGGGGTGAGGTGGTAGTTGTAGTGGTGATCGATCCGATCCACTGCCCCCAAATCGTCTCTCTCCTCTCTTAAGTCATCTTGGTTGGGTTTTTGACATTTTTGGTCTCATTGGAAGCATTTTGGAGCTTTGATGATGTTAGAAGGAAGGTGTTGATGCTACAAGTGGTTTTCTTGAGTGAAGCTTCATAGATCTGCTGTTTCTGGACCATTGTGAGTCAAGTTCTCACATTTATGCATTTTTATGATTCTCATCATGATTTAAGTATGTTCTTATGGATTGAATAAGTGTAATGGTCCCTTGTAGTGTTTGTCTATGGTTTGGAAGGATAAAGTTGGAAACTTTATGCCTTAAATCTCTGATTTGTACCTTTGGGATGGTTTGTAAGTCAAACTCTCTTTGGTGATTTTGGTTAAGTTTTGGACCAGTTTAGACTTGGATCTTGTTCTTGAGATTGCATGGTCATGTTTGGAGGTTAAAGTTAGGATTTTTATAGACTTAAGGATTGTTTGGAAAGTCCCTGGAAGGATTAAGACCTTGGCTGAATGAATTAAAAGCTTAATGGACTTTTGGATTTGTTCATAGTTAGCGATGCTAACCGGAGGAGTTAGCGGCGCTAACTGGGCATGTTGACTTTTGTGGACTTTGACATTTAACCGTTGACTTTTGACCGGTTTGACTTTTGGTCAAACTTGAGGATTTTGGATGCCGGTCTTAGAGGATTATCCTGTTTAAGATTTAGAAAGTTCTAAGTGGAGTTTATCCTTATTAGGAAGTTCGCGTTGTCGAATCTGAGGACGCATATGTGGAGTTCTGCTTGGCTTTGCGGATCAGACGAGTCTTCTCACTATAATATGAGTGATGTTGCATGCGTAGGTAACATTATTACTTTGTGTAATAATGTGTTGTATGTGCCTTACGTGTTTACCGACAAGATCGGGGCAAGCCTGTGAGTCAAGGAATGAGATGATAATCGACAAGATCGGGGCAAGCCCGTGAGTTAAAGAATCGACAAGATCGGGGCAAGCCCGTGAGTCACACCATGACTTGATTGATTTCTGGTGGATGAGGGTAAGCCCAGAGCTAGGTTGTTCGGGGCAAGGCCGAAGACCTTTTGTGATTATGTGTTATGGATTGGACCGTGTGGTATTTTGGAGAACTCACTAAGCTTTGTGTTTACTCTTTCACCCTTACTGTTTTTCAGGTATTTGCTGGCTTGAGCTTGAAGCACGGCGCGACTAAACCGCATCTAAGTCTTCCGCTGGATAATGTTTGAAAACGTTTTGATAACTAAGTCTTCCGCTGGATAATGTTTGTAAATGTTTTGATAAATACAATTTCTAATGTTTGAATAACAGGTTTTAATTTAGTTGGTTTTAATTGGTAACCCGTTTTATGTATTTGAACCGTTTTTAAAAGAAAGTTTTTATCTGGATTTGAGACGTTATTATATATATATATATATATATATATATATATATATATATATATATATATATATATATATATATATATATATATATATATATATATATATATATATATATATAAAGTGTTCGAAAGAAACTTCGATGTAGCCTAATTGGTCAACGATCAATGATCAACATTATGGAGACGAGATATCATCGTAATAGCCTCATCTTTAGCGATGACTTATGTCGTTGCTATAGATTTCATCCCTATAACTATAGATTATTGTAGTGGGCATAGGGTTAAGAAGACGATGATGACGAGGAAGGCGGCATCCTAATCTTGATATAATTTCGTAAATATAGGATTTTTGTTCTGAAAAAAATTATATTCTATAAATATAGGGATTTAATTTAGATAATAATGAATTTAATTAACAAAATTAATATAATACCATTATCAATTGATTCTACACTATTACACTTGCTACTTCTATTATAAATCTAGGAAAAAGAATGAGTGACTATAAAATCAAAAATAGTTGTCTTTTCGGTTTCATTGTTCCAAAAGTAGAGTTGTTACGAAATTTCCGGTTCGACCAAAATAATGTGAGACAAACTATATGAAGACAAATTTTTTCCAAGTAAGCTGATAATGATCATCCTATACACACCATTTCGACATCATTAGGCTGGAGGGTGTGCCGGACGAGAGTGTCCCGCGTGATGCCACATCAGCGTGAAGGACGCGGCAAACACCACCCCCCTCGGCGCACGTTCTATGTCAGCTGCGTCCTGAGGACGCCTTCCTTTTCACGCGTGAAGATGGTGTCGATTTGAATAAGCTAGCCGTTGGGAATCAAAATAAACAATTTTTTTAACACTATATATATAGATCTCATTTTTACACACACAAATCACATATTACATCTCATTTTTTACACACACAAACAAACATATTTTACATCCAAAAATGGATAACGATCCCAACACCCCGCCGTCAAACACAAACCGTCTCGTGGCGAATATAATTTAAATTATTCGCCGAATTGCACTTTCACGAGCTTGCTTACGGGTTCGTCTCAACCGCAATACCCGTTTCCATATCCATCACCACCGAACCAATATCAATACCCACCTTTCCAACAATCGTTTCTATCACAACCGCCCGTGCAATCGCCAACGATTCTATCACCACCGCCACGAGCATCACTCGAAGAGGTCGTGATGGAAACACAACCGCCCGTGTCTTCGTTAAAAAAGAAAAAAAAATAATAGTTCGTGTAACAAGACATGGAACGCGCAAGACTCGAAGGTTCCGTGGACACAAGACGAATATGTTCAATTGGTCAAATTATGGCTCACTATTTCCTCGGATTCGGCAAAAGGAAATAGCCAAAGTTCCAAAGGGTTGTGGGAACGTATTTTACACCATTATCACGAGGCGATTGGTCGTGGGGCGTACCGTAACACCATTAGCAAGAGGTTTAATGTTTTTTTTAATTTAATGTAATGTCGTTTTATTTTAATTTGAATATTATGGTTTTTAATTAATTTTTAATGTTTGATTTTAATTATAAAAAACGTAAAATAAAAATGTAGCGTGGAAAATAAAACGGAAGTCATGCTGTCTTGCATTTCCTGGAGTGTGTCATGTGTTGTCCTGGTAACGTAACATAGCTCTGACTGACGACGTCTTGGGAAGTCCTGAAAGTCTTGCACACCACATAGCCTTAGTAAACCTTGGTGCATTAAACCGCCACCACCTTACAATTTGATAGCAAATCCCAGTCACTAACAAGAAAAACTTAAGGCTTGCCGTCTCTTCATTGTGATCACAAATGTTACATAAGATAGAATCTAAACCAAAACCTCTTTTATTGAGATTGCGTTTGACTGGAAGTTCGTCCCTCCAAGCCAAAATTGTAAAGCCAAATACCTTTTAAAAGTTAAAGTGACACATATTTTTGCTTATATTGACAAAAGAAAAGTATTAATATGTAATCAATAATCATCATATGCAACTCTTGCCAACAGTCTTTTTTATATAATATGGAAATCACCAATTATGCATTTGCTTCAAGTACGTGTATAACAATTCCTAGTAAATTGCGACTACTAAAGTTTTGATGCAAACATCTCGATTTTCATGTTATTCATAAACTATATTTTATATCAATAAAAATTATACAAGTTTTACCAAGATGCTTTCTTGTCCCAATCATTAGGAAATGTATGGTTATGTTTACTTACATAAATTCCATCTGCTCTTACCAACCAATAACATCTTTGCCTTACAAATATATTTCCATTAAAACATTTATTAAAAATTTTGTAATTAAAAATACTAACAGTTGCATACTTTGATCCCCACCAAAACTGGGCTCTATAATATGTGTGAACTCTTGCACGAATTATCCAATCAAACTCTTCTTTGAAGGCGAGTGTGCGCTTTCCTTGATAGTCTCCGTCTTTACCAATGACATTGACTATGATATTATCTTCAACGACATTCGTGATATACATCCTAAATTTGGCAATGGTGTTTGGTGTTGAAGCCATACAAAATGGCAACACCGTGAGTATGATAAGCGCATGTAGCATCACATTCATGTTTAATTTGTATGGAATAACATAATGCATTTTACAAGTTTTTATATACACACACACACACACACACACATATATATATATATATATATATATATATATATATATATATATATATATATATATATATATATATATATATATATATATATATATATAAAAGTTCATAGGTATAATAAGATTATGTAAGATTTATCGCTATAGTAAGATTTTTGTAATATGAAAATGAATATGAAAATGAATGCCATAAATTTGTCATCAATAATGTGTCTATAGTTAGATTTGCATTAATGACAACATCATGAGGATGACAAGTGCATGTAAGATCATATTCATGTCTATATGTATATTTATATCTATATAACTTTTATAATAGATGTCATTCAAATGAATATGATTCAAGATAGGTCTCATTCTTGCCACCATATTCATTTGAAACCTCCATCTTTTCAACTTCTTTCAATTAATTGCTTAGTTTATGAAATATTTTTTCCTATATAAGAACATTATTTTCATGTTTTGTTGCATGTATTATGATCTCATATTTTTGTTATTGTTATCTAAAGTGTATGAAGATGAAAAAGAATATACAAGAGATCCATAGTCATCTAATATCTTAAAGAAAGAGTTGTGTATCGGGAAGCACTAAAGGTTGTGTATGACAATCTAGATTTTAAAATGTCATAAGTTATTTTAGTTTTTTTTTTTTTGTTCAATTTGTATTCACTTCTTTTTCCTTTCTACTTGTTTTAGATTTAAATAAAAGGTTTATGTTATACATTTAGATCCAAGAGAAAAAAAATGATTTTATTTCAATTTATTTGTTACAATATGTTAAAGATGTATGTTCTTATTTTGTAATATCTTATATAACTGTTTGATTGAGTTTCGTCGTCGGGTGTGTAACTAGTATAATTATACTAGTATAATTATTTTATTAGTGAATAATTCAATAAAATGTTTATGTTATACATTAGGTCCAAGAGAAAAAAAATTTATATTTCAATTTATTTGTTACAATATGTTGAAGATGTATGTTCTTATTTTGTAATATCCTATATAATTGTTTTATTGGATTTCGTCGTTGGGTGTGTAACTAATATAATTAAAAAGTATAATGATTTTATTGATGGATATTTGACTCATATATATATATATATATATATATATATATATATATATATATATATATATATATATATATATATATATATATATATATATATATATATATATATATATATATATATATATATATATATATATATATATATATAAAAGGAGGATCGTGTAGGAACCCAAAATCCGGTAAGAACCATGATGACAAATTTGGACATTTAATTTTGAAAAATGGGTGGATAAGATTCAATGTGAATAAAATGTCACATCTTAAAAGCTTGGGGTCTAGTTGTCTAAAAAATAAAACTATTGGGTAGATAATACAAATTAATAAAAGTAATATGGTAATCTGAATTAGACCCCCCACCAGATTGCGACTTTTGTCGTCATATGGTTTGCTAGGTTTTTTTTATTCCACCCGCTTAGTTTTTGGGCCATAACTTTTTTTTCTTTGTAAAAAAAAATTCTAAAAAAACCAAAGTTCTTAAAATTTAATTCTCTACAAAACAAGCACATCATGAAAATTTGAAAACAATATATTTTTATTTTTTATTTTTATAAAAAATCAAAAAATTAAAAAAAATATCCAAAAATTATGAAAAAATTAAAATATCATTCTAGACATCATATTAGTAAGTTTTTAAAAACAAAAATTTGAAAAAGAGTTTTTTAAGTGTTCATTTTTATATTTTTTAAGTAAAAAATTATCAAAATAGCAAAAAAAATATACATGATCCAAAAATATTAAAACCAAAATGTGTTTTATGATTCAAAACTTATGATCCAAGATTCAAAATTCGTTATGATCCAAGATCAAAAACTCGTTATAATCCAAAACGAGTTAAAAAAATACAACGACAAGATGATTCAAAACGTATGATCCAAGATTCAAAATTCGTTATATGATTCATGATCCAAAAACGAGTTATGATCCAAAACGAGTTAAAAACATACAATGACAAAAGTAAAAATAAAAATAAAAAACTGGAAAAAATAACTAAAAAAACTGAAAAAAACTGAAAAAAAAATCCTGGAAAAAAACTGAAATAAAAACAAAAAACTAAAAAATTAAAAATAAACTAAAATAAACTAAAAATAATATTTAAAAAAATAAAAAAAAATCTGGTTAAATTATGTTGTACGGACGTGAGTAACATATGATCGTATCCTCGAGTCCGTATTTCGTTCCGTGGACTTGCGTCGTACGTGATTGCATCCCGTAGAAGGAAGACGTTTGACGTTATTTCCCTTATGAGAGTGATTGGACAAAAAGAATTCTCGCGGTTTCTATCGGATTATGGGTTCCTACCGGATCCTAACTCTCAAACCAATTTTTTTTTTCAAAAAACGACCCCATGGGCCTCTTACACGCTCAAAATGGGCCCGGTGCGCTAAATTTTTTTTCCGAAAAAACAACTTTTATTTTTAAAAAAATTCACATATGAAAAAAAAAAAATTCACATGTGCAAACTTTTTTATACGTACACTTTTTTTTAAAGTTTCTTTTTATGGATGTCTTACTAACATATATTTAAGGCGTTCAGTATAAAAAATTTGAAATAAAAGTGCACGTATAAAAAAGTTTGCACATGTGCAAAAAAAATTTCACATGTACACTTTTTTTTAAAAAAAAAAGTCATTTTTTCGGAATTTTTTTTCGAAAATGCTTAAATATGTGCGTTTTAAGCCCCTATATTTTTGGTTTTTTGAAAATTTTGACCATTTGGGAGTTTCCGGGTTCTCAGGGCATACTTGGTTCTTAAAAAATCCAAACTATATATATATATATATATATATATATATATATATATATATATATATATATATATATATATTTGCAAGTAGGGATGAATCCTATTACACGGGTACGTAATATACTACAGCCTAGCTAGGTACATATGGGACTGCTCGGTCGTTATACCGTTGAACCTTCCCTTTCTCCAAGTAGATGCTGCACAGAGACTAGACCCGCACACGCAATCGGCAAACCCTGACGCAAACCACGTCCACCCCGGAAAGACGCCCTGCAAGCAACGACTGGGGGGAAACCAGCCCCGGGTACACACTGTCTTGGCTAGCACAGAGGCCACAAGTAAAGGTGTAATATCTTTACCTTACTTGTGTGGAGTGTGGTTTGAACTCACAACCTCCCATAAGGGAGGCATGTGCTCTTGCCAACTCAACCACCAAGATGTGTGTGTGTATATATATATATATATATATATATATATATATATATATATATATATATATATATATATATATATATATATATATATATATATATATATATATATATACAACCATCCGATTAATTGCGTCAATGGCCGAGATTTGGCCATAACTTTTTTTTTTGTAAAAAAAATCTGAAAAAACCAAAGTTCTTAAAATTTAATTCTTTACAAAACAAGCACAATCATGAAAAATTAAAAAAAAATATTTTTTATTTTTTATATTTAAAAAGTCAAAAAAATTAAAAAAATCTTTCAAAAATTATGAAAATTAAAGGGATCATTATATACATCATATTAGTAAGTTTGTAAAAAGATTTTTTTGAAAATAAGATTTTATGTGTACATTCTTTTTATTTTTAAGCAAAAACTCATCAAATTACCAAAAAAAATCTATGATCCAAAATATGTTTTATGATTCAAAATTTATGATCCAAGATTCAAAATGCGTTATGATTCAAGATCCAAAAGTCGTTATGATCCAAAACGAGTTAAAAAAAACATATAAAGACAAAATGATTCAAAACTTATGATCCAATATGCAAAAAAACTATGATCCAAAATGCTATGATCCAAAAATACATGATCCAAAACGTTATGATTAAAAATATCATGATCCAAGATGATTAGATTAAAAATACGAAAAAAACGTTAACATTAAGATTAAAAAATATACATCAAAAATGAAAAAAAACAAAAAAACAAAAAAAAAATTAAAAATCGAGTACTATAGCATTCAAAAAAAATAATAACAAATAAAACAAATTAAAAAACGAAAAAAATTGATAAAAAAAATAAATAAAATAATAAAAAACGAAAAAAACGAAAAAGGAAAAAAATGAGAAAAAAACTCACTTAAACCACGTTGGACGAACATGCGTCACGTATGATCGTATCCTCGAGTCAGTATTTCGTTCCGTGGACGTGCGTCGCACGTGATTGCATCACGTCCAAGGAAGATGTTTGACGTTATTGCCCTTAGGATAATGATTGGACGAGAACAGTTCTCGCGGTTCCTACCGGATCCTAACCCTATATATATATATATATATATATATATATATATATATATATATATATATATATATATATATATATATATATATATATATATATATATATATATATATATAATTTTAATAATATGACAACGTGAAAAGATGTCCAATTTTAATATTATATAAAAAATCATAGAAAAATAAAAATATATTGTAATTATTAGTTTGTCTTTTTTTTCTATTACATTCTAATCATTTGTTGATAATGAAAACATCTCATATGTATATATGGTATACGATATTAAGCTTAAAAATAGTACGCAACAATATAAAACAATGAATGTATATGTATAATTACCTACAATCGTGAAATGGTAATAACTAGATAATAACTTATTTGTGTTTCTCAAATATTTTAATTCATAAAAATGCAAAGTCTCCATGAATACTTAATATAAATCAATAAACAAATACATGTGCAATTATAAATATTATAATTAAGTTTATAATAATGAGTTTGTAGGTTTTTAAATAATCAATTAGTTCCAGTGATTTTTATAAATTGATATGATATTTTTTTTAATTGTTGATAAATTATATACTAATGAGTAAAATATAAACACATTTCCTATAATGAAATACATTAAAGACCTACAAATTTCTTACTATTAAATAACTTCTCACACATTCATTCGAAAATCATATTCTAGAACACATGATATGAAATTTTACTTTGAAACAATTATTGTAAAATAATCTATAATAAAAAAATCAAATAGGTAGATTTAACCTATTATTAGTTTTATTGGCGGTAGAAATATTCAAATATAAATGTTCAAATATAATATAATAATATACATTAGATGATCATATTATTTATTTATTTTACCAAATACAATTTAAATATTTCAATCTTTTTTAATTAAGTACCATAAGTATCAATTAAACATCATAAGTAGAAAAAACATCTTCATTGTACTATTTTAATGCAAAATAGCTCTTATTTGGAATTTGAAGGGTTGTAATAATAAAAATTCAATGTATTTAACTAACAATTTATTGAAGATGTATACTATTAGTTTGAAATATCATATATATGATTGTTTGATTAAGTTTCATCTGTGGATGTAACTAATCATTTATTAAAGATGTACATTACATTGATTTGAAACATATACAACTTTTTAATTGTTATTTTAGTAATGATTCAAAGTCCATTTATTAATGTAATATAATTACAAATAAATAATAAATGGTTTTTAAATGTCTTTTACATCAACTTGATAATAATAATTGATTTTAAACTTAATTAATGATAATAATAATAATATATAGTAACATAAATTATAATTTATATTATATTACCTTAACGAATGATTGTTATTTTAAATAATTATTATGATAGAAATAAAAAAGATGGCAAAACAAGTAATATTTAAATTAGTTAATAATCATAATAGAAAAATAATACTAAATTGATAATTATATTTAACTTTATTAAATCACAAGTCGTGGGTAACAAACATTGGGTATTGTGATTGTAATAGATGTTTATTGTTCAAAGTAGTTACAAGTTTATGTATCAACTTTCTGAAAGAATTATTTTTATTTCATAGGTAATTTTAATGACAAAGTTATTCTTACATAACTTTAACATGCGCAATGCGCGGGATTTCGTCTAGTATCTTATAAATGAAGCATTTTTACTTCAACCAGAATCATTTGAAACATACAAAACTATTCATTTTCTCTCTTAATTACACACTTAACTCATTTTTAATTCTAATTTCAATGTTAATTCTATGATTTAAACAAAATATACTTAATTTATTAATTTAGTTTGGTTGTAAATATTATCTTTTTAATTCTATCAGTATATAGTTATCAATATGATATATTTACTTTTTCCATTCAAAACGAAAAACAAAATATCAAACAAACTTGGAAAATTTTGTTCAAATACTACTTTTTTAAAATGATTAAAAAAATATAACATAATTGTTTTTTCTAATAATGAAAATTCTCAAAAGATGTAGTTTTCAATTGATTAAAAAATAATAATTGCATTTACATATTAATTTCTTAATTTGAAACCTAAATGACTCCTCATATTTCTTAAATTAATAGCATTAACTAATAACTTTTTGTATTCCTCTCATTTATATATTCTTGAAATTGTTTTTACATTCTTTGTATTATTTAGGAGTGTTTGATGCATTTTTTTTAATACAAACATTATAATAGTTATTTTGACACTTTTATGTTATTAAAAGTTGTAGTATTTAATTTTTCCATAGTATTTGTCATTCGTAAGATTGTAATATATAAAATCATGAAATTGTTTTTACAAAAAAATTATGATTATGGAAGATTTGATGTGGTTTATGAATATAATTGTTATGATAGATGTTTCAATTCTTTTATGTTATTAATATTTTCAAAGTTTTTATTATTCGTTAGATTTTGATATGTAAAGTCATGAAATTGTTTCTACGAATTTTGTGTATGACATACGAGTGTTTGGTGTGTTTTTCGAATAGATATGTTATAATGATATTTCGATGGTATCATCTATTAAAATGTGTAGTATTTATTTTTATACTATTTTTATTCGTTAGATTGCTATAACTAAAACCATATATATATATATATATATATATATATATATATATATATATATATATATATATATATATATAATTGAAAAGATTTGTATATTCATTCTACAATCAAGAAATGAAACAAATATTATGTTTTAATCATTCCTTATTGGAAAACAATAAGAACAATAAAAATTTTGGATGTTTTAACTAAACAACACATTAGGTGATTTTGGATGTTTCAACTAAACAACACATTAGGTTATTTATGATGGAATTGGTTTCGGATAAAAAATAGAAATCATGATTTATTTAGAATGGAAACGACGTTTGACATAGCTTCAAAGGCTCCATAAAATCATCAATTAAATGAGATACATTTATGATTTAAAACTATGAAGATTAATAAAACTAATTGGTTAAAGTGATTTTATAATATGTGTCCTAAGGGCACACGTAAGAGTCATTAATTATGTTGAATATTTTTATTGAAACTAACATTTCATATTAATGATGGAATATTATGGGACAATAGTAAAAGGGTAAATCAATAAAATAATAAAAAACCTAAGCTAATTAATATGAAATGTTAGTTCTAATAAGAATATTCAACATAATTAATGGCTCTTACATGTGCCCTTAGGGCATATATTAGAAAATCACTTGGTTAAATAGAGTTTTCACTTTACTACTCACGTAGGTTTTTCATGTAAAAATTTTAAATTATAATTCGTTAGAGTTAATAATTTTTTTACTCATTTAAGGTAGTTCATTACTCTTTACTGTTAATGTATTTAGCAATTTTTTACTTATTTTAATTTACGAACTATTTAATTAGAAATATTAAACCAAATTATCTTCGTAATTATTAATGTTATAGTATATTCTTTCATAACAATTCTTATTATTTTACAAATCAAATTATTAATTTTCTCATCTATTAAGACATAATACTAAAGAATAGTAATAATAACTATTATAAGTATCAATTGCGTAACATAAGTTATCAAAGTTTGTTGGGTTGTAATAGTTAATAACTTTCAAATGGAATTTGAGGAACTTTGACATTAAAAGAAATATTTCAATATAACTAACCAACTTTAATTTATTTTTTTTGTGAGTGTTTATTGGTATTAGCATAATTTTTATGAGTTGTAAAATTAAATGACATATTTTAATGCAATTTATCATTTTTTTCTACTTAGGTTTTTCAGTTGTAGTTGGTTAAAGTCTCTATAGGAAGTTGAAAAGTTATAATATTTAAATAAGAGTAATTGGATTGATTCCTACCTTTTATTCCTACTTATATTCCTACTCATGTGAAATTATGACAAGTGTCATATTTAATAAAATTAATAATATTTAATACACATGTCAAAATTTAAGTTGAGTAGGAAGATTAGTACGAATAAAAGGTAGGAACAAAAACAATTTCTCTTTAAATAATAATATGTTGTAACAAAAACTCTTTTTACTTATGTTAGTTCATTAGACCATCTACGGTCCACCTTTATTTTGTTCTCTATTTTTTATGTAAAACATGGTTTAAAACTTAGACCATCTCCAACCCATCTTTGTTTTTCACACTATTTTTACTTTAACAGCTATATTCCTAGCATATTTTTTCTTCATTTAAAAAAATTGTCAAAATATCTCATTCTATTTATTAACTTTTAACATATAATTATTCTAACCTTTTATTGTATTAATACTTTGTTATCAAAACCTTAATAACAAAATAATTTATTTGTATATAATTAATTTGAAGAAATTATGATTTTATTAATACAAAATTTATTAAATAATAAAAGTACATTTATAATACACTTTTAAATAAATATTATACATGCATTTATAGAAATATTACACATACATTTAAAAAAGTTAAAACATATTTATGCGGTCGAATAAATTTCTCATAAATGCCGACTAACGCATTCCGAAGATTGAAGTGAACTTCTTTATTTTTAATACATTTATATCGAGCAAGAAATTATTGGAATCGACAATCTTCATTTATCGTCATGTCAACCTTTATCAGTGGAACAAGCACACATTTTAGCAAAAATGGTTGAACAACAAAATCAACAATCGTCTTCGTTTGGCCAATATTTTAATAACATCGGGGGATCTAGATATGGTTTACCTGATTACTAGAATAATATTATTGTAAATTATCGTTTTTATTAGATTGTGTTTAATATATAAGTTAAACGCATGCTTACTAAAATATTCATATTGTATTTTATATATATATATATATATATATATATATATATATATATATATATATATATATATATATGTATATATATATATATATATATAAAATATGTTTTTTTATAAAATATGTTATCGTGTTTTAATTTTTTTGAAATATACGTAAATTTTTATATAAATTCAATATATAATATTCAATTTTGATAATAATAATTAATTAATATCATTTAATATATAATATGATTGTAAATATTTGTTAAGCTATTTGTGTGATACAGATGGACGACTAAGCGCATATTGTAAAACTTTCTAATAATTTGCCCCTAATGCAATAGTAATAAACCTAACACAAATTTAAATATTATTATAGAATTAATTTTTGGGAATATATAACTTTATAATAGTTATGCAGTACACTATACACCTGCATGGAATGGTGAAATTGCCTTCACATTGAATGATTATGACACATCTAAAAGTATCAATATTAGATTATTTACCTGATGTATATAACTTAGAACTAAATAAGTAGTGAACGTTAATATTATTCAATTACACAAAGGTAACATTCATGAAAAATTTGTTAAGTATCCTATACATAATCATGTAAACCACATTACCAATGGTTATATACACATCGACAAAACACATATGCCCAGAAAGTAAAAGTTAAAGAGCCAAATTATTGGACAGATAAATTTCCATCTTAAAAAATAAAAAGAGACATTAATGTCCCGTGTAAGTCGCTATAGTTATAGACCTCTTTGAACTTCATCTTTATCAATTACATGTTGCACAAATTCCCAAAACCAAAAAATTCTTTAAATTGAAAGTATTAATTTCAAACAATTGCAACATTCAATTGTCAAGGGAACATTTTAACTTAAACAAATAACATCAATTGTAAGTATCATTTTAAATTGAAATTACACTTTTTTTAATACTTTGTGTATTGGATTTCATGCAGCCAGGCTCCAAGTGATTACAATTTTTATAGTCGGATTTTTTATTAAAAGACTGATCCCGTAAATTTATAATAAACCTTCCAAGGTAATTATAACGTTAGAACCTTTAACCAGATTGAATATTATGCAAGGAAACCAGCAACTATCTACACGAAACATAAACTCTATAAGTGACGTTGATTGTTCTTATATACACAAGACAAAGTACAGGAGATTAGCCATTATAAAATGGAAAAAAAAACTAAAAACAGTCATGACTATGAAGAGTTAATTAATAAGTTAAATATTGTACATGATGTTGTTAGATTTAAAAATTTGTATAGAAAAGAAGCAATTAGAAAGTAGAAGACAAAGAAGTTCATGAATTTACAAAAAAATAATATTATTAACAACAGAAAAACAAAAAGATCAAATGATTCCATACAACTAACATCAATCAATTCGCATGAAATGATAACTAATGAAAGAGAGTCTAGATACTACAATAATACAAAATTTAGAACCATATAGTTCACATCGTAAAAAATCTCATTAATTTTGACTTTTTACTCAAGCTTTTGGTCATTGTTATAGATTAAAGTAACCTGTGTTGGAATGTTTTAGAGGGTTGGGGTTTATTATTCTTTACTACAAAATTTTGAATGATAAATTTCTTATGTGCCTTTACATTTATAAGTTGCAGCTTATAGTGGAGAAACTTGCTTCTAATTTTGCCATCGGGCGGGGAAGCTTTAAATATTATGATGAAAGAGACTATCGGAGAAGGTCCCACTCTGCATTGAGTTGCTTGGCTTGGTAAAAATATTTGTTATAGTTAAAGACTATGAATGAATACTTGGTTTTGGGGTCTACTTTATCGTTTATTGGTTATTTATCATTCTTATAAACAACCGGAAATGTTAGACTAACTGCTTTAGAGGCAACCTGCTGGAGAAAGCCAGAGGATGGAAGTTACTCGGTTAAAAGGATTAGGGAATAAACGAAGGAAAGCTTAACCGGTTTGAAATTTCGAGGGAAAATAAAAATTGCCCTGTCACAAGTGAGTTATTGTGTCTTTTAAGTGTAATTCCAATATTATATATACTATTCGACATATAACTTTACTATATATTACAGCTTAGGCTCTTTTTTAGGCTTTCACAACCAATTACTACTTAAAGGGTAATTCAAGAAAGCATGTCATTGTTGGGAATTCTACAATTGGCAGAAAGGGTTTCAAAAGCTAGATGTATGTGCTTTTCTTTAAGAAAAATGCATAGAATAGCGACATACTTTACTCTCAATACCAATATAAGCAGTGTACTTTATTTGTTACATATGGTAATTATTGTGCGTTTACTTTTTTTTTCTTAATTAGACATGGTACTTTCAAAAATATGTCAAATTATAGCATTTTATTTTTGTTTCTCGGATAGCCAAGTAACCCATCCTGGGCCGTGCTGAGCACGGCCTTTAATATATATATATATATATATATATATATATATATATATATATATATATATATATATATATATATATATATATATATATATATATATATATATATATAAAGAGTACACATTACTGCTTCATAAAAAGTAAGCATGAATTTGATCCTACATGCACTTGTGATCGTTACATGTTGTCATTTGGTATGGCTTTGACGCCAAATACCATTATCAGATTTAGGGTGTATATCACGAATGCCGTTCAAGATAATATTGTAGTCAATGTCTTTGGTAAAGACGGGGACTATCAAGGAAAGCCCACACTCGCATTAATGAAGAGTTTGATTGAATAATCCGTGTAAAAGCTCACATATTATCGAGGCGAGTTTTGGTGGGGGTCAAAGTATGCAATGGTTACTATTTTTAATTACAATCTTTTTAATAGATGTTTCAATGGAAATATATTTGTGATGCAAAGATGTTATTGGTTAGTATGATCGGATGGAATTTATGTAAGTAAACATAACCGTACATTTCCTAATGATTGGTACAGGAAAACACCTTGGTAAATTGTGTATAATATTATCGAATAAAATATAGTTTATGAATAACATGATAACAGAGAAGTTGGGGGTCCAATTTTACTAGTCACGATTTACTAGGATTTATTATACATGTAGTTTGTTAACAAATTTGTACATAGAAGCTAATGCATAATTGATGATTTCCGTATATTAGGTGAAGACTATGTTAGCATGAGTTGCATTTGCATATGATTATTGTTGATAATTAAATAATTAATACTATAAATTTGTCGAAATAAGCAAAAATATGCGTTGTTTTAAGTTTTAAAAGGTATTTAGCTTCTTGTGTTGTGTATAAAGAAATAAACACACGATATAACAAGAGCATTTTTTCTTGATTTAAACAATTGAGCATAAACTTTTAATCAGCTTCTCCTATCTCTTCTTTGTCTCCTACGACATTCGATACAATTACTACACGTATACATATTTGAAGCTGAATAGTACCCATTGACTTTGAACTTATGAGGTGAAACTTTCAAGTCTTCCACCAATATTTCCCGAAGCTTTTCATTTTCTTCTTTAAGCTTCTCAAGAGCAAGTTGTTGTTTTAGGACCTACAACATCAACATTCTTTCAGGTACAATTTTACTTGCTACTTTTTGAGTTGCTAAGTTGAAAAAATTATCCAACATTAAATTTCAAAGTATCAACTTCAAATTTTTGTCAAGAATATGGAAAACAAGATTGTAATAGATGATGCGTAAGTGAGCATACCAATTGGATGACCTCCTTCTCAGACTGCAAGTCACCAACCTACAAACACATGAGTTAAGGAGTCAATGCATAATTGAAGAACTCATTTCTCAAACTCTAGACATGTAGAAAGCTTATTTATAGAAAACTCAACAACCTCAAAAGACATAGTAGAGTTTCTTCAATAATTAGTAATTTGTTGTACAATAACACTCAGGATTTTAGCCTTTGTAAAATCTGATTGATCATAACCCAAGTTGTTAAACACTCAAAATGATTTACTGCAAATAAAAGTTAAAGAGCAACACAAAGGAACAACTTTTTATGGGTAAAGTTGAAGCAGCCACATTGTTTTCTATGATATGTGTGAATGTAGACAGTACACACATATTCTTCTATGTAAACGAAGATAAGCAGTGGTTAATGTCGTATGGACGTGAAAAGCATCAAGCAAGAGCTGTAAACGTTTCGAGCAAAAGGTTCTTTATCTAAACCATTTCTCTCATTTCCATAAAATATTCTTCAACTTGACATTCAAGATTTTTGAATTTTGCATACCTGATTCTTTGCTTCACTGGATTCACCACCTACAAGAGGAGTTTGCAAGAAGTTGTTGATAACCTTTTCCGTACGACTCGCATAAGATGAAGAAGTCAAAGGAGTTTTGGATAACAAATTTTCTGTTGTGTTTAAGTCTCCATGTCGAAGAGATGTAGAAGTCAAAGCCTGATTACCAGTTTGTATGGATTGGGAAAACATGCCTCCAGCAACACTTGATATGTTGGGTGTCACTCCAAATCTCACCATCAACTTTGTAGCCGTTTGCTGGAATATTTTAAAGTTTTTTTTTTTACAGAAAAACACAGGAGACTAGATGATATGATCAAACTCAAAAGAAGTGACATACTACAAGACTCGTTTGTATTTGATGTACCACACCAGGCTTTATAGCAACACCTGTCATGCCAATATTATCATTCTTTTTTTAATTTCCTAGAACAATTGCAAGAAAACATCACAATAATAAGTAGTATTAATATGCATACCAGCTCCAAAACCATGCCCAAAACCAACTCCACACCCAATGCCTGCTTGGATGTTTTTTGCTCCCACCAATTTCAACTGATAGTTTACAAATTCATATCATTATGAATAATATGATCTAATAATATACAACCTAACTCAACTTACGGAGTGGTTAACATGTCTTCCAACACCCGATAAAACATCTGTTGCACCTCTTGCAGCAACCATTACTTGATTTAATACTGGTATTGCACCTGCCAAATTTAAACATACTCATAATGTATCTAAAATCACAGTATAATAAGTAAGAACAGGGGAAGCCAATGATACAGTATGAGAACCTTATTATGTTCAAATCATAACTAATTACTCATGTGACAATATCATTAATTTCAAAACATTATCCGTCATCAATTGCACTCCGCCTTAAACTCAATGCACACAACATATTTATTAGTCACGACACAATCCCAACTTACCAAATAGTCAAATACAAATCATGCACTCCTTTTGGGCCTGTTCTCTTGTTTTAAGTTAGAATCATATCTTCTAAATTACCAACTTTTGCAAGCATACATGTTCTACTTCTCATCTTTTATTGGTTTGATGCAATTCTACAAATAAGTTTCAACTTTTGATTATCAAAACAATACCCCATTGGACGCTTTCCTTGTATTTGTCAAATTTCCTATCTGTTATCTGAAAATTTATCAAAGCTTAATCTTGTATGATATTTAGTCGCACAAGGAATTCCAGATCCTATTATTGATATTACCATGTATTAACATTGAACAAATCTTTTCTTTGAAACTATAACCACAAGGTACATGTAGGCTGTACATTGCAATAACAAACTATAGCTTCAAGGGACGAATATTGAAATCAAAATCAAATAAGAAAACAAACCCACATTTCAGGTGCATAAAATAGTTGAAAAACAACATACATGTATTGTGGATTTTCCCATCTTTAGGTTTAAAAACTCCCCCAAAATTCATCTTGCTTTTTAAAATATAGACGAAGAACAATTACCTAGATTTATGGGCGTTCCAACGCCGATACCAAGACCACAGCCGACGCCAAACCCAGTAAATACTTGACCCACTTTCAAAGTAAATGGATTCTGCATCCCTTTCGACACAATTATACTCCCGCTGCTACTTTCCATATTTTACAAAATTACAAGAAACTTGCCCGTCGATTAACTCAAAAAATGGCGGCTTCGTTTGGGGTTTTAAGTTCGCGATGAATCCGTAGAATTGGATGAATGAGGCAGTCAATAGACCTTATATATAACTTTATAGAAATTGATGCCCCGTCCCAAAATCAAAATGAAAATGTTAATCGCCTCTCGGGTCGGGCTCTCGGCTTCTCTTGTGGTAGCATGGGCCCAAAATGGGCTTATCACAATTGTGACTTTTAAACTTCATCGTCTCAAACCTATTTCGCATATAGGTTTAATTTGGGATTTACGATAAAACCGTTTAACAATTATAGAAATAAATAAAATATTAAGATAAATTTAGTTTTAGATTATTTTATATGTAATTTGAAATGTTATCAATAAATTATCTTAAAAATAGTTTATTAAAAAGATTAACTTATAAACTATATTATAAGTTATGATAAATTATTTTTGTGGTTACATCAAATATTAAATTGTAATAAACTCAGCAAATAAGTTAGTTTATGCATACAAAAAGAGCCCTAATCTCCATAGTTTTTTTTCAAGAATTCTTAGGTGCGTCTGGTTACGGAAAAATTTCTAGTTTTCCAAGAAAATTATCCAAAAAAATGAAAAGTTAGAAAACGTGTTTGGTTGATCAAGTTTTCCAAAAAAATTCTAGAAAATGAAAATTTTCCGTTTTCCAAAATTACATAGAACTTGGAAAACTAAAAATTATTGTTTTCCAAAGAGTTTTATTTCCAAATTTTTCCAAGAATACAATCCCTACACACATATCCACCCAACCCACCCTAACCCTACCTAACCCACCCCCACACCCTACCCCTACCCTACCCAACCCACCCACCCTAACCAACCCCTACCACCTCCACCCCACCCCACCCACCCATACCCCTATCTAGCTTCACCCGCCCATCCCACCCCATCCTATCCACCTCCACCCCAGCCTACCCTTACCTTAACCTACCCAACCCACCCATCCTACCTAACCCCACCTAACCCTTACCCCACCCCTACACACCCCTATCCACCCTACCCTACCCACCCTCATACCCCTAACCCTGCCTCACCCACCCATCCACCCCACCCCACCCCACCCCCACCGCTACCTACCCTACCCACTTTACCCCTACCCTACCTTAGACAACCCTACCATACCCTAGACGATTTTCGGGTTGATATTCTTCCTTAATCCCTACCCCACCCTACCCTACTCACACCACCCCCACCCTACCCACATCCACCCCACCTTTCCTACCCTAACACCACCCCACCCAGCACCCACCCATCCCAACCCCTATTAGTCTATCACACCTATTACCTACCACCTACTCCTAACCCTCCCACCCCACCCACCACCCACCCTAACCCCAACCACCACCCCACCCTACCCACCCATCCACTCTACCTATCATGGTGGGGTAGGGGTGTAGGGGTAATGTGGGTTAGGGGAAGGTAGAAATAGGGTGTAGAGGGTGGGTGGGGGTAAGTAGGTAGGGTGTAAGGTGGGGGTAAGGCTGTAGGGGTAGGTAGTGATGGGTTTTAAGCAAACTATGAACATATAATCACTTAAGTTCACATGCACCCTAAAGGATCTATGTTTTCATCTATTGAACATATAACTATGAACAAGATAATAACCAAATAGATTTCATAAGAAAACTAAGCTTTTGATCCTTAGATCTCTTGGAAGCAAACACCACAAATGTAATGCATCTAATGGCTCACACCCAAGAACTTGGCATGGAAGAGAGCAAGAAAAGACAAGGGTAGAGACCCTTAGAATGGCGTGGAATGAGAGGGTGGGGAGGCCTCTATTTATAGTCCATAACTAATTAGTCATATGACAAATAATTGCCATAATTAAGCTTCTGATATGATAACCCATTTATCATACAAGCTAGTTGACTTATCATTACCATAATTAAGAAAAGGCTCCATAATTAACATATATATATATATATATATATATATATATATATATATATATATATATATATATATATATATATATATATTCGTCCCAATATATATAATATATATATTTATCTATTGGCCAACAATTGAACAATTTATAATCCAACCCCTACATCTTTAATTAATCCAATTAATCCCAAAATTAATTCCAAATTAATTTCTGATTAATCTTTAATAAAATATTATAATTTCTAATTAATATATTAATCTCATAATATATTAACAAATTAAATATTCCTTTTTTTGATTAATATATTATCTCTATAATATATAAATCTCTCTCTATATGTAATCTTGTCATCTGCCAGGTTACGAGGGCAACCCAAAAGGACTGTGCTTCTATCAATTCTAACATATGTATCAATTATAGTTATGGCTTAGACATCTTAATCCAACAGGTAGGATGTGGGGTGTGGAGGGTGGGGTAGGGTAGGGTGTAGGGTGGGGTACGGGTAGGTAGTAGTGGGTAGAGTAGGGGTAGATAGTGGTGGGTGAAATAGGGGTAGGTAGGGGTGGGGTGTGTGTGGATGGTGGGTGGTGGGTGAGCGTAGGTGTTAAAATATGTGTTTTAGTGTATTATTTTGAAATAAAAAAAATGAAAATGAAAACTTATAGAATATACACATCCAAACGCGTTTTCTAATTTTCTAAAACAGAAAACGAAAACTCATTTAGATTAACCAAACACGTTTTCTACTGAAAATGAAAATGAAACTCCACTCCATCTTTCTGAAAATGAAAAATGGAAAACGGAAAACAGTTTTCCGCAACCAAACGCACCCTTAATGTTTTTGGCAAAAATCAATGGTTGTTTGGGTATGGAAAAATATTTTTTCCAACAATTTGTTTTAAGTGTGAATTTTGAAGTTGTATTTGTTTTAGTATTTTTTTTAATAACAAATGATTTTCAAATTTGACAAATATTGTTTTCCAAATTTTTCAGTTTCAAAATTTTTTTACAATATAAACTTTATCCTATCTAAACTTATCAATCGGCTCCATCCCATTTGAAGACTATGTTTATTAGTGAACAAAAACAACCCAACTTTTTATTAAAAATATTATTGAGGAATTGTTTATTTTTCGGTGTTTGTTTTGTTTAAGTGTTATAGAAGTTTTTGTTTATCTCTCGGCAACCACTTAGGAACCCAGCTAAAAAAAAGCAGTGGACAATAGAACCAACCTCATGAAATGCAGAATATCATCAATCGATAACTCGAAAAATTTGAACTTTGAACTCCTGAGATCTTATGAGTTGAAAACAGCAGATATCTGATGAGCACGAATAAATGCAATGTACAAGGAGCCGAAAGCAAACGCGACTGAATAAGAACATAGCATATCACCAAGAGAGTAAATTATATGAGTCGAAGGCACTATGTAACATTCAACATTATAAACCATTAATACTCCAGTTTTTAATTAAACTGTCGAGCTTTTTATAGCAACCTCCACCCTTGTAGTATATGAAGTAAGAGTTGAATGAGAAATAAGGTAAATTCAACGAATACATGGACTCTTTGACTATTTTTTCTTATAAGCACCATTGTCTTATTCGTTTTGCAACTTCATGTTCTCATGAATTTCAAAATAAAAACATTATGCCCATGGAGTTTTAGTTGTCGTTGTTGTAACCAAAATTGGTTAGTTGCTTCCCGAAGGTTTTTTTCTTCATGCCACACAACTGGTCAACAACACGTCATAAATGTTTTTCTCTTTTTGTGATCTGCCCCAAATTAAATCTTAGTTTCGGGTTCAAATCTTGAGAAAGGGTTCATTTCGAATACATCACATTATTACATCTCGATTTAGGTTTCAAATAAGTTTCTACATTTTATGACGACTCTATGTAACTACATCGTTGTGAATTTAAAATTAGTCTCATATCTACAATTCGCATGTTTCACATGTGGGTTGTACGTATCTTGGGCTCTCATATCTACAATTCGCAAGCATTCTTTCTTGTGAGCCGGCCTCCTTGCCTTGTACGTATCTTGGGCTCCCACTGAGGCCCAATATGAGGATATCTAAATTTTGGAAACCGATCATTGACAAGTTTCATTCCCGGCTGTCTGTATGGAAAGCTAAGTTACTTTCGTTTGGTGGGCGCCTCACGCTTGCTAAGTCGGTTCTTAGCAGCCTCCCTCTTTACTTCTTTTCCTTATTCAAAGCTCCTATGAAGGTTATTCACCAACTTGAGGCCATTAGAAGAAAATTCATTTGGGGGGGTTATGACAATGTCAAAAAAATTAATTGGATTGCGTGGGATGTTCTTATTCGCCCCAAGTATATGGGTGGTCTTGGCATTGGTTGCCTTAAAGAAATGAATATAGCTCTTCTCTCTAAGTGGCTTTGGCGTCTTAAAATCCAACAAAAAAATTTTTGGTTTTCATGTATTTCTTCGATTCATAAGATTCAACACATTGGCGGGAAGCCTCTTGCCTTGAAAAGTATTCATGGTACGTGGTTGCCAATCACTGAAATTGAAAAGGATCTTACAGGTTGGAACATCTCTTTAAATAATCTTTTCACGCGAAAGGTTGGATATGGGGATAAAACGCACTTTTGGAAAGATATTTGGTATGGTGATATTGCTCTTAAGGAGGCGTTTCCTAGACTTTACTCGATCGAGTCCAACAAAAACTGTCTTATTGTCGATAGACTATTTGGCACACATGGTAATTGTTGGAATTGGAAGAGGAATATTAGAAAAGGAGTTGAATCGAACGAGCTGGTGTGTTTAAACAATAGTATGACCAATTACCCTCTCACGGATAAGCCCGACACTTGGGTGTGGAGTCATTCCAAGAGTGGCTGCTTTTCAGTCCAATCTTTACGGGCGATCATTGCAAAAGAAAGATGGGTGGGTGATACTTTCAAGTTCAACTGGTGTCATACTGTCCCGCTAAAGATTAACTGTTTTGTCTGGAGGCTTTTTCGTAATAGGATTCCTCTAGCTGTCAATCTTGCTTCCAGAGGCGTTAAGTTGGATTCTGTCATTTGTCCTCTATGCTTAAGCATGGAGGAGGAGGTAAATCATGTATTTTTTAGCTGTAGTTTCTCTAAAAAGGTTTGGAGTTGGTTGCGGGAATGGTCTGATGTGTTTCCTGTTTGCCCATTGGAGTTGCAAAGCCTTCGCGGGCTGCTTGACTCAAATGGTATCGGTAAGAAGTTTAGCAAATTCAGAGTTATCTTAACTTACGCTACTTTATGGATGATTTGGAGAGCTCGCAATAACCTGGTGTTCAAGAAAATTCCTACCTCGAAGACCAAAACGGCGGATGATATTATGGTTTCGACTTTTAATTGGATCAAATTTAGAGATAGATATTGTACTGTTGATTGGAATATGTGGTGCTGTAATCCGTTGAACTGTTTCATGTAATTATGTTTTTTCGCTAGCTTCTTGCTAGCTTTTTATTTATATATTTCCGCCGTTCAAAAAAAAACATGTGGGTTTTTAATGGTGTTAAATGGTATTCGATTTATAATGATTTTTCAAACTATTTGTTTAAAATTTTAGGTTGATGTTGATTCATCTATTGACATTTGACATAACACTGCTCATAAAACGAGGGTTGAGAAATTTGAAGTTGTTTTAATTCATATCCTGAATTTTCAATTGACGTTACACAAAAAAACGAGGGCCGAGAGGTAACTGGTAGTTTATTTGTGATTCTTTGTGATTAACATTTGGTGATGTTTGGATAACCCATGTCGTCAAATGCATTCATTATAAGGAAAACTTATTTTACTATATATTTGTATAGTTTCACGTTTGAATTTTGACTTGAAACGTTCCTATACACTTCTTATCAAGAAACACATTCGTCTTTTTTGGTTATCCTGCTCATAAAACGAGGGTTGACAGGTGGTCACTTTTATTGTTTCTACCTTTATTTTCATAGCAACACCCGTAGACACAGTTCTTTCATTTATATTTTGGCAGGACATTCTCAATGATGCGAATAGATTGTGTTTAGGTGATCTTTTATTGGGTTGGATGTTTTGAAATTGCTAATGTAATAAGTATCTGCAAATTTTAAAAGGAGACATGCAAATGCCTATTTCGTTAGCCTTTCGTGAGTAAGAGTTGTCACTATTTATCTATTAGGAAATCAAAGTTCCAAAGGGAAAAAGATTTGAAAATGATAAATTACGGTGATGAACCAGGAAGAGGGTATATTTCAGCGTCTATCTCCTTTGTATTGGCTATAATCATGTTTTTATAGTGTTCTTCGCTTTCTTAGCGTTTTTATGAAATTAACTGATATGGTATCTTCCATTGATATTGTACGACTGCATCATAAACCCCCTATCGGTTCTCAAGGCAATTTATTTTATTCAAAACCTTTATAAGTACTTCTATTTTTCATTTATTACTACCTGGTAATATTTGGGTGACTCGAAATTGGGATATAATTGAATTTTGGGATCTATTTGTTATTTACTTGGGCTTTTTTGTTTAAATTTGTATTCTATAGTACTTCATTTATTTAATTGGTGGTTACAATATTGTTGTCTAATATATATAATTTATCATTTCTTAATATATTGTTAGGTTCTTTGTCTTAGGTTTTTAAATGTCATATTCCCAATCAAACATGATGTTGATCTTTCATCAACAACACATGTAAGTTTTAAGCCATATTTGGAGATGTTCAAGTCTAATACTTACCAACATCATCAAATTCAGGTTTGGACAAACGACTACTGATTTGGCATCAACCAAAGGGAATAAAAGATATTTGGTAGAAGTTTATCTAGCCAATCATCTTTAAGCATTGTTTGTGAAGGACAAAAATTGTGGTCTAAGTTATAAAAATCATATCAAGTGAAGCCAAGTTCCAAAGTGATTTTTGGTTTCATCAAATTGTAGATTTATGGTGTTGGTGTTTTTTATATCTATAAACATGTATACAATTTAACATTTTCTATTAAAAGATTATCAAGTTCAGGTGTGAATAGAGCTTTGTGTAGGACAATTCTTGTAATGTTATGCGGTATATTATGGCGTGGTGGTGAAACCACATCAGCAGGAGTCTCCTCCACGCCATGGAGGGGATGGTCTCCGTCGGCGTCCACCTGCACCAAGAAGAGAGAGAGATAGAGAGAAAACAAGAGATAGATTGTCGTTTCTTGGCGTTGTTGTGCCCACGAGCTTCCACGGTGGCGTGGTCTAGGCGTGGCGGTGTCCCATGTCGTTGTTGCCTTCCACGTCACACCCATGCTGGTGTCGTCAAGTGCATACACGATAGTATAAAAGGGTCATGTTCGCCCTTCCTTAAATAAGAATATATTATCTTTTTAGTTATGAGAATGATGAGACATTTTGCATAAACATGTGGATGAAAGTATCCAAATATTTATCTGACATAAAAGATTGACTTTTTAAGTATATATATATATATATATATATATATATATATATATATATATATATATATATATATATATATATATATATATATATATGGAAAAGGGAATATACAGTTGTTGTGTATTTAACGTTAGGTACAGAACCTCGTTTCCAACGTCGTTTCATTCCTTTTGTGCCTAAAAGATCACTACCCTTTCCAATTTCATTTATACACGTAAAAATCAATTCTCAGATTTTTGTTCCAAGAATGCCGTGCCTTCCCAGTTCATCCTCCACGATCACTTGTCATCGAACAAATCATCCTCCCGCACAGTCCTCAACGCTACCATCTACAAGGGTTTCTCCTGATCATCTAATTCATCGATTTATCCAGGTTCATATTCTTAAGGTTCATGTTCGATTTCCCTCCTCTTGTTCCAGGTTGAATTGCACGCATACAATTTTCAATTCTCATTTGTTCTTCTTTTAATTTTGCATCTTTATCTAGATTTATAATTGAATTGCATCAGGTAAGTCAGTAAGTTACTAATACCTTTCATCCATCTCAGTTTATAATTGAATTGCATCAATGAAGTTAGTAAGTTACTAATCCCCTGGTTTGATTTCTGATTTCATAAGGAGCATACATGAATTATATATATTTATTATTTCGGAACAAAAAGGAGCCTCCCCTGGTTTGACGATATTCTGGTAGCATGACTTCGAATTTGCACACAAGGTACTCGAAGAAATGCCTTAAACTTCTGATAGTGTTAGAGGTTGATTTTATTCCCTTAAGTCATATTATAAATGTTCTTTTGAGTTACATAAAGTAAAAAACAAGCATTGTCGGATCGATTTTATTGGTTTGATTACTACCTGAAAAGGGGATGTAATGTGTTAATTTGAAATTAAAATAACAATCGCTGTCAAATTTGATTTTACTACTTCGAAAAACGGGATGTAACATGATAATTCAAAATTAGAAAACAATCACTGCCCAATTCAAATTTTCTACCTAAAGCAGGGGAGGGGAGGGGAGAATACAATTACTGTCCACTTCGATTTCATTACTACGTTAAAGTGATTATGAAGCTATCAACATTTTAAATATAGAACCCTGGAAAAATTGATGTGTTGAGGACATTCTGTCGGCGGAAACGAGTTGTGCGATGGCATGTAATCGTGGAGGATGATCTGGGAAGGAACATATTCTTGACACAAAATATTAGAATTGATTTTATGTATAAATGAAATTAGAAAGCATAGTGATCTTGTTTTGCGGGAGGACGATTTGTTCGATGGCAAGTGATCGTGGAGGATGAACTGGGAAGGCACGACATTCTTGGAACAAAAATCTGAGAATTGATTTTTACATGTATAAATGAAATTGGAAAGAGTAGTGATCTTTTAGGCACAAAAGGAATGAAACGACGTCGGAAACGAGGTTCTGTACCTAACATTAAATACACAACAGTTGGATATTCCCTTATATATATATATATATATATATATATATATATATATATATATATATATATATATATATATATATATATATATATATATATATATATATATATATATATATATATATATATATATATATATATATATATATATATAGACTTAGGATCTTTTGAGAACCAACTTCACCCCGAGAACCCGAGAACTCCCAAACCGATATTTTTTTCAAAAAACCGACCACATAGGCCTCTAAAACGCTCAAATAGGTGCCGGGGCGCTGAAAAAATTTTCCGAAAAAACGACTTTTTTTTTTTTTTTTTTTTTTGAAAAAAATTTGCACATGTGCAAAAAAAAAGTTTGCACATGTGCAAAGTTTTTTATACGTACATTTTTTTTCAAGTTTTTTTATGGATGTCTTTCTAACATATATTTAAGGCGTTCTGTAAAAAAAATTTCAAAAAAAGTGTACGTATAAAAAAGTTTGCACATGTGCAAAAAAAAAATTTTGTACATGTCCAAAGTTTGTAAAAAAAAAAGTCGTTTTTTTCGGAAATTTTTTTTTCGAAAAGTCTTAAAAGTGTACGTTTTAGAGGCCTATGGGGTCGGTTTTTT
>CM042015.1:104494161-104698959 GCA_023525715.1 Cichorium intybus
AAACATAAACTAGGTTTCCAGATTAATGCAAAGAAACTGCTAGAAGTAGGAAAAGAACACTTACCGATTCAAGTTGTTTGGGTTTCTCTACAAGAGATACCGTCACAATCAAAATTAAAACCCCTTTCATAATTGGTAAAAATATTTAAAAGAAACTCGGAACTAACGATTAAAATATCTGAATTAATTATGATTTAAACGTCTATATATATGTAGTTCTTTTTAGAATGGTAGCATTATATATAAAAACAGTGTAGCGAGGTGTTACTCAAAAGGAGAATTACAAAGAGTTTATGATATTAATCGGGCTATGAAGTCAAGCTATGCAACTGATTTCAAGCCCGGTACTTCCATTTGAAAACAAAAAACGGATTGCATCACTGAAATAAAAGATAGTAGCTTTTTTGGTTTAACCGTTCAACAAATAGTCTCATTATGAAACTTCTATATAGCACAGAACGTTGTAAGTGTGACTGCATGAAAGCACTTCCTTTGCAAGGAAATAAGTCTAAGCTGCGTTTTCCAAGTCTAAATTTTACCATAATTGGTAACATTTGGTGTTAAGACATCCCACCAACAAGCTAAATGAGACCAAATACCAACGCAATAGAGCACATAAAGAACGTATGATCCGAAAACTCAATAACCAAGCCACAAGAAGTGCATAAAAGAGTATCAATGTCTATGCCTTGCTTGTCAAGATTCAACTTTAACAGAAAGTTTGTTCGCTTTTATCCTCCACTCTAAAACATTAACCTTGATTGGTACAAGCTCATTCAAATTTAGTTGGAGAATCACCCACAACTAGATCGGTTGCCTTTTTGAAGCAACCGTTAATCGCCACTAGGATCTACTTCACATCTCCACATGTCTCATTAATCGGAAAGCACACTTTCTCATTTAGTTGGAGAATCACCTATAAGCAAGGCATGAAAGTGCATTAATTTCTCATTTTCTCCCCTAGCTTGTCATCGAGCAAACAAAAGCCACATCCCAAGCAAAAATCTTTCTTGAACCATAGCTTGGTCATTAAGCTCACCGATTAAGTCTAAAAAATGGGTTTTGAAAGGTGTATCTCCCACCCAAAATGGCATCCCCAAAGCAGCATTATTGCTCACCCACTTTCTTGGAACAAAGAATATAAATTTATACATTGTAGTTCAAAAATGTTTCGACGATAGTAAGATATCCACCCACAGTGATCCTATGTATCCTATGGGAATGTTCGAGTTCCAATGACCGTCATCACTGTGAATACTTTTATGACAAGAACCCAAAGAACTCCCGTATTTAAAAATCTTCACTTTAAATTGAATCAAAAGCTATATTAAAGACTTATAACTCCTAATTCAACATCTTCCATTTGTACCAAGGTAGCATGATCCAAGCACAAGTTGGCCCGACGCTGTCATCAACCCTACTATGTAACTATTAATTGAGCATTTGCCTTACTTTTGTACAATCCTTGAGAACGAATTTGAGGGCATCTTTTAAGGTTCTAAAGGGTTTCTAACACACTAGATTTTATATTATGAGGTTGAATCATCCTCGGGCTAGTGTGTGTGTGTGTGTATCATAGAGAGAAAAGAAAAAGAAAGTGTGTGTGTACGAGCAAAAAAGTAGAAATGTAATTGTAAGTGTCAATGGAAATGCATTCGACGGAAATTGCCAACTTACTAGCCATCAACATGTGATTACACGTGTCCTATTTGTGAGCTCGTACAACCCAAAATGAACTTGACGACAAAATAGTATGTAGGACCATAGTATTTGAGTTCTACAACGGTCTCCTGTGCACGTGCACACCACCCCACCTACCCAATCATCACTGACGTAGGCACTACCAAACATTTTAATGTTTGTGTTATCTTGAGAAAGAAAATTCCATTTTTTGAAATACTTTTTTATTGGCAAGTTCACTTGAATCCGACTTGATTATGTTTTTGAAACATACGATGATATTTGTTTATTTATATATAGATTAAAACAGAGCAGATTTCTAAGGGGTGAGGGAGAGTTTGAGGGGTTTTAAAGGGGGTGAGTTTTTTTTACCAATCATATTCCACCAGGTTTGCTTCCGCTCATTCTCTTCATGACACCTCTCCTGATTCGTCTTTCTTCTTTGCTTCCCACTAGGTTGGTTGTTAACCCGTCTCTGACATTGATGTCTGTCTCTCTCTTTATCTCGTGAAAACGTTTTCTCTTCTTCTCTTTAATCCTAGATACCGCCGCCATCACAGACCGCCTTCAACCACTTGCTTTGTTCACCATCGGCCTCCGCCCCACCCAACTCCCCCACCGTAAGCGACCACCGACTTTTTAAGAACTGCAGATGGAAACTCCTTTCCTGATTCTTGCTCTAATCCTTCTATGTATTGCTATTTATTTATTTATTTCTTTGATGCTAATCCTTTCCCAATTGTTGCCGTAAAATTTCAATTTCTAGGCTTTACCATGGTTCTATTGTTGATTGATTGATTAATTGGTAAGTTGCTATTCTCTATCTTTTCCGTTTATATAATCAATTGCAATTAATGCATTTAGTGAACGTCTGGATCATAACAGGTGGAAGCAGAAAATCATTGCAGAAATCAGATGCGGCTATTAATTGATCAGATAAGCATGAATCAGGAAAACATTGTGGTTTTGGAAGGTACTCGATCTCATTTCATAAAACACATCCTGTTGTCTTATTATTTTTCCTACATTTACTATTGTTGTTTCAGATAAAGTTAAACGTCAAGAACAGGAGTGTGAACAACTGAGGGTATTTGTTGAAGAATTAGAAAGTAAGCTCACGCCACCTTTATCATAATAATAATAATAATAATAATAAACATGTTTCCAGTCTGATCTTAATCTTATAAATTTTCAGAGAAAGGTGTCAGAAGTTTAATACAGGAAGCACAGGTTCGTAAAAGAATATAATCAAATCAACTTCTTTTAATCTCCTGTCCATGAATCTCTTATATAATAAACCATGTAAATCATTGTTCCAGGCAGTTGCAGCTGTTGTAATTATGGCATGCAACCGTGCTGATTATCTAGAAAGAACCATTAAATCTATCTTAAAGTATGCTTTTTTCATTTTTTTTGTTTGTTATACATTCTACTTTCATTATTTCTATTGCAGATGGTAATTTTCGCCTTATTCTTCTCAAGGCATTGCACGATGAAAAACTTGCCAAACGAAGACCCCGTTTGTATACCTACTTGCGTTATGTAATCGAGTTCATATATTCTTTCTTTTATATCGCGGAAAAAGAACAAATAAAGATATTTACGTATTTGGGTACGTATTATTTCTGTTACAGATAAAATTGAAAGATGTCTGGAGTTGAAGATTCATTAGAGATAAGATTTCGTTTGATTGATGGATCAGATATTGGTCCTAAAAGCTTTCCAGCAGCCGCGACTGTTTCAATCCTTGGCCTAAAGGTTTGTAGAGTCATTTATAGTTAAATTTGAAAGGTTTTCTGCAACTATGAACTAACATTCCTAAGTTCACATGCAACCTATATAGATCTAGGTTTTCTTCTAATTAAACATATAACAAATCCTAGAAGGCCAGAATAAATTTAACTAAAAGAATAAAATAAGAAAAACTAACCTTTTAGGATTTCTTTGAAGCAAAGCAGCACAATTGTCCTGCCTCAAATGAAGTCACACCCTAGCTTGAGGCTTTGGCCAAAAATTCCTTTAGAGAGAGTATAAAAGTCGTGGTCCTAGGGTTAGGGAGAGTCTCCCTATTTATAGCCTCCATATGGTGATCAGATAATCGTTACAGATAAACCTTTTTGAATTCGAATTAAGATAAACTATTATTTTAATCATTCAAACACCATTTATCTATAGTATATATATATATTTCGAAAATATATATATCTATATATATAATTTCGTTCACCACATGGTTACTCACACTGCCACTTACTCAACTATTGAATAATTACAGTTTTAGTCCCTGCACCTTTAATTAATCAATTTAACTGCCAAATTAATTCCAATTAATTCCAGAAAAATTTCTAATTAATTATTATAGTTTCTAATTAATATATTATCACTTAAATATATTAATAAACTATTTATTTAATTTCTATTGATTTATTAATCACATAATAAATCAATCTTTCTCTCTACCGGACTTTCTGCCAATCCTCCAACTATGAGGGCAACCCAAATGGACTATGCTACTATTAATTAGATAAATACTAATTATTAGTCATGGCTTAGACACCTAATCCAACAGTCTCCCACTTGGATAAGTCTATGACTAAAATTACCAATTTACCCTCTAATTAATTTAGCAACTGTAGCTTCCTAGAAACCGCTGCCGAACTCTGACCTAGTCAGTTCTGTCCAAAGATAAGTGATCAGATGATCCTTCGTCCAACAAGATATTTTCAGACACGAGACATGGATTGAGATCAATCTCTGTCCGATACTATGTTCCCCGATTTCCGATTCTGCTCATGACTTTAGAACTTCTAATTGAACACATCAATTTAGTCCAGGCTGGCCAGCACTTTAGTCAACTTCAAAATCATCGAGAGGCCTACAGATATCTGTTTCCCATCAGGGTCAAGGAACGAATAAGCTTTGACTCATATGCTTATATCTTTTACCAGTCAAATCATTCACAACAACACGTTTTATAACATCGAGTTACCGATGCGTTTTCGTATTATCAATGAACAACTGCCTTGTAAATTATAACTCATATCTCTCCACTTCAAGATCATAAGATATTACCGTCTCAACATTGCTTGTGATATAATCCATGAAGTAATCTATTGAGCGTGGGTTTATCCAATACTCAAATCTCTATTTCTAAGTACTCATGAATGTTGTAGCAATCCTATTGCTATGTCTAACTCCTTAGACAGTCTACAAACCAATTCATGACAGTCTTGATTCAATACTTACTTCTCAAAGTATGAGCGACTGTGGACCTATCTGAATAATTAAATTATTCGGGAAGTAAAACATGCAAAAGTGAAACATAAAGATCTGACTGGCAGCTACTCCTGCTTATTACCAAGTCTCCACAAGGTAATCACCAAGTCTGGTCTTGTCATAAACTATTATCGGTTTCAAAAATTTCTTTTAAACTTTCAATTCTAATTTTACATCTATGTCTTTATGAACCTTACACTCTTTCTATGTATCCAAAGTATCTTATACTTGTACACTCTATTGCAGATGATCCAATCGGATGCTCATCCGATAACATCTCAATATGTTATCCTATCAATTTCTCTCCTAACTCCATTCTGGTAAAGTGTATTGTGACTTCCTATGGTTCTGGGGTCTTTAGTCTACTTGACTGCACCCTAAGACTATTTTGAGGTGTTATGATGTGCCGGTGACCCACACGCACTCCATCAGAATACCAACGAGATTCTTTAACCATGAAGTCCATTAACATCATGTCCTGATGTTAATAATTACCACTTTGAAAATCTTTCAAATTAATACTATCACTTTCACCCTAATCATTTCCTAATGAATTCTCACTTTAGTCCATCCAGTATTCCCAGCCAGGCAATGTCCTGAATCCAACTTACTATACCCTAAGCATTAAGTTATCAGGACATGTTCATGACTTTATGATCGATCCAAAACTTGTGGAACCCGATCTAATCCTATTCCAAACCCTTTCGGAATCCAAGGATTATTTATAATCCTTTGTGTCATGATTTCCGAAAAACTATTTTCCTTTCGGAGACTTTTCTCGTGCATCTTGAATCTTATCAATATCATGCTTACAATGGCTAGGTCTATGCTGGTGATTTCATCTTTCCAATAGATGACTGTGAATTACATGAGTATGTTGCACCTTCTTTATTTCTTTCATGCCAAGTCATCACACTTTGCAATGACAAGAAAAACTTTTCCTAAGTCTATGCATCTTGAATCTCATCAAGATCATCTTGGCAGAATCTGGATCTATCTCATAGACATTTACAACCACCTGAGTATGCCGTATTTCTATTAAGGCTTTCATAGCGATCCGTCTTTTAACACCAAGTCATTACACTTCGTAATGAAAAGAGACGTTTCCTAGAACCATTATTTATCCCACATGTGGGGATAGTGGATAACGGCGACTCCCACTGGCTTTGACACGATTATAGGCTATTCACAAAATCCAGAACTTATGGCACATTTTGAGAATCTAAACCTTTCTGACATTTTAATGGAAATCTTTCAGCCCTTTCTCAAAATCCAATCCTATGGCATATTTTGAGAATCTGAATATCCTTTCTTGCGAGATGCCCGTGGGACGAAACCCGGGACTATTCACCTTTGTACCGGGACTCTCTTTGTGAGTCTCTATTAGTGTGCCGGTGATCCACACGTGCTCCACTAACGATTCACAATGTACCGTACAGTATTCTTTCAGATTCCATCCTCTATTGAGATTACTTCTCCCGGAATCAATTACTTGACTCTAAGTATCGTCTCACTCAACCAGATGTTCTGAAGGTATGTATTTGTCCATGTTGCTTTCTTTTGATGATTCAGTTACTCCCACTGGTTTTTAGACCAGGTGTAGAATCAATCAAATTTTTCACATAGACTGTGTCTCGCCCTGAGGTTCTCTTGTTTGGTAGCAACCGGGCTCACCAATGCTTCCCAATAGTCGGATTGTGAATCCGTACTAACTATAGTGTTTTACCACCAATCGGTGTGTCACCCCAATCATAGCTACTTATGATGGTGATCAATACTACTGGTCAAGAGAATATTATGTCAGTTGTAGAACAGAAATCTGATTTCTGCTCCAAGCCTAGTGATGACTAAAGGTTCTTCCACTTGGCTAATCCTGAACTCATTCAGGACTGTCCCAACTCCCACTGTTTCCTTAAAACATGAGTTCTTTCTAAAAGAGCTATTCTTTTAGAGTTGCAGTGGGATAGCCAACGAAACGACATTGCTGATCAGGTTCAGGCTAGTCATGAGGTTCAGACGAACACTACAGGACCCTGGAGTTTCAATGTACGAGTAGGATAATCCCAGCTTTACATATCAGACAGTGTCTGCAAGACCTACTTAGTCTAGGATGTTGTCGGAATATGGTTTATATAGACTGACTGGTATAGAGTTCAACTTATTTAAAACTAATTTGCAATGTATCTCATATATCGAGGATCGAACTATTTCGACCTATGCTCCATTATCTTCCTCAAGACACATTATAACCATTAATGCTCTTGGAAGAGAATGAACTATGAAACCTTTTTCTCAGTTTATGTTATCCCTCAGGTTCTGTGAAACTTGTACTTCCTTTGAAGTCCTTGGACTTTTCAAGGTTTCAATTCAATTGCTTATCCTGATAAGCAATGTCATATTCATCATATCGAATGATGAATATTGCGAAGTACAAACAATTGTGTTTTATGTCTTTTACATATCTATGTAGACTAATGACTTTGTTAACTTTGTTCAAGACTTGCAATCTTCAGTTGACTCTAAGTCAACTGATTCCAAAATCCTATCCTCTGGATCTTTGGGTGATTCATTTCTTGCCACATATGCTTTGTCAATAACTCAATCATCATCTGACTCTGAGTCAGATGATTCCAAAGTCCTGTCCAACTGGACCTTTGGTTGATTCATTTCTTGACACATTAAGAAGTCAATTCATCAAGCGACTCTAAGTCAAATGATTCCAAGGTCCTGTCCAACTGGACCTATGGTTGAATTGATTCTTATAACATTTGTATTAACAATCATAAATGACACAATTCTTGAATCCAAACACTTTGGATGCATCAACATTCAAGTTATTACTAATCATACATTCAACACATTCATATAACATTTCAAGGATAATTTCAGACAACAGGTGTTAAAAGAAAATATGACAATTTTATTAAAAATAAAATCCTTGAACAATGTAATAGACAATGTCAAAAATGTATCTAAAGACTAATAACAATATTTAATATCTATCTAAACTTCAAAACTGCACGAGCTGGAGATCCAATCCAAATGTGCTCCTATGCGACAGAGTCCCGTGCCTTCTTGATTCCCTGCATACAAACCAAAATGCGACTGTCACATTATGTATCAAGAAATCTTGGAGCAGGAGTTTTGAGGTTTTTCGATATACATGAGCTTTCAAAAGAGTTGGAGCGTCTTCCAATCTTTCCGTGACTGTATCCGATTTTGCGGATTCCCAGTTTGAGACATGTCTAGTCGATCTCGACCGTTTCTTGTTACGTCTCTTCACTGGACTTAATCCAGAAGTAGCTGAGCCATTGGAGCTATGCCTGTCCAAGAGTGACTCGTATAAAGTCAACAGTGGACGCATTTCCATGAGGGTCTTTTTCTGGTCTTCCTTTCTATACGTCTGAATGAACAGATCGTACTCATTTGTCAGCGAAGCAAGCAGGATGTTAACACTCTCCTCCTGACTTATGGGATGACCAAGTTTATATAACTCGCCTATGTACCCTTCAATCTGAAGAACATGCGACTTGATGCTACTTCCTCCCTTTAGCTTGCACTCTGCAAGTCTTCTGAGGATTCTAGCTCGTTCCTCTTCAACTGGTTTTTGGAACCTTTCCTCCACCAGTTGCATCAACTCATATGGCCCTAAGGATTCAAAATCCTTGCGGAACTCGGGGTCAATGGTTGATAGCATGAGGTCACGAATCTCTTCGGATTCATCATAGGGACCTTTTATGATGACTTGTTCCGGTGGAACTGGGATCGGATACTCGGTGAGATGTAGCTTGCCAGCAATGCCGAGACCCAGTCTCCAATTGCGAAGCCATTCTTTACAGTTGAGGCCAGTCAGCCTTTCCATATTAAGCAGGTGCATTCTGATGCTTTCAGAAATGGGTGAAGGAGGAGAAGGAGGAGAATTGACACTTGACATCTATAAAAGAAATAGAATTTATTAGTTTAACTGTTCCTTTTAAATAATTACCCAATATATTATTTATTAAGGCTAGGATCCAAAATACCCCAACTATGGTGTGAAGAGGGATGCCGTAATCACAACATAATGGTCATTAAGGTAGATAAACACTTATCAATTTCATCTTATGAAATTCCTAGTTCTGATGAGATTCATTAAACTTTTAAATGGCATGTTTAATCTCGGATGTGCCCCACTGTTTGTGACTGGGATGCCGAGGATCACAAACTGGATGTGAATAACCATGCAAATTAGCTTGGTACTCTCGGGTTAATTATCATCTCTAATTGATGTGCCGGTAAACCACACACGCTCCATCAATAATGATAATACCCGGGAAACCCATTGCAACTCTTTATGAACCCCTATTGGCGTGCCGGTAAACCACACACGCTCCACCAATGTTTCATAAAGTGCAATGTGCAATTTCATGGATTAGCACCAATTCCCATTTTCCTAAAGTAACTAGATATGGGATTTTATTAAGTGTTATAGTACTTTGAATCATTAACTTTTAGTGATTATTAGGTGGTCCTATCATACATGTTCGGCTAACGACCCTCCACTGATCAGGCGAGCGGTGGGCGAGAGTGTTCACCCATTAGACCGCCATTTTATAGGCAGTCTCCTTATACCCACTTTATAGACCAGCTTCGTGAATGAGGCCTACTAATGATTTGACTAACCATTTTAATCTTATACATATAATAATACTCCCTAATTATAATATATATAAGATGTAATTTTTAAACCATTTAAAAATTGTTTCTGGTTTATCTTTTAATTTATTGCCAATTTAAACTATTAAATTTCAAATTAAATTAAACCTTAAAATGGATTTTAATTATCTTTTAATTAACCAATTAATTAAATTAATTAAATTTGATATTTTAAACATTTTAAAATATTTTAGGATTTATCTATTTAATTTTCGCCAATTTAAAGCAATTAAATTTTAAATTAAATTAAATCCTTGAATTATCTTTTAATTACCAATTAATTAAATTAATTCAAAAGTAGATAGGTTTATCAAATTAATCAAATTAATTAAAACATATCCTTATCCCCTAATTTTCGATTTTTTTAGGATAAAGGGTTTTAAGGTTTATCTTTTAAACAATTTAAAGTTACCAAAAATAGAATACCTTCTAACCTAATCCACAAAAAAATCGCCAAATCATAGGGGAGGGGCTAGGGTTTCTAAAACAAACCCTAAATTTCGAAATTGGCCACATTAGGGTTTATAAACAATTAAACCCTAATTTTCAGGAAAGCAGTTATAGCAATTTAACAAGAAAACACACCAAATATCTCTGATACCACTGAAAGGTTTTCTGCAACTATGAACTAACATTCCTAAGTTCACATGCAACCTATATAGATCTAGGTTTTCTTCTAATTAAACATATAACAAATCCTAGAAGGCCAGAATAAATTTAACTAAAAGAATAAAATAAGAAAAACTAACCTTTTAGGATTTCTTTGAAGCAAAGCAGCACAATTGTCCTGCCTCAAATGAAGTCACACCCTAGCTTGAGGCTTTGGCCAAAAATTCCTTTAGAGAGAGTATAAAAGTCGTGGTCCTAGGGTTAGGGAGAGTCTCCCTATTTATAGCCTCCATATGGTGATCAGATAATCGTTACAGATAAACCTTTTTGAATTCGAATTAAGATAAACTATTATTTTAATCATTCAAACACCATTTATCTATAGTATATATATATATTTCGAAAATATATATATCTATATATATAATTTCGTTCACCACATGGTTACTCACACTGCCACTTACTCAACTATTGAATAATTACAGTTTTAGTCCCTGCACCTTTAATTAATCAATTTAACTGCCAAATTAATTCCAATTAATTCCAGAAAAATTTCTAATTAATTATTATAGTTTCTAATTAATATATTATCACTTAAATATATTAATAAACTATTTATTTAATTTCTATTGATTTATTAATCACATAATAAATCAATCTTTCTCTCTACCGGACTTTCTGCCAATCCTCCAACTATGAGGGCAACCCAAATGGACTATGCTACTATTAATTAGATAAATACTAATTATTAGTCATGGCTTAGACACCTAATCCAACAAAATTTCGGTTTTAAACATGTTTTTTCATGGCTATTGTCTATTGAGGTGTATATTTGCATGAAATTTGAGGTTTTAGATAAGGGGTAATCACTAAATGACCAAATTGGGATGTGTCATGTCACAAATGACCATATTTTTGAAAATTGATCACAGAATAACCATTTTGCAAAATCGAATTTGCTAAATAGCATTTTGAAAATCACTGTTTTGCAAAATCGAATTTGCTTTTGTGAAATTACTTTATAAACGGTTACAAACACGTTCGGTTGGTATTAATTTCGCAAAATAATAGGTATTTTCGCGAAATAAATTCACAAACTAAATGAAATATCGATGATTGGTCAGAATGGTAATAATTTTGCAAAATTGTTGGCAAAATTAATAGTTTTTTTTTACTAGAAAAGTAAATTTGCAAAATTAAAGGAATTTCGCAAAGACCATTTTGTGAAATATGTGGCTAATTTGTGATATTTTTGAAAAAGATAATTATGTCGTGGTATGACACGTCCCATTTTAGGTCCAGGTGGAACAGGAAAGACGTTTTTATATAGGTCATTGCTAGCAAAAATCAAATAAAATGGACAAATAGCACTAGCTACTACAACTTTAGTTATCGCAGCATCACTACTTCCAGGCGGTAGAATGGCTCATTCTAGATTTAAGATACCTTTAGATTTAACAGATGGAGCACATTTTCGAATTAGTAAGCAACGTTCATTGGCTATATTGATTAAGAGCAGTAAACTTATACTTTGGGATGAAGCTCCAATGGCAAAATAGACAGCGTTAGAAGCTCTTGACGACTTGTTACATGATCTTATGGATTCAAGTGAACTTTTGGGTGGGAAAGTAGTTGTACTTGGTGGAGATTTTAGGCAAACATTACCCGTTGTTTGTAATGGAAACAAATCAGAAACAATTGCTACATGTTTAACTAACTCTCATCTTTGGCACTCACTTTGTCTTTTACAATTAAATGTGAACATAAGGGCATTAAATGATCCAATGTTCAAAGATTTTCTCTTAAGAATAGGTGATGGAAATGAAACTTCACAAGAAGATGACATGGTTACACTTCCTAGACAAATAGTAATAGAAACCAATGGTCAAAAAGATTTCTTAAATTCTCTTATTGATTATGTTTTCCCAAATATTTACACAAATTCAATCGAATCACAAATAAACATAAATCGGGCAATTTTAACTACAAATAATACTTTTGTTGACGAGATCAACAATATATTAATAAAAAAATTCCATCGCAAGAAGTAGAATATATTAGTTTCGATGAAACAATTGATCCAAATGACCAAGCTCATTATGAAGATCTTTTACACTCTCTAACTCCAAACGACATGCCACCTCATAGGCTTGTATTAAAAAATGCACCTATTATACTATTGAGAAACATGAACCCAATTGAGGGGTTGCGTAATGATACAAGATTGTTATGCAAAGACTTTAATAGAAATGTTATTTGAGCAGTGATTGGATTTGGAGATTTAGCTGGGAAAGAAGTATTTATTCACCGGATACCTTTAGAACCACCCACAGGAGAGGAATACACTGTACCATTCAAAAGAACTCAATTTCCAATCAAGTTATGCTATGCAATGACAATAAACAAAGCAAAAGGACAAACATTAGACTTTGTAGGTCTATACCTTAAGGAACCTGTGTTTTCACATGGACAATTATATGTGGCACTATCACGAGCTAAGGGAATTGAAGATGTTAAAGTTGTTATCAATTATGGTCCTAAATCAATAGATATGCATAAAACAAAAAATATTGTATACCAAGAAGTATTGTAGTATGCCAAACGCATCGAAATGTCATAACAACAACTAAACCTTCAATTATATTTCAATAATCAACAAGCGATATTAACTTATAATACTTCTTTTGTAGGTAACAACACATACCAAAGAAAAACTAAATATTGGAATTATACATCATTATATCAGAAACAAGAAGTATTCTTATGAAGAAATCCCTATAAAAACAGTAGCAGTTGCTCTATGTAAAATTCAACAGGTATGCTTCAATGTTATATAAGAACATTTTATATTTTGTGTAGTAATCTATTGGCATTCAGCCCATGTCATAGCATATTCATGTCAAGCTCATTTGTTTATCCAATTCAGGTAACCATGTTCATGTCTTACATTGTCACAACAAAAATTTTCCATACTTTTTTTACAACTAAAATGGGAAAGATATTTTCATTTGTTTCTTCTGGACACCTTCACCTCTAATGGTGAAAACTACTGGTTAGATCAACAATAACCTATTCATACTAACCAATTCAAATACTTATAACAATTTATTTGAATTATTAATCAAATTGGATGGGACATTATTTTTCAGGTCATAGAAATATTGCATCAAGGGCATTTACTTCGTAGCATTACAAGTGATTTTATTGGAGTGCGAATTCAATTTTGTACTATTCGCGTGTTTCGTTAAACAGAAGTAACTTTTATCCCATAAGTATGAAAAAAGCCAAAATTTGAAAATATTACATTTTTGTACAACCCATCATAATATCAGAATCCATGAATACCAATTATCCAACAAGTTGTTAATTATTTTATCTATGTTTGTGCTACCCGAAATTTTGATGTACATAGCATTTATATTGATACAGGTATCACAATCGTGTAAGACAAGAAAAATATTGTACTCTAATCATGAAGTTTCATCCTTCTATTTATTGACAACTTAATATTTTACCTTTAGACCAAGAGGAGCCGTGACCACTCACACCAAGGGGTTGGAGTGCCACGTAGGCGCCACCTCACGTTCCCCTCACTAACCCCTCACCCCTTCAATTCTAGGAAATGGTAACCACTCACTAATCACTCACTTTTTATTTAAATAAATAATTAAACTAAATTAAACTAAATAACAAATTATATTAAATTAAATTAAAAAATATATAATTAAAAAAAGAAAAACATTTCATTAAAATTAATATATTTAACATTTTACCAATTTTGTAAATTTATAGAAAATACATTACCAGAGTTGTAATTTTTTTTAATCTCATACCCTTTTTTCATTTTATTTCTCTCTTCTTCTTCTTCGTTTGTTTACATTCATAGGTATGACAAAGAGAGGAGAGAAAGGAAGAGAAAGAGAGAAAGAAGAGAGAGAGAGAGAGAGAGAGAGAGACATTAACACCGTGAGTGGCTCCACCCTTCACCACACGTAACACCCCAAGTGGGGCGGTGTTACCGTGCGGGGTTGGGCTCCAGGGTGGACACCGCTCCTCTTCCCCGCATCCGCTCCTCTTGGTCTTACAAGTACCCTCGAACAAACATGTTACATATTTAAGGTTGAATTTTAGTCTTTTTGCTATGCAAAGCAATATACTATTTAACATGGAAATTTTCCGAGAAAATGGAATGCTTTGTTGTACTGATTGCAAAATAATTGGATTATTAAGCATTTTGGCTATCATTCATTTTTTGCTATAATAATGTCGCATTGAAATGTTCACATAACTAAATATTGATAAATTATTATTCGGTAGATAATAATGGAAAAATTTAAAAAGTTTTCATAAATGACATTAAAACGTGGGCTAATAAAATTTGCAAATTTAAAACAAAAAATTAATCCCTAAATTGATTTATATTCAGAAAAAATAAGATATTACAAAGTTACGTAACTACATTACTAACCCAATACAACATTACTTCAAATAGTCAAGAAAGTCAAAGAAACCCTAGAACATTATGCATCAGTCGCCAAAATCAATTATCTATCTTCCCAATCGACCTCTTCAACCCTAATTTTGCGAACTTCCAATAAATTCCTTAGCAAATAAAAAACAAGTGAATGTAACACAATTCGTCCTGAAACGTCTATGCGTGCAACGTCCTGACAACTGCAGCAGTTAAAATACAACAGTTAATTACCATGCGTGCGTAACTGACATCGCCTTTCTCATAAATATACATAGCGAACAATTAACCAAATGATTTACAAATTCAGAATCAATACTAATCTACGGAGTCCCATTGTAAACGCTCAACTGCTAATCAACTTTCGGTAGCGCTACGACAAAACAGACCGGGTATGTTCTTACTTCTTTTTCTCGCACAATTCTACACTAAATTATTCCCCTGCTTTTGCATATACCAACTTCATGTCAATACGTGTGATATATGAATTTTTATATGCTCCTAGGAAGAACAATCTATATTTGCAATTTAACAATCTGATGACTATTATGTTTACATCACGATTGAAACACACGCCCAAAGCAAAGAACACATAATGTCACGATCAATGTCAATTTATGTACGCATATTGTAAAAGTTTATATGTTTCTTTCTAGAAGTAATATTATGAATTTTATTTCACAAACAAACACTACTATGTTTAAATCTAAATTAACCACATCTCTGCAATATTTTCACATAATACAAATAATCAGTGCTGAAAACAGAGGAATCATATAATATCATATATATTTATGGAGTCAAAAATACTACAAGGCCTTGGAAAATTATAGAAATTATGTAATCAGATGAATCTTATATAAATATCCTATACCCACTACTAGATTTGCATTATTATAACTACATTATGCGGAGCGAAACATCCGTCTAATGATTTCCAGTCAACCTCATTTCGTTTCTTCTCAGTTGTTAACATGCTTATAAATTTCATTGGAGTAAACAATTCATATATTACTTTAGTTACTGAATTTTCACAAATTACTTATTAAATCATTTCAAGTGACATTGGTTCTCATTCATCTCAAAACTCATTTGTGGAAAATGAAAATGCAAGTTTTTCATAAGAAAACTAATGAATTTTGATGGTTCTACACCTAAGCTTAGGTATATAACAGCCTTAATTTCACTTTTCCCTATATATATATATATATATATATATATATATATATATATATATATATATATATATATATATATAGTTTTTTGGACCAATGTGGATACAAATGTCATATACAAAGTTCAGTCTTTAATTGTTTACATATTTTCTCTCATATATGTATTAATTGCCAACCATGCTAAGCAATCAACCTACAAATTAGTCATATTAATTTGTAACTAAACAATTGTCATTACAACATTTTTGTTAAAGACACTTAGTATTTGCTATTAGAATGTATATGATCCAAACACATGCTCCATTATATTATATACAAGATTTCTTAATTTCAGGGATGTCACGTGAATACTATAACATATTGGATATTACTCCTACACTAAACAAAAAATGAACTGTCCTGATTCAAGTTTTGGAAACTGGACACAAACAAAAGAGTAAGGGAGAAAATCTGTTTGGAAGACTCTTGTTTGTTGACACACAGGGGACACTAACATTCTTCTTTTAAATGAAAAAGAAATAATTTTGATTTTTGGACCTTTGAATGACACATGGGACAAAAGTATCATCATTAATCTTTCAATACCATTTACAATACTTTGAAAATACATTCACACAATACAAACGATATTACGTTTCGAATGCGAATCTATTAAAGACAGAATCCCGCTTTATTGTTGGTTCGTATGAACATTCCTAGAATCTTACTAAGGAGACACTCATTGAACCTCATCCATAAGTTATCCCACCTACAATTACATGCCAATTCAGCTTTACACCGTTCAATCAACTACAGAAATACGCAGAAACAGAAAACTATCGGAGTAAGGCTTTATCTATACAAATAAAACTCTAAATTGTATGTTATTTTCAAATGTAGCTTATATTTTCAAAATACAGACATTAGAGGTGTCGTAATCAAATGCTTCCCAAGCCATGAAATGAAACACGAAACATATCTATCAACAAAAAGAGACGTATTAATTGTAGATGAAGAGTAAGATAACATTTATCTAAAGTACAATAAAGTTACATAATTTTGCAAATACGTTTTTAGTTTCATTTAATGTTATCAATTTGTTTATATAGAGAAAAACCACTAATTCTTACACTATGGAATGCCTTCGATGAAAATGAAGGACAAGAACTAGATAAAATCATTGATACAGGCCCATGATATTTGCATTGCGAGTCAAGGTCACTACTTTTTGTGGTATATTATCATAAATCCTAACAACTAATCAATTATCATATATTGGTCCAACAATATATAATCAATAACATCTATAACTATGCAGGGTTGTCACTAACCACCATGATGGGATCTACAACTACATAATTGGTAATTTTGTCATAATCTATTAACTAGCGCTTTTACTTAGTACTTCATTGACAATGGTGTTGAAAAATGTTTTTGTATGTGACCATCATTGAAATAAGACGAACTGTTTTTTATTATCTAACAAATATTATCAGTTCATTTCAGGTTACGTGGATTCGAGATTAAAAACGAGAAAAATAAGAAAAAGAGTTTTAAAGCCAAAACAAAGAAAAATTCAAAAGAAAATTAAATTAAATCTATTTAAAATGAATTTTTGGAAATATATTTTCTAAATAATTTATTTTATTAGACTTAATTAATTTTATAAATTAAAAATGATTTTTCCTAATTTATTTGAATTTATTTCGGATTTTAAAATCATTTTAAAACCATTTAAAAACAATTAAAATTAATTAAATAGAAACAGGCCAGCCGCAGCCCAAGATCAAGCCCAGTCCACTGCTCCAGCCCAAGAGCCGCAGCCCACTCCAGCGTCCGGCCCAGCGCCTGCTCCGGATCCGCTTCTCCGCTCCACGAACCGGAATCCGATCCGCCCCAGCTCCGCTCCGTTTCCTCTCACAAAAGGTCCGCGTGTCGACCCATTGCGCGACCCGTTCCGCACAGATCCGCAACCCGGTCTCCTCACAATCCTTCGCGGACTTCCCGACCCATTCCCGATCCGATCCGCACCCGAACCGAATCGTTTACTCTCACAAAAAACCCGCGTGTAAACCCGGAAACGCGACCCACGAACCGACCCGACACCCCGCGTGTTTCTGAGATGAAATACTTACATTTTCAGTCCCTAAACTTCCGAAAACTTATCAAAACTCACCCAAAACCCTTACAACTTCATATATAAACCATTTCAACACCATTTCTTTCATTTTCACCACCAAAAATTCACCAAATCCTCTCCAACTTCCACCATCTTATTTCCAACTTCCAAACACTCTCCAAAACACCAAGAACACACACCAAAAACACCAAGAACACACACCAAAAACACCAAGAACACCAAGAAAAACACCAAGAACACCAAGATCAACACCAAGAACACCAAGATCACCAAGATCATCAAACAAGAACAAATAGAGACACAGTCTATTAGAAATCCAGTCCAACCCTAAGCCAGTTCAGTCAATTTATTTGACGAACCTACTTGATAGACCAGTCGTTCCACAGTCCTGTTATAAACCAGTTCAGTCAATCTATTGACGAACCTACTTGATATATATATATATATCTTTATATAATTATAGTCATTTACATTATTTATCGTTTTATGTCTTTTAATTATAGTCATTTATATTATTTATCGCTTTAAGTCATTTAATTACTGCAATTTATATTATTTATATATCTTTCACACAGTAAACGGTGCAAACCTTTATTTGTGGCGATCAGATTATATATTTTTATTCTGCAACTCTTATTATTTATTCCGCATTTATCTTTAATATATATATATATTTGTCACACAATAAACGGTGCAAACCTTTATTTGTGGTGATCATATTTTATATTTTCAACAATTGGTATCAGAGCTCGTGTGATTTATATTGAAATTTTCGTTGAAAAACTTTTGGTTAGCGTTTATATAAACCTTCCATAAGTGTTTCTTTGAATATTTCATTTTAATATCACTTGTTAAAAATCCTTCTTTTTAAATTAAAATTAAAAATCTTAAAAACATGTCTTCTGCTAATTATTCTAACATGAATTCAGTTTCAATTGCCAACAGCTTAGGATCTGGTTCACGGGCACCCATACTTATACCTGAAGAGTATAATTCGTGGGTTGGCCGTATGAATCTTCATATTAACTCCATAAGTGAAAATGTTTGGAAATGTGTAGAAGGAACATATATTGCTTCAGAGGATTTGTCTACCCTTGCTACAACTCAAGCAACTCGTGTTGAAACCGAGAAAAGGTTGAATCTCCAAGCCAAAAAGGAGCTTGTGTCCGGAATTCCCCACAGTATTTTAAGTCAAATGGATGACATAATACTGTTGACTGCGAATCAAATTTGGGAAAACTTAAAAAACCGTTTTTGTGGAAATCAAAGAATTATTGGAAATAAAAGAACATCCGTTTTAAATGAATTCGATAATTTCAAGATGCTTTCATCAGAAACCATCCATGATGCACATGATAGGTTCAATTTTATCATGGTAAAATTGAATAACTTGGGCATCAAAAAGACACAGCACGAGATCAATCTCAAATTTCTAAACAATCTTTACGAAAGCTGGAAGATGGTTAAACTCATCATTCAGGGAAATCCTGCCATTCATACGGAAACTCTATACAATTTGTACGGAGAACTTCAATCGTATGAATCCTCGATTGACCCACCAACCTCTACAGCTTTTGGAGGACCACTTGCTCTCGTTTCCACATCAAACCAAAACCAAACACTTTTTCATGAACAAAACCCCAATCATTTTAATCAAGCATCTTTTCAAAATCAATCATTTTTGAACAATTCTTTTGATCAAACTGATTTAAATGATGAAGCAGACTACCAACAATTGTGTGCTTTGGTTGCAAATACAAATCTCCAAAGATTTATTCCAAATTACAGTCAATCGAATTTTAAACCAAATTTTCAAAACCGACCACAATTTGGACAAAATAATTTCGGATTTCAACCAAGACCACAATTTGGTCAAAACAACCAAGGTTTTCAACCAAGACCTCATTTTGGACAAAATTCGCAAAGACCCTCTTTCCAAAATAACTCAAACCAGGGATTTCAAAACAATCCCAACTCAAATCATCAAAACAATAACCAAAACAACGGTCTTCAAAACCAAAACCGGGGATTCCAAAATCAATGATACAGTAATCAAAATAATGGTTTTTCAAACAACCAAAATCTTGGATTCCAACAAAACTCCTCCCAATCTTCCCAACAAATCCAAACTCAAACACCGGAACGACTTCCAATCAAAAGTCAAAAGGAAGAAAGTGATGAAGAAGTGATTATTTGTCACAATTGTAAAGGAACTAATCACTACGCAAGAGAGTGCCGAGCCAAAAACAAGACAAAAATCAAAGACTCGGCATACTACGCTCAAAAAGCCGATGAGTTAAAGAAAAAGGAAAACCAAGAAAACCAAAGAGCTTTGATGGCAATCCACGAACCAAATGTGGAATACTGGCCAACCTCCGAAGACGAAGCCGACAATGAACCGACACAATCCAACTTCTGCTTCGTAGTTGGTACAACTTCAAGAGCTCCAAATGTCATAGAACAGGTATGGACTATGATCTCTGAACTCGGTTTTTCTAAAATAATTTTTGAGTCCCATATATCCAAAATTGAGAAAAGTTTAGAAGCTGATCTCAAGAAATACCATGACACAGTGGTTAATTCTGAAATCTTCAAATGTGAGTTACAAACCCTACAACTCAAATTTGCAGAATTAACCAGAACAAGGACCAAATTGGAAAGAGACGTTGAAAGAAAATCAGAAGATTACAATCACGTCTTTGAACAATTAAATCAATCTCTAATTCAGAAAAAGGAATTGGAATTAAAAAATCAATCAGTCATTTCTTCTGAAACAAAAGATGTTTTAGAAATGGAAATCATTCAGTTGACACAAAACTTTCAAGAGTCAACTGAAAAACACAAAATCTTAAATGAAAAACTGAGTGATTCTTTAAACCAAATCACTTTTCTTGAATCTGAAAACAAAAGATTGATACAGAATGTGGAATCTATCAAAATTGCCAGAAAACTCAGTGATGATATATTCACCAAGGCAAACACCTTGGGTACTGGAAAATTTGATACGAGTCACAGACCAGGAATTGGTAGAGAAACCTTTGAAAAAGAACTAGAAAATCAAGAAAACATGATAATTTGTGAAAACTCTGAATCAACTCTACCAGATCTTTTCACATCTGTTAATGAGGAAGATTCAGATGATGAAACAGTTATCAACTGTAGCCCAGATGATACTGCTTTCACTGTTTCCAAAAAGTCTTTCAAAAGAGTCTTAAATTCTGAAACAGACTCAGCTAGTTATTTAACTCACCAAATCAAACATACCAACGAAACCACCAAATCTAAAAACTTTTTGAATGGAGAAAATTCCTTTTACGAGGTTGGTAGTACTTCTGTACCAACTGCTTTTCCTACAATGAGTTCATCAATTGTTGGAAAAACTAGTCCGGGACAAAAATACTCCAAGAAACAACAAATAAGCAAAAAACCCATTCAAGTCACCAAAACCCCACTTGTCAAGCCAAGAGTTTTTGAAAACCAACCAAAGAAACCAGTTAAACCCTACGTCATACCTCATAAACAGGTTTCCAAACAAAAATCAAAACCATATCCAAAACCTTTTCAAAACCGCCCGTCTCATCCTACACATGAAAACTTTTCAAATCAATTTTCACATCTAGGATATCGTTCACCAAATCACAGATCTTATCAACTCACAGGTTATCAAAAACAAATCATATTTTGGGAAAACTTGATAAATCAAATCAAACCTCAACCATTCTATCCCAATAAACCAAAGTCATTGAACAACAAACCCAAAATAGCAAAAGCTAACAAATCAGGACCCATTCAGATCTGGGTACCTAAAATTTCTGTTTAATTGCAGGGATCTAATGCTGGAGAACCCAAGGATGATACATGGTACATTGATAGTGGCTGCTCCAAGCATATGACAGGAAACAGAAACTACCTTCGTGACTTCAGACCCACCCAAACCAATCAAGACGTTACCTTTGGCAACAACATGACGGCGAAAATCAAAGGTTATGGAAACATAACTAATGGTAACTTCACCATAAAGAAAGTTGCTTATGTTGATGACCTGAAACACAACCTCATCAGTGTTTCTCAACTCTGCGATAACGATCTTGAAATCCTATTTACCAAACAAAGAAGCTTGATCATGGACGCCAACACCAAAGAAATCATTGTTGATTCACACCGTGCCGGAAATATGTATCAACTAGACATGGATCTTATTTATGGTAAACCTGATATTTGTCTGCTATCCAAAGCCCCAGCAGATATTAGTTGGTTATGGCACCGCCGCCTTTCCCATCTAAATTTCGGGTACATCAACAAATTGATCGGCGATGATCTAGTTCGAGGACTGCCACTTCTGAAGCTCGACAATGAAACTCTTTGTGCCGCTTGTGAAAAGGGAAAACTTTCCAAATCCACTCACAAAAGCATTACAGAATCTAGTGTATCCGAACCACTAGAATTGCTGCACATAGACCTCTGTGGCCCCGCCAAAATCCAAACAATACAAGGGAAGAAGTATGTCCTTGTCATAGTTGATGGCTTCACTCGATTTACATGGGTCTTTTTCTTAAGACTAAAATCAGAAGCACCAGAAGAGATGATCAACTTTATAAAACAGATCGAACTAAAGCTCAAACGACCAGTTCGAAGAATCCGAAGTGATAATGGTTTAGAGTTCAAAAACATAACTCTAGACTCATTTCTCAAAAACAAAGGCATCGAACACAACTTCTCAGCCCCTTACACTCCTCAACAAAACGGCGTTGTTGAAAGAAGGAATCGAACTCTGTGCGAAGCTGCAAGATCAATGCTCATCTTTGCTGATCTGCCACAATACTTCTGGGCAGAAGCAATTGCCACAGCTTGCTACACACAAAATCGCTCCTTAATTCACAAAAATCTTCATAAAACACCATATGAAGTCATTAACAACCGAAAACCAAATATCAAAATTTTTCATATTTTTGGTTGTCGATGCTTCATAAAGAATAATAAAGACCACCTTTCAAAATTTGAATCAAGGTCGGACGAAGGAATTTTCCTTGGTTACTCATTTTCTTCAGCTGCTTATCGAGTACTGAACAAACGTACAAGAGTAATTGAAGAAAGTACCGATGTCCACTTCGATGAATTTTATGTCAGAAAATTGGATCGTGAACATTTTGGTTCACAAATGATAGACAATATTTTTCAAAATCCAATTCCACAAACACCATCTCCTGACATTGGCATTGAAGTTGATATTGATTTACTTTTTGAACAACCTAAAACTGCTTATAATTCTGAAATTCTAACTACTCAAATTGATCCTACAGGAACACCCACTGAAGGAACTCCACAAAGAAACAGAAATATTGCAGATCAAGTTGAGGGGGAACCACAAACACATACTTCCTCATTAGAACAAACACCAAATCCTCCTTTAACCACTCCAAATTTAACCACCCCAGAGTTTACCACTCCATCCCCAAATATCCAAAACAATCCCGATGCAACATTTATGGGGGAACCTTCAAACCTCTTCCAAGAAGAAACTACTGGAGAAGAACAATGGGATACTGAAAATCCTATTATTACAACGGAAGAAAATCGTTTAATAAAATGGACCAGAAACCATCCCACTGACCAAATCATCGGAGATCCCAATTCAGGCATCCAAACTAGAGCCGCAACTGCTAATGATTGCTTATTTGGAGCCTTCCTATCCATGACTGAACCCAAAACCATACATACTGCTCTCAAAGACCCAGACTGGGTAAAAGCTATGCAAGAAGAGCTAGCTGAATTCGAAAGAAATGACGTATGGAATCTTGTTCCTACACCACCCGATGTTACTATCATAGGTTCAAGATGGGTATTCAGAAACAAGACTGACGATCAAGGAGTCGTGTGTCGAAACAAGGCACGTCTCGTAGTCAAAGGCTATTCACAACAAGAAGGAATAGACTACGATGAAACATATGCTCCAGTCGCCAGAATAGAAGCTATCCGCATCTTTCTCGCATATGCTGCACATAAGAACTTTAAAGTTTTTCAAATGGATGTTAAATGTGCATTCCTACATGGAGAGTTAGATCGAGATGTTTATATCCAACAACCACCAGGCTTTGAAGATCCCAACTTTCCTCATCACAGCTTCAAATTGCAGAAAGCCGTCTATGGCTTAAAACAAGCACCCCGTGCCTGGTATACCACCTTGTCAACATTCCTCGAAGAATCAGGTTTCAAAAGGGGTTCAATCGATCAAACCCTCTTTCGAAAAATCTATAATAAACATCTCTTAATCGTACAAATATATGTTGATGACATTATTTTCGGTTCTACTGATGAATCTTTGAGTGTTAAGTTTGCAGATCTAATGAAGAGCAAATTTGAAATGAGCATGATTGGGGAGATGACTACTTTTCTTGGACTTCAAATCAAACAGTCAACTGATGGAATTTTCATCAACCAAGAGAATTATGTCAAAAACCTACTCACTCGATTTTCAATGGACAAATCCAATACCGCAAAAACACCAATGGCTTTTGGATACAAAATTGATGCAGACTTAAATGGCAAACCCGTTGACCAGAAAAGATATCGTGGAATGATCGGATCACTATTATACCTCACTGCCAGCAGACCTGACATTATGTTTTCTACTTGTGTCTGTGCCAGATACCAAGCAAATCCTATGGAATCTCATGTCATTGCTGTGAAACGCATCTTCAAATACCTAAAAGGCACTCCCAAACTTGGCCTTTGGTATCCAGCTAAATCCGATTTTCAGCTGAACGCTTTCACCGACTCAGACTATGGAGGATGCAAGCTAGATAGGAAAAGTACATCTGGTAGCTGTCAATTCCTAGGAGGTCGACTAGTGAGTTGGTCTTCAAAGAAACAGAGTTGTGTATCCACATCAACAGCAGAAGCTGAATACGTCGCTGCCGCCAGCTGTTGTTCACAAGTCATATGGATGCAAACTCAACTGCGTGACTATGGCTTCAAAGTTTCACAAATTCCCATATTTTGTGACTCAACCAGTGCAATAGCCATTTCTCACAATCCCGTTCACCATTCCATGACAAAGCACATCGATATTCGATATCACTTCATTAAAGACAACATTCAAAAGGGTCATATCGAATTACACTTCATAAACACCGAAGATCAAATTGCCGATGTCTTCACTAAGGCTCTCGATGAAACAAAGTTTCTATACTTCCTAGGCCGTCTAGGAATGTTAAATCCAGATATCATCCATCCTTAAACTTTTACCTTTTGTTTGTACAAACGTGTGTTTACTTTATTTCAAAAATAAAAACAATACAAAACTTCAAAAGACAAAAAGATTTTAGATTTTTATAATTTTCATATCTTTCCTTAAAAAACCAAAATTTCCAAAAACATTCAAATAACCAAAATTTCCAAAAACATTCAGAAAAACAAATCTTCAAAAATACAATAAAAGACTTGCCATAATAAGCTTTTATAGAACCTTGTGATTAATCGTCTCTTGACTTAATTTTCAGATGCTTATGCTCGATGAAGATTTTAAGTCATATTGATTCTCAATTGGAGTGAAGGTTCAAATCTCCTATTTTTCATAATGTATATAACTTTATTTCCTTCGATTTTATTTCATTATTGACGATTTTAAACAATCAAGGGACATAAGGTTAGGAGGTTCAGATGAAAACAAAAACCCATATGAGAATTTGTGCCTCATCGATCTAAATCATTGTGGAATTCATTTCTTGTGAGCTTAGGTGTGTCACTATTGCTTATAAGGTATATCCGATTATACCTTGTCACGGTCTCATTTTTGCTTAGATATCAAAATGACCAGGGACGATACTTTCATTTCTTACATACTAGACAAAGTGTCTTTTATCCCACTTATCCCTACCTAGATAAAAGCCAACCAAAAATGAAGACGACATCAAAATGGAAAGACTCTAAATGAAGACATATCTTTACAAGAAAACCAAAGGAGAAACAAAGATCTATCAACATCCAATCCTCAAAGACGAATCAACAAGAAAGTCAAATCACTCACCGAAGAAATACCAAGTTAAACAAACTTTCAATCAAATGGTTATTTCAAAACAAACATAATCAAATCCCGCAATTTGTTTTTAACCATTTTTCAGAAAAGCAAACATCTCAATCACTCAAGACAGATACTCTTACAAAAACAAAAACACAAAATTCTCAATTGTAGCACTTCTCAATGATAAAACAAAATATCTTTTTACAATAAATCGATATTGATCAACAAACAGGATACCATCAAAGAAGAAGATGCAACAATAATGGATTTCTCGGGATACTGTAGCCTTCATCACTGAAGATTCTTAGTTGCAAACTGCACTATGAAAATTGCTAAACCCCTCTACATGTATTTCCCGACAGAGAGAGAGTGAACGTTAATGGCATGAATGAAGAAACCCGCTGAGTAATGCCGAAACCAGTCTTATGTGATTGATTATCTAATAGTGAGACTAAGTGACTTTACAGGAAAAGCATAGATGAACACCTCCAATATGAGTGTGAGTCGTCAGAGAGAGATATCACTCATTTTTAGTGATAATTAACTTGTTCTGCTGCCAGAACAACCAAACACCAAAGTGAAATGTGAGCTATATCTATGAGCGTTCATCTGAATCGACCTGTTAGACCACTTGTCGTCATCAATAATGCTATAAAATCTTAAGAAATTTCTTTAAATACATATATGGATACCCTTTGATAACCGAACCCGAGACTTTGATTCGGAAACAAACATTCTTCAAAATCTTTTTCAAAACATAAGATATGTAAAACCAAGTCACAAACTTTAAAAATGATTACAAAGGTTTTATATATATCTTATCATTGACAAAACTTTTATCTCAAATCTTAAATGTTAAAACTGTTAATGTGATTATACCTGTCCTTATTTCATCAATGATCACATAGGGGGAAATTGTTGAAAAATGTTTTTGTATGTGACCATCATTGAAATAAGACGAACTGTTTTTTATTATCTAACAAATATTATCAGTTCATTTCAGGTTACGTGGATTCGAGATTAAAAACGAGAAAAATAAGAAAAAGAGTTTTAAAGCCAAAACAAAGAAAAATTCAAAAGAAAATTAAATTAAATCTATTTAAAATGAATTTTTGGAAATATATTTTCTAAATAATTTATTTTATTAGACTTAATTAATTTTATAAATTAAAAATGATTTTTCCTAATTTATTTGAATTTATTTCGGATTTTAAAATCATTTTAAAACCATTTAAAAACAATTAAAATTAATTAAATAGAAACAGGCCAGCCGCAGCCCAAGATCAAGCCCAGTCCACTGCTCCAGCCCAAGAGCCGCAGCCCACTCCAGCGTCCGGCCCAGCGCCTGCTCCGGATCCGCTTCTCCGCTCCACGAACCGGAATCCGATCCGCCCGAGCTCCGCTCCGTTTCCTCTCACAAAAGGTCCGCGTGTCGACCCATTGCGCGACCCGTTCCGCACAGATCCGCAACCCGGTCTCCTCACAATCCTTCGCGGACTTCCCGACCCATTCCCGATCCGATCCGCACCCGAACCGAATCGTTTACTCTCACAAAACACCCGCGTGTAAACCCGGAAACGCGACCCACGAACCGACCCGACACCCCGCGTGTTTCTGAGATGAAATACTTACATTTTCAGTCCCTAAACTTCCGAAAACTTATCAAAACTCACCCAAAACCCTTACAACTTCATATATAAACCATTTCAACACCATTTCTTTCATTTTCACCACCAAAAATTCACCAAATCCTCTCCAACTTCCACCATCTTATTTCCAACTTCCAAACACTCTCCAAAACACCAAGAACACACACCAAAAACACCAAGAACACACACCAAAAACACCAAGAACACCAAGAAAAACACCAAGAACACCAAGATCAACACCAAGAACACCAAGATCACCAAGATCATCAAACAAGAACAAATAGAGACACAGTCTATTAGAAATCCAGTCCAACCCTAAGCCAGTTCAGTCAATTTATTTGACGAACCTACTTGATAGACCAGTCGTTCCACAGTCCTGTTATAAACCAGTTCAGTCAATCTATTGACGAACCTACTTGATATATATATATATCTTTATATAATTATAGTCATTTACATTATTTATCGTTTTATGTCTTTTAATTATAGTCATTTATATTATTTATCGCTTTAAGTCATTTAATTACTGCAATTTATATTATTTATATATCTTTCACACAGTAAACGGTGCAAACCTTTATTTGTGGCGATCAGATTATATATTTTTATTCTGCAACTCTTATTATTTATTCCGCATTTATCTTTAATATATATATATATTTGTCACACAATAAACGGTGCAAACCTTTATTTGTGGTGATCATATTTTATATTTTCAACAAATGGCATACACAAGAATCACAACATAGAAATAAATACCTTACTTGAAAAGAAGCTATATGAAGATGTCAATGTTTTGCTACCCTATCCATAACAAGAAGCACATAATTCCCATCACAAAAGCACTAGAAACAAAAAAAAATGTAATCATCACGAACTACAAATCAATATTACTATCTCTATTGATGAGTACTTATTTAACTTTTATGTTAAATAGGGTAAACCGACATGGGTAATGGGTAATCTCATAAGATAAAGGTTTTACACAAACAAGGTGTGTAAATTGTTTAAAGCCAATCCAAGCAGATGTAGGTTGGATTATAACTTGTCTAGTTTGCAAAATTGAATCAGAAGTTCAACTAATGTAAGTCTTATGTAGATTATATATTGTAATCATCATATGTACCATATTATGTATTCAACCACATATCCCTTATACTAAATGACAATTCTTTGAACATGTTAAAAGCAATTATCTAAATCAATGATGGCTCTGGCTCCATTACTGCAAATATCTCATCACCAAATATTGAAGATTTCATTCCGTGTGTGCCAAATGTAATTAAAGATGCAGAGGACAAAGTGAGACAATCTAATCTCGTAATCATTTTTTTGAAATTTCAATGATATTGTCATAATAGATAACCATACTATTTACAACATTGAGCAGGGTATAAATGTTCATGATATGCTTACCAAATCCATTGACTCGTCATCAGCTGTGGCTTTTGTGCGCTCATATCAAACATCAAAGCAACATCAATCTACCAAAAAATTTGTCATTGTCAATGCATATAAGATAGACAGCCACACATCAACCAACAAATTCCCATCACCCAAACAACCTCTCAAACGAAAACAACCAGACTGCCATATATCAAAGGAATCGGAAAGTTCAACAACCAGCACAACCATAAATGCCAAAAAATATAAGTAATTATTAACCAAGATACATTTAAATATGTAATTATCTACAAAACAAATTTGTAGAAAACAAACACAACCCAATTCTAAAATTCTATTATTGGTCAAAGCCATCGCAAAGGGTGATTATTATTCGAGAGTTCACTAAATTTCGAATGAAAACAACAAAATTCCCGGTTTTTACCATTTCCATGGATTGTGGAAATGTTTTGACAAAAAGTCTTAAATACAAGCGACTAGGTGTATTATGTCATTTTTTTTGAAAAAAAAAATTCAGTCAAAAAGTTCCTACGGTTCCTAGGAAAATATTGGTTCTCTCTTGAAACGGACTCTCTCTCTCTCTCTCTCTCTCTCTATATATATATATATATATATATATATATATATATATATATATATATATATATATATATATATATATATATATATATATATATATATATATACACATACAGTTTTTTTTCTCATGCCTCTTACATCTCAACTAGACGTTTTCCAAAGATGCCACATCATTCACGTTGGATCGACGCCAATCAAGTGAAATGGCAAGCTGCTTCATATGTAGCGCCCCATCCCTCAAATCCTCGGATGCACCCATATCTTTCACCATTCGACTACGACTCTTCTCTTTTTCTCCACCAACACTCTCGCTCAAATCATCCATGTCGGCCATTCACTCCAAAGGTAGTGCGTGTTTCTATACGGGGTCCAATTACCTTCTTTCATCATCAGATGCTTAATGAAACCAAAGTCTAAGGGAGGTTTAGACACTTTTTGGACAACATCGGCCGCCACGTATTTATCATCTGGACGACGCCTCCTCAGTTCCACACACACCCCTTCAATATAAGAAAACTTCTTTTATTTTTCTACCGGCATCACTTAATTTACATGGGTTGAACGAAGTAGCAATCACATAACATTCGAGTAGGAGGGCATCTACATTGTTATATAGATTAAATTACAATATATCTTCTAGAAGATTTGGGTAGGGTGAGGGGTTTGAGGATTTTTAAGCGGGGTGCCTTTCTTTTCCCACTCTCCTATTGCCATCTGTTGCAACAGATGTCTTCTTCAGCTTCCATGTTCTCATCTTCGTGACACCTCTGCTTCATCTAATATCTTTCTTCAATGGTAGATTCCACTCCATTCGCTTGTACTGCTGTTCGATGTATAAGACACTAAACCACCACCTTCCTTCTTCTCTTCCTCTTTACAATCATGAATCACCACACCGCCACCATCCTCCTATATACCGCCACTGATCATCCCCGATTTACTCTGTCGATAAAACGACTACATCTAAGCCGCACCACCGTGTCCCGCGCTTTTCTATTACTAATGAACTTACAAGCTTTGACCAGACTGTTGCCGCCTCCACCTGAAACCCTAGCCGTCAACAACAACACGACCACCATCGTCTGCGGCCGTACAACCACTACTGACCATCGTCTCCGCCGTATCACCACCCCAATTTAAGGTAAATATTCTTTGATCTTGGGACTGCTATTTTAAACTCCTAATTTCTTCTTCTGTACATCATGAACTGTGTTCTGGCGAAAGCAGAGTTCATTTCTGTCCTGATTTTAGAACTTTACACGCACTTGAACTTGATTTCGGAACTAGATATCGCTAATTTAATGGTGGCGGTGATTCTAACAGGAAGGATATTGGACTTTAGCGATGCGGATGAGGCCGTCGATCAATATCATCGCTTCAAGGTTTGAATTCATTAAATTGAACAAGCATTCACGTTAAAACTTAAGCTCTAATCCACTCAATATCCGGATTCCCTTTCTTTTTGTTGACTACAAATAGATAACTGTTTTTTCTATCTTTAGACAGATATTGAATTAATGAAAAATCTGGGAATGGATGCTTATAGATTCTCAATATCATGGTTAAGAATATTTCCAAGTAAAGTTCTGAATTACATTAATGATCATATATAAAATGCCATACCATCGATTTCTTTGAAAGTTACAGATAAACTGAAATGTTATAACAGATGGATCAGGCCAACTGAATCCATAAGGGATCGAATACTACAACCACCTCATTGATTCCTTACTGGAAAAAGGTCATTTTCATTATGAATTTTGTTTCAATACATACAAAATAATTGTATTTGATCCTAATGAATGTGTTTCTATCAGGAATCCAGCCCTATGCAACTTTGTATCATTGGGATATTCCACAGACACTTGAAGATAAATATGAAGGATGGTTGAACACTCAGATAATGTAAGCAAGTGACTTATATGCTTACCTTTTGTAAACACTTAAATATTTATAAAAACTTACAGAAAGCTATCATATTTTCAGAGAGGATTCAAGCTTTATGCTTTTACATGTTTTCAAGAATTTGGGGATACAGTGAAACACTGGATAACCTTCAATGAACCTCATGGTTTTGCAATTCAAGGCTATGATTATGGTATCAAGCACCAGGAAGATGCTCTTTTCTGTTTCATTTGTTACGAAAAAAGGGAAAATCATCTGAAGAACCATATGTTGTAGCCCCCAACATTTTGTAGAGATTAAAAACCAAATGTCTTCTAGAAGATTTGGCGGGGGTAGGGAGGGTTAATGGGATGGGTTCTTTTTTACCAATCTCCTTCCGCCATCTTTACTTCCACCGTTTCCTCTCTTCACGACACCTCTCCTCCTTCTTTGCTGCTGATTCGTCTTCCATCTTTGCTAGGTATCGATTTCTTCTGTCTCGCTCCTTCCTCACCCTCTCTTGATTTCTCCCATCTCTCTTAACCTAAAACAACCAGATATAAACAACTGGGTTATCGGCGTTTGCGGAGGATCCCAAGGGGGCGACTAAATCTGTGTCAAAATTTTTGGAGTTCGGAAGTAAGAGGATTCCGGAAGAGAACCGGGGGGGAACAGAGGTCAGAGTGATGGCAACTACAGGGTTGAGGATGTTAGATTTGAGCGTTCAGGAGCGGATTCTAGACTCTTGCAGGCCGGTTTTGAGGACTTCTGGGTTTTCCTTTCATGATTTTGCCGATCTGATTTTCAATTTCTCAGTGTTATAGGTTTTTGAGAAACTAAGGAGCCATGGTTTCCAATTTCATCTCCTTTGTACTTTCTTCTGGTGAGTCAATTAATTTTATTCTTCTTCTCTTTGGTCACTGCAAACCATTCTAATGATTAACGTATATTTATTTTTCTGATACAGGAGGATAGACATAATCCCTCAAATTTGGTGTCACTGGTTTTTGTTTTATTTTTGGTATAAAAAAGGTAAATTTTTTATCAATTTCTTGAGAATCACTTTGTTTTTTTCTATGAATTTATAAAAACAATCCGCCAAAGATCAGAGTTAGGGTTCGGGTTAAGGTGTCATTTGAGGTTTATCAGATGCCAAATGTACAAGAGGTGGAGTTGAACGGGAAGGAAGGTAAATTCAATGAATACATGGATTCTTTGGCTAATTTTTCTTATGAGCACCATCAACTTCTTCGTTTTGCAACTTCGTGTTATCGTGGATTCTAGAATTGAGACATTATGCCCCTGAAGTTCCAATCGTCGTTGTTGGAACCAAAATTTGTTAGTTTCTTCCTGAAGGTTTTCATATTCATGGCATACAAATGATTCAGAACACGCCATGAATGGAATTTTTAATTTTTTTTTTTGCGATTCGGCCCAAACTGAATCTTGATTTTACTCTTCAGACCTTGAATATGGGTTCATTTTCAAATATATCACATTATTTTATCTTGATTTAGGTTTTCGCTTATATGGTTCTGAATCGATTTTTTAATAACTCATTGATTTAGTATGTTATAAACCAACATGCCTTTTTAATGCATCGTATGGTATAAACTAATTATAAATTCTGGGTTTTGTTTTAATTCTCGGGTTCATCTTTGTATCATTAACACACAGACGTCAATTCAGGGAATCAAATATTTGTTTCAATATGTTTTTCTATTTGTGTCATCATTTGGCCAAATTTCTTTTCGTAATTAATTTAACAATTATTATCCTTACGTTAAGGTATTCAGGGGATTATTCATGAACCCTAATCAACTCTGGTTCTGGAAGAGTGTTGGTCTTGGATTTAAGACACCACGAGAATATATTCAAGGTACTGCTTACAAAATAAAGCAATGGAACTTCAAATATTAGACCTAATGTATTCCCTCTGCACTTGCTTTCTTTGTTTATTATGAGTTTTAAACTTGAATTTCATGAACTTATTTTGTTGGATTGTCATTGATTACTGAATGGTAGCATGTGCAAAGTGAGTCCAATGAATACATTTTGAATTTTGAAACTAAAAATGTAAGGCGACATTGTGAAAATTTATTGTGCATTAAATGTTTGCACCATCACTTAAATGAGCGCCATGATTTATTTTAACCGTTATTTTAATGTTAGCTAAAATGTAATTATCAATTGAATGTTTTATTATGTTGAATACGCTTTCATATAATTATTGAATTTAATAAAAGAAACTGATGATCTATGTTTTGGGGAGTATTTTTTCTTATTGTATGATAAACTCCTATAATCTGATTATCTCATAAGTAGGAGGTTAGTAACGGATATTGTTATTATCTTTTGTCTTACATTTTAAACACATTTTTCATTTCAGAGAAATTTGATGTCGTACAGGTTACAGAGAAGAAGATATAAGTTGGCAGAAGGATACGGCCGCTGGTCACTTGAAGGTATTCATAACATACGTTTCTCTTCAAGTTCTTACAACCCTTTCAAAACTGATGATTATCGATATAAACATACAATTGTCCGGTGATTTTATCTTTTATGGATCATCTGCTCAACTGTATCGCTATAAATATTCTATGACACACTTGCTTTAACGTATTTTTGTCCATATCTTTAGGGTGGTGCTAAGAAAGTCATCATTTCCCACCCAGCAAGGATGCTCCCATGTTCGTTGTGGGTATGAATGAGAAGGAATACAAATCAGACCTTCACATCGTTTCAAACGCCAGCTGTACCATCAACTGTGTTGCCCCTCTTGCCAAGGTTATTAATGACATATTTGGTATTGTTGAGGGTCTAATGACCGCCGTTCACTCCATCACTGGTAAGTTTTCTCAAAATTTCTTAAAATACATTCTCTATTCAAGTTTTATTAATAGTTTATTGTTGTTCATCTATAATTCAGCTACACAGAAGACTGTTGATGAACCATCAGCAAAGGACTGGAGAGGTGGAAGAACCGCTTCATTCAACATCATTCCTAGCAGCAACATTGGTGCTGCCAATGTATTTACAATTTTGCCATTCAAGTTTCAAATTTAGTCACGGATTTTGATACATTTTTTTCGAATTTAATAGGCTGTGGGAAAAATCCTCCCATCATTGAACTGAAAGTTAACCGAAATGTCATTCTGTTTCCCAACTGTTGATGTCTCTATTGTTGATCTGACCGTTAGATTGGAAAAGTCTGCCACCTATGATGAAATCAAAGCTGGCATCAAGTAACCAACTTTATTTGATATTTGTTTAGCTTTATAGATAATACTTATAATTTTGTTTGTGGGTATGTGTTTTTAGGGAGGAATCCGAAGGAAAGATGAAGGGTATTTTGGGTTACACTGAAGATGACGTAGTGTCCACAGACTTTGTGGGTGACAACAGGTATGTCTTTGTTTCTTGTGTCTTTATAAAAATGCAATCGAGAGTGACTGAGTTTCTTCAATTGGTATATTTAAGATGCCGGAGAAACTACAATTAGATGAGAAGTTATTGCACATGCAAGCTCTATCTCTTACAATTCAACATCATCAATCGTCTCAGCGATTTGAAGGTTCTTTGTATAGATGGATTGGATCGAACAGTTCTTGCCGCCACAGTAACCCCGTCTCGAATCCAACCTCAACTAACCCCAAACAGCAAAAACAGGTCACTTCATTTATCTCCTTTTTTGCTTTTTTACTGGGTTTACTTTGGTTATTTAATTTGTTTAATTTGGTGAAAAAGCGTGAGGGAAAAAGCGAATTTGTAATTGTTTTAGCAATTCTTTTAGTTTCATTGAACGAAATTCTAACCTCCATTTCGGTTTGATAATTGATTCCACTTAGTTTAGGGTTGAATGCACAGATAAACATCACACTTTCACCATTTTCCTGTATCACGTGCTTCCAAGGCAGCTACTTTTGTTGGTTCGTTAGTACTGAAAGTAATTTGAAATCTGGACATGTAAATCAGTCTAAAAGAACAAGTAATTAATGGTATGGATATTGGTGGAGCGGACAAAGATAAACTATTTCAAGATTATAGACAAAGTTCATTCAAGAAACCAAATGATTCAAGACAGATAAAAAATCCGTATATTCCTTCAAGAAAGCCGCCCCAAATCACTCAAAGTCCTGTTGTATTAAAAAACTTCCTTCAAGAAAAACAACAAGTGTCACCACACGTTATTAAGATACATCAGTGGAACGTATTTTACGGGAGGTGACCAATGACAAGTTTTGGCAACATCCAGGTTTTTATTTTTTTACCACTTTTTTACTGTATATTGTTTATTTCAAGTTTTCAATACTGAAACGACTCTTATGTGCTCAAATTATACATCTTTTTAGGGCCTTGAAAGGATAACCAATGCAATGAGGATATAGTGTTTATGTTGTTTGAAATACATTACCCAAAAGTGGATACAAACCGGAATCTTTAAATAATGAGATCAAGAAGAAAGAAAAAGAACAATGAATAACACTTTTGGATGAAGCATTATTAATCGATCCAAGAAAACATGACGCATTGTGGTGTATGGACAATGCACAAACCTCTCATGCTTTTCTGACTCCGGATAAAGATGTAGCCAAGGACTACTTTGACTCCGCTTATACTTACTTTCACCAGGTTCTCGAAGAAGTACTCATGTTAAAAATTTGCTTGATTACCAAATATCTCTACTATGCAATTACTTGTATCTGTATTTAACATTAATCAAAATCCTATTTCAGGATATGTACTCTTTTTTTTGCCTTTTAGGTAATAAGAAAAACTCAAAGTAGGATGCTATAGTAAAAAACTAACAAAAGTACATTGTTATTCTTTGTTATTGCCCGACCCACTTAAAAGGCTGGGCCACCCACCCATCTGATCCGACCCGAGCGTAGCTCGGCTACACACTAGTTTATACGAAAGGATATCTACATCCATCTATAAAAAACCCCCTTTTTGTTTCTGCTTCTCGCATTCACATCTACACAAGTTCTCAAATCTCAAGACGCCACATCATTTAACTTTTGAACGACGCCATTTATACCAACGGATATCTGCACCGCTTCACCTTCAACTACCCCCACATCCTGTTTAGTCTTTACATTCCTCTCTTTTCTTGTTACGCTCCTCTTCATCCTTTTCGTTTCTTCAGGTGCTTCCTCCGTGCTGTTTGTAAATTTCATGTACGATTTTTTTATTTGTTTATCTCCCGTTCTTATTAAAGGGAATTACTTCTTTAGGGTAAAAGGCTGAAGGCCGTGACTCATCTCCAACGCTCTCTCTTCCACTCAGATGCTGGGACAGCTACTCCAACACACCTGACACCACCACTCAGATGTTGGGATTTTACTTGATTTCTTGTTGGCCTTTGTCTCTGTAGACCGATTTAAGAAGGTATTTGTTTTTCAGATTTTATCTTGGATAATCGTTGATGGTTGTTCGATTGAATTTGGCAGATGCAGATAATCCATGTGAGGGTTTGCCGATTTCAAGAACCCTAGGATGTCTTTGTAGGTTTTTCGGTTCTAAATCTTGGTGATTCTATCTAGGGTTTCAATCATTCTAATTTATTGCTTCAGGGTTATGATCGTGAAAGCCAATTTGAAATCATCACGCTTCTTCTAAATACTCTTTCTTTCTCCTTCATAACTTTGAGTATTTAACACCCATCTGAAGAAGTTCATCAGGTCACATGTATCTATTTCTTTAATTCCTATCCTCCAAACTCTTCTTAAAATTGGCAATTTGCTGTAATTTTTCAGATCTCAATCCACTAAAACCTTTCGGTTCACAAGGTGAAGGGGGGTCTTGATCTTAGAAGGACTTTTGTTGTTCAACTCAAGACTTATACTTATTTGGTTGTATTCTTTCTTTATCTTTTACATTGAATTTTATTATGTTAGATTTAGCATATGGGGAAATTAACACTGAAGTACGCCTCCAAGGTGCTCTTCTTGCCCATTTTTATTTTTTATTCTGTGTTTCCATGCATGCATATGTTTGAACTCTAATGATGTTACATTTTCTTTGTACAGTCTGAGGTTGAGGTCTTTCATGCACATAAATCTTCTAGATTCTGGTAAAAGCAAGTGGCCAGTAACAAAATTTCTTAATATAAGTTGTATTATTAATAAAATCCTGTGTCTAGGATACAAAATTTTGATTTTACAGCCATTGTATATCACGTAGTGGTTGGTCTGTGTTGATTCTTGGTTGTCATCATAACAGAGGTTCACTTGATACTGATATTATTTGTCCACTTTTTTTGATAGGTTGCTTGTGAAATCTGTGGTCTTCATTGTCTTACAACCAATGAGGCAATGGGTGGCGATGCCAAGTGATTAGGCCTTTAATAATGAAACATCTTGAGGCTCATTGTATCCTACTTTAACGGTGAGTTGACTCATGGTTTTCTTTTTTAGGGGTTTTCTGAAAATTCTAAATTAGCGTGTGTGGTGGGCTTGTTTCAGAACGTGCTGATCATCGATAATGTATGGTTTGTTTAGATAGGTTATTGATCGTTTGATAATGTCTTGTGTGTGTTAGATGGTTTTGTTGGTGGTTTGAGTATGTATTTCAGATTCTGTCATTTTTCAGGAGTCTTTATTGAATAAGGATGTTTTAGTCAAATGTCTCTTTGCGTATATGTAAAAGTCCACCTATAATCTTCTATGGTAATTAACACATTTGAAGCTTTGTTTGCTCTTCTCTTTGTCACTATATGTTTAAATTTTGATGTTCTTAATGTTCAGTGATGGCAAGTTGATCAATAGAAACTGCGACTTTCCTCTTTCTTCTTTCTAAGAAACGAAGTCATCTTTGAAGGACGAACCCTAATTCATTTCACTTTCTTAATTCCTGATTCTGGATTTAAAAATAGGACATGTTTCTCTTCCTCTCCTCAGGGTTTGTAAGCTTCTTTTTGTTTTGTTATTCTGTAGTCAGTTGCCTCAAGAGTGATGATGATGAAGATGACAAATATAAAAGGAGAAGAGATAGAAACAGTAGTGATGATAGGAAAAGAGATGATAAGAGAGACAGAAACATTAATGGTGATCATATAACAGAAATTATCTTGCAACTTGAAAGGGCATATAACAAGGTACAACTTATATTCTTTCATTTGACATGTTTGTGAGATTGAGTATTCTATGATGAATTTTTGCAGCCTTAATTTCTTGTTGTTGACACTTTAAAACATATTTAATCCTTTGTTTTTATTCAGGTTTCTTTGATAGACAAAAGGGTGCGAAGGTCGTTTTGCACTAAGAAAAGCCAAGTTTCAGGTTAAATCTTATCATATATTACTATTTATAATTTTAACCAATATACTTTTACTCTCCTAACCTGATTTCGATTCTGTCACATAATCACTGTGTAATTTTTTTCTGCTTGTTTTATTTTGGAATCGAGATTTCTGATATATCCACAACTTCTCCTTAGTTTTCTTCTATTCCTGACTCTTACAACTTGGAATAGTGATTTTTCTTTAACTATTTTTGACTTATGCTTCTTGATCATTCTAACTAGGTTTTGTTTTCGTTCTATTTTCTTTCTCCTAGGTTGATTCTAGATTGGTCAAGAATTTGGTAACAACGTGAAGGTGAATTTGAAATCATCTCCCTTAAATACTATTTTCTTTCCCTTGATAACTTTGAGTAATTCCACACTGATTTGAAGAAGTTCATCTGGTCACATGTATATATTTATAAATCATCTCGCTTCCTCTAAATACTCTTTTCTTTTCTATATAAGAAAACATGAAATTCATCAGGTCACATGTATCGTGTTTTTCCCACAACTTGTTATGATTTTTATGTTTGTTGGGTTATTTAAACGACTCCTCTATGTGATTTATTTATCACAATTTTTATGGTCTTTTTTCTATATTCTTCATCATCTCCAAATGATTTTCCTTTTCTTTGATTGACTGAGACACTCATTTGCCAAAAAACACCCAACAAACATTGAAAGAAACCCTGACATAAGTTTCCAAGAACTTGAGGCTTAGGTGGAGGCTTGAACTCCATACTCAATGTTGATAAATTGAGAGGTCAATAATGGAAGTAGCAATTAACTTATCTCATATGGTTGTATTTTTTTATTTTTAATTCATATTTTTACACAATGATTTGCTAATTTTTGTTAAAATTATCTTCTTGTACAGGAGCAACACCTACGTTGATTTTGGGACAAAGGTGAGTCTAGATTGAAATTGTTGGGACTTTGCAAAATATAGGCTTTTGGGAGAAACAGAAGGGTTAAACTATATGTTGGATTCATGATTATTGTTCTACTTCTACTTTGATTTATTTAGGAGCTTTAGTATCTAAGTTTTCATAACAGGGTAATAGAGTAAGATGAGCATGCTGCAAGCAAAGTACAACAACCGGTCAATGAAATCTGTATTGACATTAGGGTTTCCAGCTTCATCCCCTCTCACCACTTTATGTGTATTCATATTAACGCAAGTGACATCCCATAAAAACAAGATTTTCAAGCTGCCATGAAGCTGGCATAAGTAATACTTTCAAATACAGATTTTATTAATTTTGCTATTATTCTCTGCAACCTTATTGGGTTCTTGGGTTTTCTTATTCTAACAGGGGAGAAGATAAGCATCCTTTATGGTTTACTTTCAAATCATGTTCTTATATTTGGCTAAATAATAATATTTAGTTGCTATTATGATCATGGTTGCTTTTTTGGGTTCTAAGTATTTCTTCATGATTATGTTGCAGATTTGATCTTTATTGCTATATATATATATATATATATATATATATATATATATATATATATATATATATATATATATATATATATATATATATATATATTCTAATGTGAAACTGCATCCTCTTATTAGTTGAATTTGGCTTATCTATTGCTTACCTATTTGCCTTACTGTAAGTCACATTAATTTGAAAATAAACAAAATTTCATTTTTGTAGGGTTTTTCTGTACCTTTATTGATATTTTTTCTCACTTTAGATCCATATATCTGATTTCTAAATGGATCTTCAAAGATGAAGAAATCAACATAACTCACTTTTTTGCTCATTATGGTGTTGTGTTGTTCTATTAAACTGCATCAGAGCTACTGTCTCCATTTATGATCATATATAAATACCCGTAGAAAGTATAATTCGTTCAACTAACCTGTTACTTTATCTTATGCATATTTGTGTTTTCTGTAGGAATAGCTAGGGCAAGAAAAGCGACTATCAGGATGCTTGATTGGAAGAGAATTTGGTATCTATTCTCTTTTTTCCTTCTTTATTTAAATCTTTGAATCTGGTGTAATCATATCTTCATATTAATATCCAAATGGGGGTTTCTTTTCAAAGCTTTAACTATTTTTTCAATCAACATCAAGAAACCCTGGAGCATAGATATATCGTTTTGCTGTGGGATACGCTTATGCAGATGATAATTGCCTTTTCATGCTTAATTTCTACTTAAATTGTCCATATTGGTATTAGACTTTCTATGATAGAAAGTTTCTTATCTCAGTAGTGGTAGGGTCTGGGATATCTCAACATCAATAGTCAAGCCTCTTTGCCAAAAGAAAATGTAAAATCTAAGTTTTAATTTCTAATACAAATGCATTTTTTTTTTTAAGATCAATTTTGTTTTTATTAGTTTCTTACATGTGTCCCTTTAAGATGAAGTTGTTGGATTTTGTAGGTTCTCCCAAGAAGCGACAAATCAAGTTTTGTAAGTGGCTACAAATAATGGGAGGTGCATCTGCTGTCTTATTACTCTCTATTGTTTTTTTTTTCTGTTATCATCATCTATAATGAAATATGAACAACAAAAATGAATACGAGCTTATAGGACAAAAAATGCAAGTTTTTGTTACTCTGCATAGGTTATCGTATATAGGGACAAAAGAACATTTGTCCTAACCGGAACAAAACTCAAGAAGATGTATCACAAGAACTAAGATTCAACTTAGGAATGAAAACATATTGCAAGCAAATGTTGATAGGAGGAAATTATGACTTAGTCAACAACACTACAATGTCTGAACCGAATCAGGATTATTATATGCTGGTACCTAGACATGGTATCTTGCTTTGACTTTTGAGGTAAAAATGCATTTTAACTTTATTTCAAGATTAAAATTTGAAGAATGTATTTATATTTACCATAGTACTTCTTTGGCATTGCTTGATGGCTAGAAATGTCCTTCAACAAAGTTGGCACACGTATTTTTTTTAAAGGATTAAATGCAAGAAATACAAACATACTTTTGTTTATTTGGCCCATGTATTTTTTTTAAAGGACTAAATGCAAGAAATACAAACATACTTTTGTTTATTTGTGTATTTGTATGCATATATAGGGTGCTTTCAATTTGAAGTTATCCTTTGTTATGCAATATTGTATGACGTGATAACTTGTTAGGTACTTGACGTATGTTCTATCTCTCCCATTTTTGGTTTTGTTTTACTCCTAAGGAGATCAATACATTTCAGGGTCTGTTTGTTTCTCTTATCAGAACAACCACTATTAATTATGTGTTTGCTGTTATGAAGGTATAAAAAATAGCAATCTACTTTTATTTTATTAAGGGGTTTACTTTGAACTTTGTGTCTTGTTGCATTTTGTTGCAGATGTTGACAGGAAGAATTCAATTATAGTTATTAAGGTCAGCTACTACCAATTCAAAATTATCGTGGTGTCTCTTTTTGACTTTAGGGACTCAATGGGGAAAATATTTAATCCGATTGGCTTTACATGAAAGTTTTTTTTTAAGTGCATTTTCTGCAACTTTTTGTTCTTTAGATGGTCTTTGCAGTTATTACTCTCTTTAGTTATTCATTCTATTATCATCATCTATAATGAAATATGAACAACAAAAATGAATACGAGGTTATAGGACAAAAATTGCAAGTTTTTATCACTCTGCATAGGACAAAACATCCTTTGCAATGTCTCCAATCCAAAGATTGCTCTTGAACTACTCACAACTTTATTAGACAATCCAACTGATGACAGTGTGGAGGTTGCTGTTACAAAAGGTGGATCAATTCTTCAGGATTTATCTCCTTTAGTGAGTTAATTTATTGTATTTTCTTTTACTTTTCAAGAGTACAAACATATTAAGTCAAAACCCAACTCTTGGATACAAACTCCATTTCATTATTTACATTAACCAAGTTACCATTGTTTCTTGTTGTTGACACTTTAAAACATATTTAATCCTCTGGTTTTATTGATAGACAAAAAGGTTGCAAAGGTCTTTTGTGTCTGTGGTAGGTATGGGGAAAGGAAGCAAAAACCAGACTAGTCAAGATAACCAAGATGCTTATCTGTCACAATTATAGCAACATTCTGTCGGCTTCTTAATATTGCTTCTTCAAGTGTACTGGAAATTCTTTCTAAAGAGTAGATTCTTAATCCCTAGATTCTTTCATCTTTAACCATGAAATCAACAACTATACATAAACTCTCTCATTTGTGAATCTATTAATTAAACAATATTAGATATGAATTTCACTTGATGCCATTTTGAAGTATTAGGCAAAGTTTTTCACATGTTATATACTGAAATTACAGATTAGGACCACCCCTTGTTGAAGAATTGTTATACTTGATGTCAACAGCCCATATGGAAGGGTCTAGATTAGAATCTTCCTAACTTGATATCTCTCATTCTTATTTTATTTGCATTTCAATTTTGACGTTAACATTTTTAAAACTTGTGTAGGTTCCCATACAATGGATACAATTACCAAGGAGTAGTCTTTAGTATTATCATCAGTTGTAAGGTCTTCATATATACCACATCAACTATCATTCATTAGTGCCTTTTTTGTATGCAATTTTGAATAGTAATCATTTTGTTGCAGGTCACAGTGGTAGCTTTAAGCAGTTTTAGTCTTTGAGGCACTTAACCTTCTATCAATGATCCTCTCTTGAGTATAGTCTGTATGTATGCTTTATTTATTTTTCAATATTTTATGCATGAATGAGGTTTGCATAGTATTTATCTGGTTTTTTAAGACGGCATTGACTAGTATTGATTATAAAGTAACTGTTGTATTGGTAGTATCAGCACCTGTTCATGAAACTCTATGTGCAATGAACAACATGACTTGGTCAACTTATTTAAATAAAAAAGAAATAGCACTTGGTCAAAGGCTTGAGGCTCTTATTGCTGGTGAAAGGTGGCTTTTGGGCAAACAAACTCACAAGATCATGTTCCATCGTGTTTTATATGTTGCCAGGTCAGCAAGTGGTTTTGACCATTGTCCAGGTGTACATTGCTTGTTTTAGAGTCATTTAGAGTGGAAATTGCTCTTCTTCTGAATCTATTCTTTTAAAGCAGAGAAATGTTGGCTTTAGTGACACAATGTTTATATCATAATGAAGGTATGCATTTACTTAATTACCCCTCATTGTTTATATCATAGTACATAATACATTTTCAACTTTTTTTTAATCTCTTTTCCCATGTACAGGTAATGTCATTAGTGACACAATGCTCACAAATATCATCATCGAGCTTAATGAGACTGTTGGTCATAAGCTCCTCAAAATCAAAGTGGAGCCTGGACAGGAGGTATTCACACACACATATATAAATGATATTTACTAAGTGCCCCATGGCATGGCGTGACCTATTTGAAATGAATGTTATTTTTCTATTTTGACATTGTACTTTTAGGAACTTTAATTTGAGTGGTGTTTTCTTGATGAATTAATAAGTTTTGAGATTCAGTTTGTGGATTAGCATCATGAGAAACATGAACAATGTAGACCGCCTATCTTTACCTACAACTATTGCTCACCCTGATGGTATCCCTTCTGCATCTTCAAATATTACATTTTGGTCTTTTCTAATAACATGAACTTTAGACTTGGAGCCATTAGGGGTAAGCTTGTAATTGTGGCAACTTCAAATCCATGTTATTTGTTCGTTCTTGGAGTCTGAATGTTTGATTCTCGCTAGGTTTGGTGTTTATATCTATGTTCAATATGTTATGATATAGTTGCTATATTATTTAGTATGTTCTCATAGATGTTTGTTTAAGTTGTCATATGAAGTTTGATGGAAAGAAGGCCTGAGGATATGCCATTTGGGAACACGGAACCAAGTGAGATTGTTTCATATTCTGTAAGTTACTTTTATGAAATATTGGGAGATTACACCAACACCAATCCATCATTGTAACTTAATTTACAGTTATGTGGCAGGATCAGGGAGGGAGCATATTGAGACACAAGGCTCTAAAGAAGAAGTAGCAGAGAGAGAGAGAGAGGAAGTAATTGCCCTCAAATGCTCTAGCAGGTAAATGGAGTTCAACTTTCTTCAGGAAATTCCTCAATAACCACATTGGGTCACATGAAACCATTAATCAAAGCCTTCTTACAATATGATCAAGAAATGAGATTAGGACCACCCCTTGTTGAAGAATTGTTATTATACTTGATTTCAGCAGCCCATATGGAATGGAAGGGTCTAGATTAGAATCTTCCTTACACATATTACTTTCAAATCAACTTCTTATATTTGGCTAAATAATAATAATTAATTGCTAATATGATCATGTTGGGTTCTATGGTATTTCTTCATGAATATGTTGCTGATTTGATCTTTATTGTTATATATAGTTTCTAATGTGAAATTGCATCCTCTTTTTAGGCTTACCTATGTTACCTAAATGACATGCACAAGACTAGACTACACATTAGGAAATTGCTGAAGGATACTCCATATTGTTAGTGTAAGTGACACATTTATAGGACTTTTATAATCTCAAACACGCAAGTGAAACAGATGCTGGGGTTGTTGTTAGTGTAAGTGACACATTTATAGGACTTTTATTGATTTCTTTTTTCAGTTTAGATCCATATGTCTGATTTCTAAATGGATCCTCAAAGATGAAGAAATCCACATGACTTGTGATTGAATGTGAATTGTGTGATCAGATTGAGTCATGTTAGTGTTCCATGTTTATTTTGACTTAGATGAATAGAATCTACTTTCTTAGCTCAATTATCTTCATTAGAAAAAATTTGCAACAATATTGTTTTAAAAAATTTATAAGACTAGAAGAAGGAACTTCAACTCTCAACTTGCAGGGGAAAATTTAATATAGTTTCTCATTTACCCATTACTTACAAACTGAGGAATTTATGGTCACTCCTCGTGTCTGTTTTGCCTTACATTTAAGTAACTCACTTTTTTGCTCATTTGGTCATTATGGTGTTGTGTTGTTCTATTAAACTGTATCAGACCTATTGTCTCCATTTATGATCAAATATTTTCTTTGGGATGAAGAGGAATGCAACATTTAACTCCAAGAAAGTATAATTGGTTTAACCCATTAATTTATCTCTCTCATTCTCACATACTCCTTTAACCCATCCTTTTTATAAGATGCAACCAAAAGAATATTATTAGAGAGCATATGAATAGTGATTATGCATATTTTTTTTTCTGTAGGAATAGCTACCATCAAGATGCTTGATTGGAAGAGAATTTGGTATCTTTTCTCCTTTTACTTGTTTATTAAATTTTTTTATCACCCTGGAACATAAGATATATTGTTTTGCTATGGGATACGATTATGCAGATGATAATTGCCTTGTGTTATTACTGCATCCTTCAAAATAGTTCTTTTTTGGTCTCCTAGTTTGCCTTTGACTCAACACAACCATTGAAGATTCAGGCAGATATGGCTATGGGATACGATTATGCAGATGATAATTGCCTTGTGTTATTACTGCATCCTTCAAAATAGTTCTTTTTTGGTCTCCTAGTTTGCCTTTGACTCAACACAACCATTGAAGATTCAGGCAGATATGGATATGAGATGCTTTTAGTTTGATTGAGTTCTTTGTGGTAAGGTGTCTCATGTTTAATTTTTCTTTTTGGTAAATATAAATCTCGATACTAATTTCTAATTTCTGTAGGATGATATGCTCTTAGTGTGATGGAGTTCATCCATCTCTTGCTTCTTTCATCTTATTTCTTCCAACAAACACATACATACGTTGAAGCTAGCACAACAGTAACTCTGAGAATTCACAATTGATGACTCTAATAAGGATGTGTATTAATAGGATTTATTTGTTGAGGATGGAATGAAAACACAAAAAAAATACTTTTAGCATGAAATGTGTATGTGTGCACTCTGCATGCTTGTTTCTTCTTTCATGGATAAATGAAATCGTTGGTTTTGATTCCTTTTGTAGGTTTCCATATGGTTGTATGAATGCGGTTGGTTTCCTGATTTCCAAGATTGGTAGCGTTAGTTAAAAAATGTGGGATAAAGACGTAATTCTACACAATTCCTATTTTGATTGTAGTGATGCTAATGTGGAATTTTTCTTATCTTTTTTTTGAATGTTGTATCTAGGATGGATAAGAAAGTTACAAACTTTAGGGGTTGTTAGTAACTTGTATTGACATAAAGTTTATATAACCCTTTGTTTTCATATTAAAATAGAAACATCCGATGTACCCGAAGGCATCTGCTCAAAGGAAACATCACTTGAAGGTCTTAAGCTTGCCATTTCATAATTAGCAAAGACAAAGAACATATGAAGGTGAGTTTTTTTGTTTTTCTTTTGTAAACTATTCATGGTTTGTTTTCTGATAGGGTGTCCATAGATGACTGAATACTTGGGGATGCTAATTTATCTGAATTTCTCCATGTTTGGCCAGGTTTGATCTTGAAGGAGTTAAAAAAACATCAAAGTGTTGGTAAAGAACTTTGATTTGATCTTTGAGATGATTATTGATTAAAGGAGGAAGATGAGTGGCAATTAAACTCAGATTTTGTTTGTAGTTTTTGTTGCAGCTTAAAGAAGACAGATTCGAAAACACCATTCACAATGATTTATATTTGGCTTCGTCATCGTTATCTACCGGTTATAGCATTGCACTTTAAATTTTACTCATATGAGCAAATTACTTTCAACTTTCACCGGACCAATTACCCAAATGTTGCTATAATCGGGAATGTTGACAAAGTACATTCCTATAATCAGAAGGAAACTAAGAGCATGTTTAAGATTTCTGTTTATTACAGGGCCTTTGATGTTCATGCATGTAGCTACCAATAACAACCGTCTTACAAGATTTATAGAAATTCTCAAAGAACCCCTGTTGCCATCTCAATTATAACTGGTTCTGCACCCTTTCAACCGATTAATCAGAGCTTAGGTTAATTACTAAATTTAGGTTTGCATTAGGTCAACGATGAAAATGGATTACGGCATTAAAGACTTTTGTATCGCTCAAAGCAATGGAAGGCTCTTTTGAAAGACGGTTCGACTTGTAATAAATGTCGGTGATGTTATTTAACGATGTGTCTGTGCCTAACGAATCACTTTTTTTATGGATCGATACAGAAAGTGGTGAGTATTATGAATTTAATGTTGATTTTGGTCGGATTTGAACAAGACTGAATACATGTGTCAAAATATCTCTTTGCTCTCTTTATAGAAAGACGCCGTTTCCAAGATTAGTTATGTTATGGTTATCACCATTTTATGAGTTCTTACAAGGATCTGTTGCAAAAGTTACACCAACATTAATTTATTTGCATCAATTAATATAAAGGGAATTGATTTTTTCATAACTATTTTGACCCTCTCTTGAAAACTACTAAATGCTGTTCATGTCACTTTGCACCATCTTCGTTTAACTTTCATATATGATGTTCAGGATCAGACAAGGCTGCAAGCACAGGCTGTTGGTGTTGCAAACTCACATATGATGACTTGGCAGTTTTTGGATGAAACATGGTATGTGTGCTTTGTTATATTTGTTAGCATGTTGTGCAATATTCTGCTTCTAGGTGTTATATAGTAAATAAATATCTTTTTGTATCCTTTGATTATGTCTGGTTAGATGTTCACAATTTCCTACTTTTGTTTCCCACTAAAGTTTTGTGCTTGATTTAGACTCATATATGTTATATTAGAGAAGACAGAAGCTATCACAGCAATCATTCGTCCATTATTCATGTCTTTTGCACTTGGAAGAGATCAAGAGCAAGCCCTTGTCCCACCTTTTTGGGTGAGACAAAAATTAAAGATTTTGTCCCATTCACATTACCCTTGGTCTAAGTATATATTCTTCCTGTGTAACAAAAGTGGCCTTAGGGAAAATAAGAGACTTAAGGGCAGTTTTTTTTTTGGCTTGATGTTGGGTACAATGGCTTAATGAGTTAAGCCTAAAAAAAACCCTGATTTATTATGAAACTGGTTTTTGGAATGTAACAATAAAATGGTAGTTAATCTCATTCGAACATTCAATTCAGTCTTATAAAGAAATAGAAAATAGGTATATGTATACAATGTTTTATCCAGACAGACATCGGTACTCCTTTAGCCACTTTACCCATGCATGACTTGATATGGAAAACAAAAGAAAGAAACAGTCCCTTCAAATAATGAAATAACACTGTAGTCAACTAAGAATATTCTAAAATAAGAAGCAATTAATTTTATCATTTTTAGGAGCAAAACTCGATAGATCTTCTACGATAATGGATCTAAACATGGTTAAAAGTTGATGTTGTGTACATCTGCTCATGTTTTGCTTGTAGTTTGTCTAAAATAAGTGATCAGTTGTGAGTTTAGTTGTATTCTGCTGGACATTTGTTCCAATATCATCTTGGTTTTGCCAGTTTTCTAATCGAAAAGGGTTACATTAAGGTGTAGGTGGTGGTGTTCCTCCTCTCCATGGAGGTTAAACATCTCCCGTTTCTTACAACTTTACTAATACTCTTGCTGCTTTTGATATGCAAATTTGTGATTTCGATTTGACGTCTTTTTGTTAATATTTTTCAGATCTTGGTTTTAGCTATAACTTCATATTAGATGGAACCTTAGCTTTTATCCACATCTCAAGTAAATGAGAAAGCAACCACGAACGAACGAACAGGTGTTAAGCAGATGTTGAATTTCTTGTAGATGCCTCTTTGGTAAGGCATTTACTTTCTTTAATAAATGTTCCCAATATAGAAGATATTGGTTAGTTCTGGAAAAAAATTATATGATAGGAGTGATAAAAAAACGAAGAATACAATCAAATAAATTTTTATTATCTTTTCAAAATTTTCAGGGAATTAAAGTGTTTTCACTTGGATATTTTGAGACGGGTGCCATTCTGTTGGTAAGGGAATTTTTTTAACTATTTTATCATTGACTTATACGGGTTTCCCGTAGATTTTGATATTGTCTTGGTTGAAAAGCCTATAATTATTAAAGCATCTTCACCTTCTTTGAAATTAGGGTTCAAGGTTTTGCAGGGCCAATCTATTTCTATAATTTTCCAAAAGTTTCTCCTTTATTGATTTGCTTCTTCTTTTCTTATTCTTAATTTTTTTTAAAGAATTCTTCATGCATTTTGTCTTCATTATTTTCCGACAGTTAAACAATCTTGATTTTGATTTTGAATTAATTAATCTTCACCTTAAATACATTCATACCCAAAAGATAATTTTAAGAGTTTATGTGTTGTAATTCATTTCTCTTGATTATTTTTTTTATTGTACTAGCATTTCTAATTGTAAAGTGATTATGGTGTCCCGTTTGTGTACCTGAACAAGGCTTGAATATTGGCAGGGCCGCGGTTGCCCAGCCCGCCCTGCCCTGAATATTGGAAGTGGACTCTTGGGTGAGATTTGTGTAGGCTGCATTAAACTCAGATTAGGTCAGTTCAAATACCTTTCAAATAGGGTTAAATGCATCATATGGTTGTGTTCTTTCATCAATTGCTCAAGGATACTCCATATAAACTCAAGCAAGCGAGTGAAACAGATGCTGGGGTTGTTGTTAGTGTAAGTGACACATTAAATAAATTATATATATATATATATATATATATATATATATATATATATATATATATATATATATATAGGGTTTTTCTGTACCTTTATTGATTTCTTTTCTCACTTTAGATCCATGTGTTTCGTTTCTAAGTGGATCCTTAAAGATGAAGAAATCAACATGACATGTGATGGAACAAAAGGGAAACCCAAACTTGTCAACAACAACCACCACCATCTATGTGAGCCCTAGCTTTGTTGAAGAACACTTTTGACTCCAAGAAAGTATAATTTGTTAATTTATCTCACATTCTTACATACTCCTTTAACACATCCTTTTCATATGATTCAACCAAAAGAATATTATTAAAGATCATATCCATATGAATAGTGATTATGCTGTAGGATTAGCTACTATCAAGATGCTTGATTGGAAGAGAATTTGGTATCTTTTCTCCTTTTTCCTTGTTTTTGATTGAAATCATATCTTCATATCAATATCGCAGTGGGGAAAGTTTTAACTACTTCTAAATCTAATTCTAAAATCAACCTTTAGACTTGTCTTCAAAATTGTCCAATTTCTCTGATTCAGTGTATTCTACTTCTATGCAACCATTTACCACCTCATTTCCACTCATTGGTGCTTGAATCAAGGTATCTATGTTTTTGGGTTGTTTACTTCCAAAATTTTCATTGGAATGTTTGATGTTTGGCTTAGTTATGATGTCTTTACTTGAGCTCTCACTTGTTTGGCATCGCTTGATGACTAGAAATAGAAACATACTTTTGATTTAAAAGGTACGGATGGAACCATTTAGTAAGTTAAGTGTCGAGTGTGAATCATTTCCAATTCCTTTAGATTCCAAAATTTTAAAAGGTTTTTGGTGCTGGTGGGACGATAGATAAATCAATATTTGTTCACAAATTCTCCCGATTGGATATTATAATCATGAATAACAGGGTCCAAATTCTCTGTAACTAGTGTGTGGTTTGGTTTCCTACAGTCTTCCACATAACTATGCATCTATATGTTTATATGTCTAGCAGAAAGTAATTATCTATCAGTCCTGAGACTAGAACAACCATGTCAAACGATAAGTTTTCCGAGGTAGATCTAATTGGGGGTTATGTCATAACTTCTTTTCAGAGTTTACGTCATGTATCTTAGATGCAATATTTCTATTATAGCTTATTTATGTCGAATCAAATAGTGTTATCGATTATTTTGTGGCCTCTATTTCTTTTTAATTACTGCACAAGGGTAGCCTAGGCCAACCAGCGGATTCGAGAATATATTTTTCTATGATATACGAGAATTTATATAAAATAGTTGAGAATATACATATTTGTATGCATTTAATGTGAAATCATCCTTTGTTATACATTATTGTATACCATGGTAACTTGTTAGGTACTTGATCTTTCCTTCCGTTTGTTATTGAATACTTTTCTCCCATTTTTAGTTTTGGAGATCATTACCTTTCGATGGACAATTGCATTCTGTTCACAGGAAGAATTCAACTCGGACGCCTATTCTGTATAGATCTGTTTTTGGACATTCATAACATTCACAAATCGAACGGCATTAACAAAAGTGCCGTTTAAGATTTTTATATACAAGCATTATGAAATCTTTGTGTTCCTATTTTTTAATGATCTATAAGTTTTTTCAGATTATTTTGCTATAGTTAATGCATACCAAGCAGGTATAGGTTTATCCCAACATTAGATACCCATTATTCATTTGAGGGCTCAATTTGCACCCTTTGGTTATTATTAGGCCTTTTACGGAGCTTAGAAAATATATTCAAGGTACTGCTTACAAAATAAAGCAATGGAACTTCAAATATTAGACCTAATGTATTCCCTCTGCACTTGCTTTCTTTGTTTATTATGAGTTTTAAACTTGAATTTCATGAACTTATTTTGTTGGATTGTCATTGATTACTGAATGGTAGCATGTGCAAAGTGAGTCCAATGAATACATTTTGAATTTTGAAACTAAAAATGTAAGGCGACATTGTGAAAATTTATTGTGCATTAAATGTTTGCACCATCACTTAAATGAGCGCCATGATTTATTTTAACCGTTATTTTAATGTTAGCTAAAATGTAATTATCAATTGAATGTTTTATTATGTTGAATACGCTTTCATATAATTATTGAATTTAATAAAAGAAACTGATGATCTATGTTTTGGGGAGTATTTTTTCTTATTGTATGATAAACTCCTATAATCTGATTATCTCATAAGTAGGAGGTTAGTAACGGATATTGTTATTATCTTTTGGCTTACATTTTAAACACATTTTTCATTTCAGAGAAATTTGATGTCGTACAGGTTACAGAGAAGAAGATATAAGTTGGCAGAAGGATACGGCCGCTGGTCACTTGAAGGTATTCATAACATACGTTTCTCTTCAAGTTCTTACAACCCTTTCAAAACTGATGATTATCGATATAAACATACAATTGTCCGGTGATTTTATCTTTTATGGATCATCTGCTCAACTGTATCGCTATAAATATTCTATGACACACTTGCTTTAACGTATTTTTGTCCATATCTTTAGGGTGGTGCTAAGAAAGTCATCATTTCCCACCCAGCAAGGATGCTCCCATGTTCGTTGTGGGTATGAATGAGAAGGAATACAAATCAGACCTTCACATCGTTTCAAACGCCAGCTGTACCATCAACTGTGTTGCCCCTCTTGCCAAGGTTATTAATGACATATTTGGTATTGTTGAGGGTCTAATGACCGCCGTTCACTCCATCACTGGTAAGTTTTCTCAAAATTTCTTAAAATACATTCTCTATTCAAGTTTTATTAATAGTTTATTGTTGTTCATCTATAATTCAGCTACACAGAAGACTGTTGATGAACCATCAGCAAAGGACTGGAGAGGTGGAAGAACCGCTTCATTCAACATCATTCCTAGCAGCAACATTGGTGCTGCCAATGTATTTACAATTTTGCCATTCAAGTTTCAAATTTAGTCACGGATTTTGATACATTTTTTTTCGAATTTAATAGGCTGTGGGAAAAATCCTCCCATCATTGAACTGAAAGTTAACCGAAATGTCATTCTGTTTCCCAACTGTTGATGTCTCTATTGTTGATCTGACCGTTAGATTGGAAAAGTCTGCCACCTATGATGAAATCAAAGCTGGCATCAAGTAACCAACTTTATTTGATATTTGTTTAGCTTTATAGATAATACTTATAATTTTGTTTGTGGGTATGTGTTTTTAGGGAGGAATCCGAAGGAAAGATGAAGGGTATTTTGGGTTACACTGAAGATGACGTAGTGTCCACAGACTTTGTGGGTGACAACAGGTATGTCTTTGTTTCTTGTGTCTTTATAAAAATGCAATCGAGAGTGACTGAGTTTCTTCAATTGGTATATTTAAGATGCCGGAGAAACTACAATTAGATGAGAAGTTATTGCACATGCAAGCTCTATCTCTTACAATTCAACATCATCAATCGTCTCAGCGATTTGAAGGTTCTTTGTATAGATGGATTGGATCGAACAGTTCTTGCCGCCACAGTAACCCCGTCTCGAATCCAACCTCAACTAACCCCAAACAGCAAAAACAGGTCACTTCATTTATCTCCTTTTTTGCTTTTTTACTGGGTTTACTTTGGTTATTTAATTTGTTTAATTTGGTGAAAAAGCGTGAGGGAAAAAGCGAATTTGTAATTGTTTTAGCAATTCTTTTAGTTTCATTGAACGAAATTCTAACCTCCATTTCGGTTTGATAATTGATTCCACTTAGTTTAGGGTTGAATGCACAGATAAACATCACACTTTCACCATTTTCCTGTATCACGTGCTTCCAAGGCAGCTACTTTTGTTGGTTCGTTAGTACTGAAAGTAATTTGAAATCTGGACATGTAAATCAGTCTAAAAGAACAAGTAATTAATGGTATGGATATTGGTGGAGCGGACAAAGATAAACTATTTCAAGATTATAGACAAAGTTCATTCAAGAAACCAAATGATTCAAGACAGATAAAAAATCCGTATATTCCTTCAAGAAAGCCGCCCCAAATCACTCAAAGTCCTGTTGTATTAAAAAACTTCCTTCAAGAAAAACAAGTGTCACCACACGTTATTAAGATACATCAGTGGAACGTATTTTACGGGAGGTGACCAATGACAAGTTTTGGCAACATCTAGGTTTTTATTTTTTTACCACTTTTTACTGTATATTGTTTATTTCAAGTTTTCAATACTGAAACGACTCTTATGTGCTCAAATTATACATCTTTTTAGGGCCTTGAAAGGATAACCAATGCAATGAGGATATAGTGTTTATGTTGTTTGAAATACATTACCCAAAAGTGGATACAAACCGGAATCTTTAAATAATGAGATCAAGAAGAAAGAAAAAGAACAATGAATAACACTTTTGGATGAAGCATTATTAATCGATCCAAGAAAACATGACGCATTGTGGTGTATGGACAATGCACAAACCTCTCATGCTTTTCTGACTCCGGATAAAGATGTAGCCAAGGACTACTTTGACTCCGCTTATACTTACTTTCACCAAGTTCTCGAAGAAGTACTCATGTTAAAAATTTGCTTGATTACCAAATAAAAGGCTGGGCCACCCACCCATCTGATCCGACCCACTTAAAAGGCTGGGCCACCCACCCATCTGATCCGACCCGAGCGTAGCTCGGCTACACACTAGTTTATACGAAAGGATATCTACATCCATCTATAAAAAACCCCCTTTTTGTTTCTGCTTCTCGCATTCACATCTACACAAGTTCTCAAATCTCAAGACGCCACATCATTTAACTTTTGAACGACGCCATTTATACCAACGGATATCTGCACCGCTTCACCTTCAACTACCCCCACATCCTGTTTAGTCTTTACATTCCTCTCTTTTCTTGTTACGCTCCTCTTCATCCTTTTCGTTTCTTCAGGTGCTTCCTCCGTGCTGTTTGTAAATTTCATGTACGATTTTTTTATTTGTTTATCTCCCGTTCTTATTAAAGGGAATTACTTCTTTAGGGTAAAAGGCTGAAGGCCGTGACTCATCTCCAACGCTCTCTCTTCCACTCAGATGCTGGGACAGCTACTCCAACACACCTGACACCACCACTCAGATGTTGGGATTTTACTTGATTTCTTGTTGGCCTTTGTCTCTGTAGACCGATTTAAGAAGGTATTTGTTTTTCAGATTTTATCTTGGATAATCGTTGATGGTTGTTCGATTGAATTTGGCAGATGCAGATAATCCATGTGAGGGTTTGCCGATTTCAAGAACCCTAGGATGTCTTTGTAGGTTTTTCGGTTCTAAATCTTGGTGATTCTATCTAGGGTTTCAATCATTCTAATTTATTGCTTCAGGGTTATGATCGTGAAAGCCAATTTGAAATCATCACGCTTCTTCTAAATACTCTTTCTTTCTCCTTCATAACTTTGAGTATTTAACACCCATCTGAAGAAGTTCATCAGGTCACATGTATCTATTTCTTTAATTCCTATCCTCCAAACTCTTCTTAAAATTGGCAATTTGCTGTAATTTTTCAGATCTCAATCCACTAAAACCTTTCGGTTCACAAGGTGAAGGGGGGTCTTGATCTTAGAAGGACTTTTGTTGTTCAACTCAAGACTTATACTTATTTGGTTGTATTCTTTCTTTATCTTTTACATTGAATTTTATTATGTTAGATTTAGCATATGGGGAAATTAACACTGAAGTACGCCTCCAAGGTGCTCATCTTGCCCATTTTTATTTTTTATTCTGTGTTTCCATGCATGCATATGTTTGAACTCTAATGATGTTACATTTTCTTTGTACAGTCTGAGGTTGAGGTCTTTCATGCACATAAATCTTCTAGATTCTGGTAAAAGCAAGTGGCCAGTAACAAAATTTCTTAATATAAGTTGTATTATTAATAAAATCCTGTGTCTAGGATACAAAATTTTGATTTTACAGCCATTGTATATCACGTAGTGGTTGGTCTGTGTTGATTCTTGGTTGTCATCATAACAGAGGTTCGCTTGATACTGATATTATTTGTCCACTTTTTTTGATAGGTTGCTTGTGAAATCTGTGGTCTTCATTGTCTTACAACCAATGAGGCAATGGGTGGCGATGCCAAGTGATTAGGCCTTTAATAATGAAACATCTTGAGGCTCATTGTATCCTACTTTAACGGTGAGTTGACTCATGGTTTTCTTTTTTAGGGGTTTTCTGAAAATTCTAAATTAGCGTGTGTGGTGGGCTTGTTTCAGAACGTGCTGATCATCGATAATGTATGGTTTGTTTAGATAGGTTATTGATCGTTTGATAATGTCTTGTGTGTGTTAGATGGTTTTGTTGGTGGTTTGAGTATGTATTTCAGATTCTGTCATTTTTCAGGAGTCTTTATTGAATAAGGATGTTTTAGTCAAATGTCTCTTTGCGTATATGTAAAAGTCCACCTATAATCTTCTATGGTAATTAACACATTTGAAGCTTTGTTTGCTCTTCTCTTTGTCACTATATGTTTAAATTTTGATGTTCTTAATGTTCAGTGATGGCAAGTTGATCAATAGAAACTGCGACTTTCCTCTTTCTTCTTTCTAAGAAACGAAGTCATCTTTGAAGGACGAACCCTAATTCATTTCACTTTCTTAATTCCTGATTCTGGATTTAAAAATAGGACATGTTTCTCTTCCTCTCCTCAGGGTTTGTAAGCTTCTTTTTGTTTTGTTATTCTGTAGTCAGTTGCCTCAAGAGTGATGATGATGAAGATGACAAATATAAAAGGAGAAGAGATAGAAACAGTAGTGATGATAGGAAAAGAGATGATAAGAGAGACAGAAACATTAATGGTGATCATATAACAGAAATTATCTTGCAACTTGAAAGGGCATATAACAAGGTACAACTTATATTCTTTCATTTGACATGTTTGTGAGATTGAGTATTCTATGATGAATTTTTGCAGCCTTAATTTCTTGTTGTTGACACTTTAAAACATATTTAATCCTTTGTTTTTATTCAGGTTTCTTTGATAGACAAAAGGGTGCGAAGGTCGTTTTGCACTAAGAAAAGCCAAGTTTCAGGTTAAATCTTATCATATATTACTATTTATAATTTTAACCAATATACTTTTACTCTCCTAACCTGATTTCGATTCTGTCACATAATCACTGTGTAATTTTTTTCTGCTTGTTTTATTTTGGAATCGAGATTTCTGATATATCCACAACTTCTCCTTAGTTTTCTTCTATTCCTGACTCTTACAACTTGGAATAGTGATTTTTCTTTAACTATTTTTGACTTATGCTTCTTGATCATTCTAACTAGGTTTTGTTTTCGTTCTATTTTCTTTCTCCTAGGTTGATTCTAGATTGGTCAAGAATTTGGTAACAACGTGAAGGTGAATTTGAAATCATCTCCCTTAAATACTATTTTCTTTCCCTTGATAACTTTGAGTAATTCCACACTGATTTGAAGAAGTTCATCTGGTCACATGTATATATTTATAAATCATCTCGCTTCCTCTAAATACTCTTTTCTTTTCTATATAAGAAAACATGAAATTCATCAGGTCACATGTATCGTGTTTTTCCCACAACTTGTTATGATTTTTATGTTTGTTGGGTTATTTAAACGACTCCTCTATGTGATTTATTTATCACAATTTTTATGGTCTTTTTTCTATATTCTTCATCATCTCCAAATGATTTTCCTTTTCTTTGATTGACTGAGACACTGATTTGCCAAAAAACACCCAACAAACATTGAAAGAAACCCTGACATAAGTTTCCAAGAACTTGAGGCTTAGGTGGAGGCTTGAACTCCATACTCAATGTTGATAAATTGAGAGGTCAATAATGGAAGTAGCAATTAACTTATCTCATATGGTTGTATTTTTTTATTTTTAATTCATATTTTTACACAATGATTTGCTAATTTTTGTTAAAATTATCTTCTTGTACAGGAGCAACACCTACGTTGATTTTGGGACAAAGGTGAGTCTAGATTGAAATTGTTGGGACTTTGCAAAATATAGGCTTTTGGGAGAAACAGAAGGGTTAAACTATATGTTGGATTCATGATTATTGTTCTACTTCTACTTTGATTTATTTAGGAGCTTTAGTATCTAAGTTTTCATAACAGGGTAATAGAGTAAGATGAGCATGCTGCAAGCAAAGTACAACAACCGGTCAATGAAATCTGTATTGACATTAGGGTTTCCAGCTTCATCCCCTCTCACCACTTTATGTGTATTCATATTAACGCAAGTGACATCCCATAAAAACAAGATTTTCAAGCTGCCATGAAGCTGGCATAAGTAATACTTTCAAATACAGATTTTATTAATTTTGCTATTATTCTCTGCAACCTTATTGGGTTCTTGGGTTTTCTTATTCTAACAGGGGAGAAGATAAGCATCCTTTATGGTTTACTTTCAAATCATGTTCTTATATTTGGCTAAATAATAATATTTAGTTGCTATTATGATCATGGTTGCTTTTTTGGGTTCTAAGTATTTCTTCATGATTATGTTGCAGATTTGATCTTTATTGCTATATATATATATATATATATATATATATATATATATATATATATATATATATATATATATATATATATATATATATATATATATATATATATTCTAATGTGAAACTGCATCCTCTTATTAGTTGAATTTGGCTTATCTATTGCTTACCTATTTGCCTTACTGTAAGTCACATTAATTTGAAAATAAACAAAATTTCATTTTTGTAGGGTTTTTCTGTACCTTTATTGATATTTTTTCTCACTTTAGATCCATATATCTGATTTCTAAATGGATCTTCAAAGATGAAGAAATCAACATAACTCACTTTTTTGCTCATTATGGTGTTGTGTTGTTCTATTAAACTGCATCAGAGCTACTGTCTCCATTTATGATCATATATAAATACCCGTAGAAAGTATAATTCGTTCAACTAACCTGTTACTTTATCTTATGCATATTTGTGTTTTCTGTAGGAATAGCTAGGGCAAGAAAAGCGACTATCAGGATGCTTGATTGGAAGAGAATTTGGTATCTATTCTCTTTTTTCCTTCTTTATTTAAATCTTTGAATCTGGTGTAATCATATCTTCATATTAATATCCAAATGGGGGTTTCTTTTCAAAGCTTTAACTATTTTTTCAATCAACATCAAGAAACCCTGGAGCATAGATATATCGTTTTGCTGTGGGATACGCTTATGCAGATGATAATTGCCTTTTCATGCTTAATTTCTACTTAAATTGTCCATATTGGTATTAGACTTTCTATGATAGAAAGTTTCTTATCTCAGTAGTGGTAGGGTCTGGGATATCTCAACATCAATAGTCAAGCCTCTTTGCCAAAAGAAAATGTAAAATCTAAGTTTTAATTTCTAATACAAATGCATTTTTTTTTTTAAGATCAATTTTGTTTTTATTAGTTTCTTACATGTGTCCCTTTAAGATGAAGTTGTTGGATTTTGTAGGTTCTCCCAAGAAGCGACAAATCAAGTTTTGTAAGTGGCTACAAATAATGGGAGGTGCATCTGCTGTCTTATTACTCTCTATTGTTTTTTTTTCTGTTATCATCATCTATAATGAAATATGAACAACAAAAATGAATACGAGCTTATAGGACAAAAAATGCAAGTTTTTGTTACTCTGCATAGGTTATCGTATATAGGGACAAAAGAACATTTGTCCTAACCGGAACAAAACTCAAGAAGATGTATCACAAGAACTAAGATTCAACTTAGGAATGAAAACATATTGCAAGCAAATGTTGATAGGAGGAAATTATGACTTAGTCAACAACACTACAATGTCTGAACCGAATCAGGATTATTATATGCTGGTACCTAGACATGGTATCTTGCTTTGACTTTTGAGGTAAAAATGCATTTTAACTTTATTTCAAGATTAAAATTTGAAGAATGTATTTATATTTACCATAGTACTTCTTTGGCATTGCTTGATGGCTAGAAATGTCCTTCAACAAAGTTGGCACACGTATTTTTTTTAAAGGATTAAATGCAAGAAATACAAACATACTTTTGTTTATTTGGCCCATGTATTTTTTTTAAAGGACTAAATGCAAGAAATACAAACATACTTTTGTTTATTTGTGTATTTGTATGCATATATAGGGTGCTTTCAATTTGAAGTTATCCTTTGTTATGCAATATTGTATGACGTGATAACTTGTTAGGTACTTGACGTATGTTCTATCTCTCCCATTTTTGGTTTTGTTTTACTCCTAAGGAGATCAATACATTTCAGGGTCTGTTTGTTTCTCTTATCAGAACAACCACTATTAATTATGTGTTTGCTGTTATGAAGGTATAAAAAATAGCAATCTACTTTTATTTTATTAAGGGGTTTACTTTGAACTTTGTGTCTTGTTGCATTTTGTTGCAGATGTTGACAGGAAGAATTCAATTATAGTTATTAAGGTCAGCTACTACCAATTCAAAATTATCGTGGTGTCTCTTTTTGACTTTAGGGACTCAATGGGGAAAATATTTAATCCGATTGGCTTTACATGAAAGTTTTTTTTTAAGTGCATTTTCTGCAACTTTTTGTTCTTTAGATGGTCTTTGCAGTTATTACTCTCTTTAGTTATTCATTCTATTATCATCATCTATAATGAAATATGAACAACAAAAATGAATACGAGGTTATAGGACAAAAATTGCAAGTTTTTATCACTCTGCATAGGACAAAACATCCTTTGCAATGTCTCCAATCCAAAGATTGTTCTTGAACTACTCACAACTTTATTAGACAATCCAACTGATGACAGTGTGGAGGTTGCTGTTACAAAAGGTGGATCAATTCTTCAGGATTTATCTCCTTTAGTGAGTTAATTTATTGTATTTTCTTTTACTTTTCAAGAGTACAAACATATTAAGTCAAAACCCAACTCTTGGATACAAACTCCATTTCATTATTTACATTAACCAAGTTACCATTGTTTCTTGTTGTTGACACTTTAAAACATATTTAATCCTCTGGTTTTATTGATAGACAAAAAGGTTGCAAAGGTCTTTTGTGTCTGTGGTAGGTATGGGGAAAGGAAGCAAAAACCAGACTAGTCAAGATAACCAAGATGCTTATCTGTCACAATTATAGCAACATTCTGTCGGCTTCTTAATATTGCTTCTTCAAGTGTACTGGAAATTCTTTCTAAAGAGTAGATTCTTAATCCCTAGATTCTTTCATCTTTAACCATGAAATCAACAACTATACATAAACTCTCTCATTTGTGAATCTATTAATTAAACAATATTAGATATGAATTTCACTTGATGCCATTTTGAAGTATTAGGCAAAGTTTTTCACATGTTATATACTGAAATTACAGATTAGGACCACCCCTTGTTGAAGAATTGTTATACTTGATGTCAACAGCCCATATGGAAGGGTCTAGATTAGAATCTTCCTAACTTGATATCTCTCATTCTTATTTTATTTGCATTTCAATTTTGACGTTAACATTTTTAAAACTTGTGTAGGTTCCCATACAATGGATACAATTACCAAGGAGTAGTCTTTAGTATTATCATCAGTTGTAAGGTCTTCATATATACCACATCAACTATCATTCATTAGTGCCTTTTTTGTATGCAATTTTGAATAGTAATCATTTTGTTGCAGGTCACAGTGGTAGCTTTAAGCAGTTTTAGTCTTTGAGGCACTTAACCTTCTATCAATGATCCTCTCTTGAGTATAGTCTGTATGTATGCTTTATTTATTTTTCAATATTTTATGCATGAATGAGGTTTGCATAGTATTTATCTGGTTTTTTAAGACGGCATTGACTAGTATTGATTATAAAGTAACTGTTGTATTGGTAGTATCAGCACCTGTTCATGAAACTCTATGTGCAATGAACAACATGACTTGGTCAACTTATTTAAATAAAAAAGAAATAGCACTTGGTCAAAGGCTTGAGGCTCTTATTGCTGGTGAAAGGTGGCTTTTGGGCAAACAAACTCACAAGATCATGTTCCATCGTGTTTTATATGTTGCCAGGTCAGCAAGTGGTTTTGACCATTGTCCAGGTGTACATTGCTTGTTTTAGAGTCATTTAGAGTGGAAATTGCTCTTCTTCTGAATCTATTCTTTTAAAGCAGAGAAATGTTGGCTTTAGTGACACAATGTTTATATCATAATGAAGGTATGCATTTACTTAATTACCCCTCATTGTTTATATCATAGTACATAATACATTTTCAACTTTTTTTTAATCTCTTTTCCCATGTACAGGTAATGTCATTAGTGACACAATGCTCACAAATATCATCATCGAGCTTAATGAGACTGTTGGTCATAAGCTCCTCAAAATCAAAGTGGAGCCTGGACAGGAGGTATTCACACACACATATATAAATGATATTTACTAAGTGCCCCATGGCATGGCGTGACCTATTTGAAATGAATGTTATTTTTCTATTTTGACATTGTACTTTTAGGAACTTTAATTTGAGTGGTGTTTTCTTGATGAATTAATAAGTTTTGAGATTCAGTTTGTGGATTAGCATCATGAGAAACATGAACAATGTAGACCGCCTATCTTTACCTACAACTATTGCTCACCCTGATGGTATCCCTTCTGCATCTTCAAATATTACATTTTGGTCTTTTCTAATAACATGAACTTTAGACTTGGAGCCATTAGGGGTAAGCTTGTAATTGTGGCAACTTCAAATCCATGTTATTTGTTCGTTCTTGGAGTCTGAATGTTTGATTCTCGCTAGGTTTGGTGTTTATATCTATGTTCAATATGTTATGATATAGTTGCTATATTATTTAGTATGTTCTCATAGATGTTTGTTTAAGTTGTCATATGAAGTTTGATGGAAAGAAGGCCTGAGGATATGCCATTTGGGAACACGGAACCAAGTGAGATTGTTTCATATTCTGTAAGTTACTTTTATGAAATATTGGGAGATTACACCAACACCAATCCATCATTGTAACTTAATTTACAGTTATGTGGCAGGATCAGGGAGGGAGCATATTGAGACACAAGGCTCTAAAGAAGAAGTAGCAGAGAGAGAGAGAGAGGAAGTAATTGCCCTCAAATGCTCTAGCAGGTAAATGGAGTTCAACTTTCTTCAGGAAATTCCTCAATAACCACATTGGGTCACATGAAACCATTAATCAAAGCCTTCTTACAATATGATCAAGAAATGAGATTAGGACCACCCCTTGTTGAAGAATTGTTATTATACTTGATTTCAGCAGCCCATATGGAATGGAAGGGTCTAGATTAGAATCTTCCTTACACATATTACTTTCAAATCAACTTCTTATATTTGGCTAAATAATAATAATTAATTGCTAATATGATCATGTTGGGTTCTATGGTATTTCTTCATGAATATGTTGCTGATTTGATCTTTATTGTTATATATAGTTTCTAATGTGAAATTGCATCCTCTTTTTAGGCTTACCTATGTTACCTAAATGACATGCACAAGACTAGACTACACATTAGGAAATTGCTGAAGGATACTCCATATTGTTAGTGTAAGTGACACATTTATAGGACTTTTATAATCTCAAACACGCAAGTGAAACAGATGCTGGGGTTGTTGTTAGTGTAAGTGACACATTTATAGGACTTTTATTGATTTCTTTTTTCAGTTTAGATCCATATGTCTGATTTCTAAATGGATCCTCAAAGATGAAGAAATCCACATGACTTGTGATTGAATGTGAATTGTGTGATCAGATTGAGTCATGTTAGTGTTCCATGTTTATTTTGACTTAGATGAATAGAATCTACTTTCTTAGCTCAATTATCTTCATTAGAAAAAATTTGCAACAATATTGTTTTAAAAAATTTATAAGACTAGAAGAAGGAACTTCAACTCTCAACTTGCAGGGGAAAATTTAATATAGTTTCTCATTTACCCATTACTTACAAACTGAGGAATTTATGGTCACTCCTCGTGTCTGTTTTGCCTTACATTTAAGTAACTCACTTTTTTGCTCATTTGGTCATTATGGTGTTGTGTTGTTCTATTAAACTGTATCAGACCTATTGTCTCCATTTATGATCAAATATTTTCTTTGGGATGAAGAGGAATGCAACATTTAACTCCAAGAAAGTATAATTGGTTTAACCCATTAATTTATCTCTCTCATTCTCACATACTCCTTTAACCCATCCTTTTTATAAGATGCAACCAAAAGAATATTATTAGAGAGCATATGAATAGTGATTATGCATATTTTTTTTTCTGTAGGAATAGCTACCATCAAGATGCTTGATTGGAAGAGAATTTGGTATCTTTTCTCCTTTTACTTGTTTATTAAATTTTTTTATCACCCTGGAACATAAGATATATTGTTTTGCTATGGGATACGATTATGCAGATGATAATTGCCTTGTGTTATTACTGCATCCTTCAAAATAGTTCTTTTTTGGTCTCCTAGTTTGCCTTTGACTCAACACAACCATTGAAGATTCAGGCAGATATGGATATGAGATGCTTTTAGTTTGATTGAGTTCTTTGTGGTAAGGTGTCTCATGTTTAATTTTTCTTTTTGGTAAATATAAATCTCGATACTAATTTCTAATTTCTGTAGGATGATATGCTCTTAGTGTGATGGAGTTCATCCATCTCTTGCTTCTTTCATCTTATTTCTTCCAACAAACACATACATACGTTGAAGCTAGCACAACAGTAACTCTGAGAATTCACAATTGATGACTCTAATAAGGATGTGTATTAATAGGATTTATTTGTTGAGGATGGAATGAAAACACAAAAAAAATACTTTTAGCATGAAATGTGTATGTGTGCACTCTGCATGCTTGTTTCTTCTTTCATGGATAAATGAAATCGTTGGTTTTGATTCCTTTTGTAGGTTTCCATATGGTTGTATGAATGCGGTTGGTTTCCTGATTTCCAAGATTGGTAGCGTTAGTTAAAAAATGTGGGATAAAGACGTAATTCTACACAATTCCTATTTTGATTGTAGTGATGCTAATGTGGAATTTTTCTTATCTTTTTTTTGAATGTTGTATCTAGGATGGATAAGAAAGTTACAAACTTTAGGGGTTGTTAGTAACTTGTATTGACATAAAGTTTATATAACCCTTTGTTTTCATATTAAAATAGAAACATCCGATGTACCCGAAGGCATCTGCTCAAAGGAAACATCACTTGAAGGTCTTAAGCTTGCCATTTCATAATTAGCAAAGACAAAGAACATATGAAGGTGAGTTTTTTTGTTTTTCTTTTGTAAACTATTCATGGTTTGTTTTCTGATAGGGTGTCCATAGATGACTGAATACTTGGGGATGCTAATTTATCTGAATTTCTCCATGTTTGGCCAGGTTTGATCTTGAAGGAGTTAAAAAAACATCAAAGTGTTGGTAAAGAACTTTGATTTGATCTTTGAGATGATTATTGATTAAAGGAGGAAGATGAGTGGCAATTAAACTTAGATTTTGTTTGTAGTTTTTGTTGCAGCTTAAAGAAGACAGATTCGAAAACACCATTCACAATGATTTATATTTGGCTTCGTCATCGTTATCTACCGGTTATAGCATTGCACTTTAAATTTTACTCATATGAGCAAATTACTTTCAACTTTCACCGGACCAATTACCCAAATGTTGCTATAATCGGGAATGTTGACAAAGTACATTCCTATAATCAGAAGGAAACTAAGAGCATGTTTAAGATTTCTGTTTATTACAGGGCCTTTGATGTTCATGCATGTAGCTACCAATAACAACCGTCTTACAAGATTTATAGAAATTCTCAAAGAACCCCTGTTGCCATCTCAATTATAACTGGTTCTGCACCCTTTCAACCGATTAATCAGAGCTTAGGTTAATTACTAAATTTAGGTTTGCATTAGGTCAACGATGAAAATGGATTACGGCATTAAAGACTTTTGTATCGCTCAAAGCAATGGAAGGCTCTTTTGAAAGACGGTTCGACTTGTAATAAATGTCGGTGATGTTATTTAACGATGTGTCTGTGCCTAACGAATCACTTTTTTTATGGATCGATACAGAAAGTGGTGAGTATTATGAATTTAATGTTGATTTTGGTCGGATTTGAACAAGACTGAATACATGTGTCAAAATATCTCTTTGCTCTCTTTATAGAAAGACGCCGTTTCCAAGATTAGTTATGTTATGGTTATCACCATTTTATGAGTTCTTACAAGGATCTGTTGCAAAAGTTACACCAACATTAATTTATTTGCATCAATTAATATAAAGGGAATTGATTTTTTCATAACTATTTTGACCCTCTCTTGAAAACTACTAAATGTTGTTCATGTCACTTTGCACCATCTTCGTTTAACTTTCATATATGATGTTCAGGATCAGACAAGGCTGCAAGCACAGGCTGTTGGTGTTGCAAACTCACATATGATGACTTGGCAGTTTTTGGATGAAACATGGTATGTGTGCTTTGTTATATTTGTTAGCATGTTGTGCAATATTCTGCTTCTAGGTGTTATATAGTAAATAAATATCTTTTTGTATCCTTTGATTATGTCTGGTTAGATGTTCACAATTTCCTACTTTTGTTTCCCACTAAAGTTTTGTGCTTGATTTAGACTCATATATGTTATATTAGAGAAGACAGAAGCTATCACAGCAATCATTCGTCCATTATTCATGTCTTTTGCACTTGGAAGAGATCAAGAGCAAGCCCTTGTCCCACCTTTTTGGGTGAGACAAAAATTAAAGATTTTGTCCCATTCACATTACCCTTGGTCTAAGTATATATTCTTCCTGTGTAACAAAAGTGGCCTTAGGGAAAATAAGAGACTTAAGGGCAGTTTTTTTTTTGGCTTGATGTTGGGTACAATGGCTTAATGAGTTAAGCCTAAAAAAAACCCTGATTTATTATGAAACTGGTTTTTGGAATGTAACAATAAAATGGTAGTTAATCTCATTCGAACATTCAATTCAGTCTTATAAAGAAATAGAAAATAGGTATATGTATACAATGTTTTATCCAGACAGACATCGGTACTCCTTTAGCCACTTTACCCATGCATGACTTGATATGGAAAACAAAAGAAAGAAACAGTCCCTTCAAATAATGAAATAACACTGTAGTCAACTAAGAATATTCTAAAATAAGAAGCAATTAATTTTATCATTTTTAGGAGCAAAACTCGATAGATCTTCTACGATAATGGATCTAAACATGGTTAAAAGTTGATGTTGTGTACATCTGCTCATGTTTTGCTTGTAGTTTGTCTAAAATAAGTGATCAGTTGTGAGTTTAGTTGTATTCTGCTGGACATTTGTTCCAATATCATCTTGGTTTTGCCAGTTTTCTAATCGAAAAGGGTTACATTAAGGTGTAGGTGGTGGTGTTCCTCCTCTCCATGGAGGTTAAACATCTCCCGTTTCTTACAACTTTACTAATACTCTTGCTGCTTTTGATATGCAAATTTGTGATTTCGATTTGACGTCTTTTTGTTAATATTTTTCAGATCTTGGTTTTAGCTATAACTTCATATTAGATGGAACCTTAGCTTTTATCCACATCTCAAGTAAATGAGAAAGCAACCACGAACGAACGAACAGGTGTTAAGCAGATGTTGAATTTCTTGTAGATGCCTCTTTGGTAAGGCATTTACTTTCTTTAATAAATGTTCCCAATATAGAAGATATTGGTTAGTTCTGGAAAAAAATTATATGATAGGAGTGATAAAAAAACGAAGAATACAATCAAATAAATTTTTATTATCTTTTCAAAATTTTCAGGGAATTAAAGTGTTTTCACTTGGATATTTTGAGACGGGTGCCATTCTGTTGGTAAGGGAATTTTTTTAACTATTTTATCATTGACTTATACGGGTTTCCCGTAGATTTTGATATTGTCTTGGTTGAAAAGCCTATAATTATTAAAGCATCTTCACCTTCTTTGAAATTAGGGTTCAAGGTTTTGCAGGGCCAATCTATTTCTATAATTTTCCAAAAGTTTCTCCTTTATTGATTTGCTTCTTCTTTTCTTATTCTTAATTTTTTTTAAAGAATTCTTCATGCATTTTGTCTTCATTATTTTCCGACAGTTAAACAATCTTGATTTTGATTTTGAATTAATTAATCTTCACCTTAAATACATTCATACCCAAAAGATAATTTTAAGAGTTTATGTGTTGTAATTCATTTCTCTTGATTATTTTTTTTATTGTACTAGCATTTCTAATTGTAAAGTGATTATGGTGTCCCGTTTGTGTACCTGAACAAGGCTTGAATATTGGCAGGGCCGCGGTTGCCCAGCCCGCCCTGCCCTGAATATTGGAAGTGGACTCTTGGGTGAGATTTGTGTAGGCTGCATTAAACTCAGATTAGGTCAGTTCAAATACCTTTCAAATAGGGTTAAATGCATCATATGGTTGTGTTCTTTCATCAATTGCTCAAGGATACTCCATATAAACTCAAGCAAGCGAGTGAAACAGATGCTGGGGTTGTTGTTAGTGTAAGTGACACATTAAATAAATTATATATATATATATATATATATATATATATATATATATATATATATATATATATATATATATAGGGTTTTTCTGTACCTTTATTGATTTCTTTTCTCACTTTAGATCCATGTGTTTCGTTTCTAAGTGGATCCTTAAAGATGAAGAAATCAACATGACATGTGATGGAACAAAAGGGAAACCCAAACTTGTCAACAACAACCACCACCATCTATGTGAGCCCTAGCTTTGTTGAAGAACACTTTTGACTCCAAGAAAGTATAATTTGTTAATTTATCTCACATTCTTACATACTCCTTTAACACATCCTTTTCATATGATTCAACCAAAAGAATATTATTAAAGATCATATCCATATGAATAGTGATTATGCTGTAGGATTAGCTACTATCAAGATGCTTGATTGGAAGAGAATTTGGTATCTTTTCTCCTTTTTCCTTGTTTTTGATTGAAATCATATCTTCATATCAATATCGCAGTGGGGAAAGTTTTAACTACTTCTAAATCTAATTCTAAAATCAACCTTTAGACTTGTCTTCAAAATTGTCCAATTTCTCTGATTCAGTGTATTCTACTTCTATGCAACCATTTACCACCTCATTTCCACTCATTGGTGCTTGAATCAAGGTATCTATGTTTTTGGGTTGTTTACTTCCAAAATTTTCATTGGAATGTTTGATGTTTGGCTTAGTTATGATGTCTTTACTTGAGCTCTCACTTGTTTGGCATCGCTTGATGACTAGAAATAGAAACATACTTTTGATTTAAAAGGTACGGATGGAACCATTTAGTAAGTTAAGTGTCGAGTGTGAATCATTTCCAATTCCTTTAGATTCCAAAATTTTAAAAGGTTTTTGGTGCTGGTGGGACGATAGATAAATCAATATTTGTTCACAAATTCTCCCGATTGGATATTATAATCATGAATAACAGGGTCCAAATTCTCTGTAACTAGTGTGTGGTTTGGTTTCCTACAGTCTTCCACATAACTATGCATCTATATGTTTATATGTCTAGCAGAAAGTAATTATCTATCAGTCCTGAGACTAGAACAACCATGTCAAACGATAAGTTTTCCGAGGTAGATCTAATTGGGGGTTATGTCATAACTTCTTTTCAGAGTTTACGTCATGTATCTTAGATGCAATATTTCTATTATAGCTTATTTATGTCGAATCAAATAGTGTTATCGATTATTTTGTGGCCTCTATTTCTTTTTAATTACTGCACAAGGGTAGCCTAGGCCAACCAGCGGATTCGAGAATATATTTTTCTATGATATACGAGAATTTATATAAAATAGTTGAGAATATACATATTTGTATGCATTTAATGTGAAATCATCCTTTGTTATACATTATTGTATACCATGGTAACTTGTTAGGTACTTGATCTTTCCTTCCGTTTGTTATTGAATACTTTTCTCCCATTTTTAGTTTTGGAGATCATTACCTTTCGATGGACAATTGCATTCTGTTCACAGGAAGAATTCAACTCGGACGCCTATTCTGTATAGATCTGTTTTTGGACATTCATAACATTCACAAATCGAACGGCATTAACAAAAGTGCCGTTTAAGATTTTTATATACAAGCATTATGAAATCTTTGTGTTCCTATTTTTTAATGATCTATAAGTTTTTTCAGATTATTTTGCTATAGTTAATGCATACCAAGCAGGTATAGGTTTATCCCAACATTAGATACCCATTATTCATTTGAGGGCTCAATTTGCACCCTTTGGTTATTATTAGGCCTTTTACGGAGCTTAGATTCCACAAGTAGTGGCATTTATCTCCCTCCTTGATCAATGTTGTTGATTTTTAGAGAGAAAAGATATGCTTACGGAGTTCAAATTCTATAGGTAGGGTGTAACGACCCAAATTTGTAAAATAAATATGTAAAATAAGTTTTGTGTGATTTAAAGCTTTATGTGCATTTTTATGAGAAGTTATGATTGAAAGGGTAATTTAGTCATTTTTTCGCATAAAGGGTAATTTGGTCATTTGACCAAATGTGGAAATTAATATAAACTTTATTTATGATTTAGGACTAAAATGCAAGAATTATTGTTCCAAGTGGTCAAAATAAGTGCTTGTGTCAAAAGTCTAAAGAATGCAAGCTTAGGGACCAAATTTGCAAAATTTTTATAAATAAAAATAAACATAAATGAGTGAATTATCACTCATTCTCCAGAAGTTGGTAGAGTGATCGAGAGAGAAGAAGAAGAAACGGGAAGAAGAGGAAGAAGGAGAAATTTCATAAGAATTGGAAGAAGGAATTGAAGATTCCTTAGTAATCAAGGTAAGAACTCCACTATTCATCATCTTCTCCATATGAAATCTGGAAATTCGAGTTATGAAGCTCCTGACATGTTTCCAGAAGTTCATCCCCATCAAGTCATGCTAAAACATCAAGTGGATGCACCTAGATTGCAAAGAGTTCTTGGAATTTTAGTTAAATCCTTGGAAGTGGGTTTTGAGCTCAAGAACCCTAGAAATTGGGTTATGAGTTTAAAACTGATTTCAAATGATTTAACAAGTTCAAAGGGTCATAAAGAGTGTATGAAATCAGTTCTACACTTGAAAATCAAACAAAATGGATTTTTGGTTAAAAATGGACATTACGGGAATGTTTTAAGCCTTGGAATGGAATTGTTGATTCCATGGTTTAAAACTATAAGTAAACTGCTATTTTAGGCCTAAAAGAGACTTTAAAATGATTAAGTTACATATTAAGGACTTAATCCTCGGACCAAAGGACCTGCAGCACAAAAATCAGCCAAGGAAAAAGTCCCCAGGAAACACACGAGTCGTGTGTCCCATAGAAGGAAAAACACACGAGTCGTGTCCCCCCTGGAAACTCATTCTGTCCAATTTTGAGTTTGGAACTCGATGCTAGACTTGTCCGATCGACCCGTAACTCATACCATAGCCTTAAAATGGTATGAAAACATGTGAAAAATTGTTAAATCAATAATCCGACCTCGCGGAAAATCACTGTAGCAAGCAGTGGCTAAAAATCAAGTAATTGTCCAAACTTGATTTTTGAGATTTTAGCTAGTTGTGTCCGATAGACTTCAAACTTGAAACACAAGTCTAAAATGGCATAAGACTTCAAGGGAAGTTGTCGGGATTGAAATACGACCCCTCGAGAGTACTGTAGTGCAATACGTATAATATACGATTTAACTAAAGTTGGTCATTCAAGAGTTATACAATTGTTTTGACCATTAATGGTATAATAAGGACTCTAACATGTTATAGAGTCAATTAGAATGTAAATAATGTATCATATATCATATATAGGTACAAGTCAAGTAATTGGACATCGAAAGGGTAAAGAACCGAGGAACGTCTAAACGACCTATCAAGAGTTATAAGGTGAGTACATGTAGTACTTTTACCCATTCTGGGGTACATGGCAAGTAAGTATTTTTAAGATTTCTTATAAAATCTTATATGTGAAATTATATGCAAGAGTTTTTATCTCTAACTTATTTGTGAAATTATAATGTTATAATATTGAAGCTATGTTTTGGTCTATGAACCAATCATGTGAAAGTATATATATTTTGAATACAAGTTATATATGTTTGAAAGTATGTATAGACATATAGCCACAATATGTTTATGAAGTATGTTTCAGTTACAAATAGTATATGTTTTTAAGTATGAAATGGCATATAGCCATAAGATATTTGGAAAATATGATTTGTCATTAAGCCTAAAATATTATATAGATATGTTTTAAACTTTTGGTTTGTGTGAAATGAAAGTTATAAATTTGGCATCTAGCCATAAAGATAGAAAGTAATGAAGTTTGGCGCTTAGCCACAAGTTGTATGTATGTAAGTAATGTTCAAGCAAGCAGAAAATGTTTTGTATGACTGGTAATTGTAGCAAGCAGCGTTAGTAAGGGAACTATGTTCCAACCTTCCCGGGTTAGGTAAGGGATCTACTGGGGGCAAGCCCCATCGCGAAGTAGATCGCCTCAGCACTTCTATGGTAAGGATTGATCCGTTCTTTCTAGCCATAGAGACTTGGGGTATCACTTATAGTGATTAAAGCCCTAAGTATAAAAATCCAGCAAGCTTATAAAACCAGTCAAAGAAAGTAAGAACATTGTTATTTTCGTAAAGTATGTCAAAGAATGATTTACTTGAAAAGTAAAGAGTTGTACTATGTTTTTATTATAAAGTTTTGAAAGAATGCAATTACGCATAGGATGATATGAATTGATCTTGAAAGGAATTAAGAAATAGTGGAATGGTAATATCTTGAAACTTTGAAAGATATTATTTTTGTAAAGAAGGTTATGAAATGTTTTCAAAAAGTGAAAAGTATAGCATGATATTTATATAAAGATTTGACAGAAGTTTATGTTATAAGGTTGAGTCTAAAACTCATGTAACTCACGAGACATTATTGTCTTACGTATTCTATTTTATGCCATGTATTCCAGGTTAAATGCTATGCTATAATTGGATGAAGTTTAGCTGGAGTGGAGCCCACATAGCTCCTATTTTGGACTTGAGGTTAAATCCTTACTTGCTTACTATGGTTAGTTTTGATATAGATTTGTACACCCACAGTTTTAAACTTGTAAATAATCGGTTTTTGATAAACCGTATTTTTGAAATTATGAAATTTTATGAAGAACCATAGTATTTGCAAACAGTAGAAATTGGGGTGTCACAAGTTGGTATCAGAGCCATAGTTTAAGCGAATTAGGATTGGCTTGTTCCACTCCTAGGCTTAAACTCATACTATAAGAAAGTCAGTTTATGAAAGTATACTATATGGTGTCTTAATTGATTAAGACATTATGTATTATTTAAAATAAGTGGATAAATAACACTAAGAAGTGTTCAGTTAATGTTTAAAATGAGTAAAGATCTGACCGTTAGGAAAATTATATGATATTTTCCAAAACTGTCTAAATTTATTAGAGACTACGTTTATAAAGTAGTAAGATTTCTATTAGTGATAATATGTATTTATATGGTGCTTTTTGTTAAAGGAACCAGTGTCCCGTGAAACCTTGTGGTAACACCAGAATCAATACGTATAGGTGATTATGGTAATATGGGCCCGTATTATCATAATCACAGGATATGTATTGAGACTGATGGAATCATAAAGGAATTATGGTAATCTGGTGGGTAAGGGTTTTGAAGAAAGTAGTAAGGATAACATAGGAGTTATATGCCTATGTAATAAGAAAAGTAAGATTATAAGTACTAAAAGATAATGCAGTGGATATATACCACTTAGAATGGTAAAGAAAAAGGATATTAATAAGATAATTAATACTTTTTGGACAGATTAAAAGACATTAAAGTATATGCCTGACAAGGCGAGAGGAAGTATGAATAAGATCAACTTAAAGAAGAATTATGGGTATTGATTACCTATATGAGAGTTGTAATACTCTTACATGAAGGATGAAAATTATAAGTAGAATGTATTAAGAATATATGAATTTGTAATAATAAAAGAGTGGTAAAGAAAAGTTTAATGCAAGCAAGTGATGTGAATTGAGCATGACATTGAATTTAAAAATTTTGTTTAAAAAAAAAATGTATGAATAATAAATACATGAAGGAAGCAGAATATCGTTGTATGACGCTAATATTGAAACTATGAGAAAAGCTAAAGATAGAAGATGCCGATTGTAGCAAATAGTGGAAGACTAACTGTCAAGATTGAACAAAGATGATAAATAAAAGTGTCCAAAGAATGGGCAATTGAATAAGTTATAAGTAATGGTGAGTCAAGTAAAAGGACAAGCAGCAGGATAACTGAAGAGTAAATAAAAAAAAAAAAAAAAAGAAGAGTGAAGAATGATCGGTACAAAAGCCCAATAACTTCGTTATGCATAGTCGAAGAGAAAGAAATTCAAGCAAAGCAAGAATATTATGTCTTGTTTATTACAACATAAGCATATGAAGACCATATTGAGGTGGTAAGGTGAATGCTATATTTACATATAGATTTGGAAGTTGTTAGCGTGAATCGGCCTGTAAAAGAAGCAGCATACAAATGAAGATGCACACACCATGATGTGCCCGAACAGAAGTAACGTCACTATAAGTAAATATGAAATTGATGTCTGCAAAGAATATTACTTAATGTAAAGTAGTAGCAGACTGTTACCACTTATAAGTTATGACAAGTCTCGCAATGTGTAAGGCGATTATGGAAATTCTTGGTTATTTCCAAGGAACTTTTCATGACAGAAGTTGGAATTTAATCAAAGTTGGAGCTTGTAGGCTGAAGGTAGAACATGCATCCTAATAAAAATAAATAATAATTCGAGTGGTAAATTATTAATTTATCTCTTAAAAGAAGAATGTTAAAAGTTGTCCCTAGACAAATATAATGTTAAGATATTGGTTATTAGGAATTAAATTCCGCAACCAAATGAAAGAAGTATCAGAAGAAATACCGGTAATAAAATGGGAATACCGACTAAAAGTCTCCAAAGATTTTGAGAAATGATTAGTATATGGCTGGTAAACATGAAATACAAAGAAGTGTATACTTGTCTATACATGTTTATAAATACAAAAGCATGAGCAAGTTATGAGATGTATATATATATATATATATATATATATATATATATATATATATATATATATATATATATATATATATATATATATATATATATATATATATATATATATATATATATATATATATATATATATATATATATATATATATATAATGTGTAAAAAGTATAAAAGTGGTTATGAAATAAGTATTCTAATTAGAATACCATAAAGTGTGGAACAAAAGAATAAACGGTGAATTGGATAAATTATCTCGAAATACAAAAGAATTAAAGATGATGAGAAAATAAAAGATAGCTGTGTGTCACTTAGAGATACACAAGAAGTAAGTTTTATAAGAAATATAAAACATGTACAGTGGTAAAAAAAATGATAATAATAATGTGTTAGGCATGTAGTCCTATAACACATGATGACAATGATAAAAGATGTAAAAGTAAAGAGTAACGAGAGGTAATGGTGATTTAGAGTTATAACGAGAATTCGTCATGGGACGAAAATGTTAAAAATACATAGTTGGGTTCTTAAACCAAAAGAAAACTAAGTATATATATACGTGTATATTGAGCAACTAAGAACTTGTAAGTATATGTCAAGAAGTTAATGAATGTGGTTTGTAAAACATAAATACACCACAAGATAATAATATTATGAAAAGTGAAGTAAGTATGAGAATATGAAGTAAAGTATGCAACATGTATGAAATTCCATAATTGGAAAAAAAAAAAAATTGTATGTTGAACAAAATGAGAAAGACAGGTTTATGCTAATATGTAATAAGTAACTATAATGAGAAAGTAGAAAGATTCAAGATATGTATGAATAGATATGTATAAAATGCAGAGTGGGAAATAACGACAATAATACTTTGTTGTACATGTATGAAAGATAGCAGGGAATGAAAAGAAGTATATAATAAAAACGTCAAGAATAGAGACTAAATAAGTTGACAGACCTAATAGTTCAACTTCAATAGTAAAACTGTATAAGGTTACAAAATCAAATACTATGTATGATGCATAGAAAGAAAACTAATGATGTCTAGCTTTAAAAATAAAAAGTGGTATATCGTTCCAACACTTTTGGAACGAGATATGCAGATTCTTGTGAAAGATATGCTAATTCGGCAAATTCTGTCCCAATCAGGAAAGTAAGAATGTAGAGTGTAACAAGAAGAAGGAAAATACATCCTTTATAGATAATAATGGGACGGTAGTGGGTAATAAAGATAAAGAAGAATAAACTGAAGTGTAAAAGATTTAAAAACAAATGTAAGAGAAATATGATGTTGTAAAACTTCTGTAAAGAAGAAATAATATTGGATTGTCTAGAAAGTAATGAATGAGTAAAGAAATAAGAAGAAAAGAAGGGTGAAAATAAATAAGCAGTATTAAATAAAGCTGAAAAGATTGCTTGAGAAAAATTGTCCATTAAGGGACAATAATTTACACAAGGAAAAGAGTTAGGTGTATTTATAAATTGTAAAAAAAAAAAAAAATCGAGATATATATAAATATGTTGAATGATATTGAAACTTTTATAAGTAAAGAATGCGGTGAGTCAAATCTCACATATTTCAGTAAAGATATGAGAAGAATTATAAAGTAGATTGCTATTTATGATAAAAAGTATTGAAGCACGAACCTATTCTGTAAGATAAAGTTTACTAGAGATTGTATATAAATGAAATGATATAAAAAGAAAAGTAATTGGAATGTAGAGTATGAAATATAATGAAAGACTAAAAGGATGAGAAAACAGATAAAATGACCGAAAGGGGTATTTTGGTCCTTTAATAAAAGTAATGTATTTTTCTTATAAGCATTATGAATATTATAAGGACAAGAAAGTAAAATTATCAAAATGATATTTTGGTTAACTGGGAAGATATATAATGTTTTAAAGAGATTATGTTAATCCTCTATAAAGGATTGAAAGCAGGAATTGTTAATAGCTGATTAAAGAATCAAAAGCAACCAAAGAAGGAAAGATTAAAAGATAAAATAATGAAGAATATGTTCATGTATTGGTAATAAGAAAGTACCTATTAGGTACCAACTTAGCGCAGAACATGTGAAAAGAAAAGGGAAGTGATCTCCTTAATTTGGTAATGTTACGATGATTCCGAGGACGGAATCCCAATAAGGGGGAGGTAGTTGTAACGACCCAAATTTGTAAAATAAATATGTAAAATAAGTTTTGTGTGATTTAAAGCTTTATGTGCATTTTTATGAGAAGTTATGATTGAAAGGGTAATTTAGTCATTTTTCGCATAAAGGGTAATTTGGTCATTTGACCAAATGTGGAAATTAATATAAACTTTATTTATGATTTAGGACTAAAATGCAAGAATTATTGTTCCAAGTGGTCAAAATAAGTGCTTGTGTCAAAAGTCTAAAGAATGCAAGCTTAGGGACCAAATTTGCAAAATTTTTATAAATAAAAATAAACATAAATGAGTGAATTATCACTCATTCTCCAGAAGTTGGTAGAGTGATCGAGAGAGAAGAAGAAGAAACGGGAAGAAGAGGAAGAAGGAGAAATTTCATAAGAATTGGAAGAAGGAATTGAAGATTCCTTAGTAATCAAGGTAAGAACTCCACTATTCATCATCTTCTCCATATGAAATCTGGAAATTCGAGTTATGAAGCTCCTGACATGTTTCCAGAAGTTCATCCCCATCAAGTCATGCTAAAACATCAAGTGGATGCACCTAGATTGCAAAGAGTTCTTGGAATTTTAGTTAAATCCTTGGAAGTGGGTTTTGAGCTCAAGAACCCTAGAAATTGGGTTATGAGTTTAAAACTGATTTCAAATGATTTAACAAGTTCAAAGGGTCATAAAGAGTGTATGAAATCAGTTCTACACTTGAAAATCAAACAAAATGGATTTTTGGTTAAAAATGGACATTACGGGAATGTTTTAAGCCTTGGAATGGAATTGTTGATTCCATGGTTTAAAACTATAAGTAAACTGCTATTTTAGGCCTAAAAGAGACTTTAAAATGATTAAGTTACATATTAAGGACTTAATCCTCGGACCAAAGGACCTGCAGCACAAAAATCAGCCAAGGAAAAAGTCCCCAGGAAACACACGAGTCGTGTGTCCCATAGAAGGAAAAACACACGAGTCGTGTCCCCCCTGGAAACTCATTCTGTCCAATTTTGAGTTTGGAACTCGATGCTAGACTTGTCCGATCGACCCGTAACTCATACCATAGCCTTAAAATGGTATGAAAACATGTGAAAAATTGTTAAATCAATAATCCGACCTCGCGGAAAATCACTGTAGCAAGCAGTGGCTAAAAATCAAGTAATTGTCCAAACTTGATTTTTGAGATTTTAGCTAGTTGTGTCCGATAGACTTCAAACTTGAAACACAAGTCTAAAATGGCATAAGACTTCAAGGGAAGTTGTCGGGATTGAAATACGACCCCTCGAGAGTACTGTAGTGCAATACGTATAATATACGATTTAACTAAAGTTGGTCATTCAAGAGTTATACAATTGTTTTGACCATTAATGGTATAATAAGGACTCTAACATGTTATAGAGTCAATTAGAATGTAAATAATGTATCATATATCATATATAGGTACAAGTCAAGTAATTGGACATCGAAAGGGTAAAGAACCGAGGAACGTCTAAACGACCTATCAAGAGTTATAAGGTGAGTACATGTAGTACTTTTACCCATTCTGGGGTACATGGCAAGTAAGTATTTTTAAGATTTCTTATAAAATCTTATATGTGAAATTATATGCAAGAGTTTTTATCTCTAACTTATTTGTGAAATTATAATGTTATAATATTGAAGCTATGTTTTGGTCTATGAACCAATCATGTGAAAGTATATATATTTTGAATACAAGTTATATATGTTTGAAAGTATGTATAGACATATAGCCACAATATGTTTATGAAGTATGTTTCAGTTACAAATAGTATATGTTTTTAAGTATGAAATGGCATATAGCCATAAGATATTTGGAAAATATGATTTGTCATTAAGCCTAAAATATTATATAGATATGTTTTAAACTTTTGGTTTGTGTGAAATGAAAGTTATAAATTTGGCATCTAGCCATAAAGATAGAAAGTAATGAAGTTTGGCGCTTAGCCACAAGTTGTATGTATGTAAGTAATGTTCAAGCAAGCAGAAAATGTTTTGTATGACTGGTAATTGTAGCAAGCAGCGTTAGTAGGGGAACTATGTTCCAACCTTCCCGGGTTAGGTAAGGGATCTACTGGGGGCAAGCCCCATCGCGAAGTAGATCGCCTCAGCACTTCTATGGTAAGGATTGATCCGTTCTTTCTAGCCATAGAGACTTGGGGTATCACTTATAGTGATTAAAGCCCTAAGTATAAAAATCCAGCAAGCTTATAAAACCAGTCAAAGAAAGTAAGAACATTGTTATTTTCGTAAAGTATGTCAAAGAATGATTTACTTGAAAAGTAAAGAGTTGTACTATGTTTTTATTATAAAGTTTTGAAAGAATGCAATTACGCATAGGATGATATGAATTGATCTTGAAAGGAATTAAGAAATAGTGGAATGGTAATATCTTGAAACTTTGAAAGATATTATTTTTGTAAAGAAGGTTATGAAATGTTTTCAAAAAGTGAAAAGTATAGCATGATATTTATATAAAGATTTGACAGAAGTTTATGTTATAAGGTTGAGTCTAAAACTCATGTAACTGACGAGACATTATTGTCTTACGTATTCTATTTTATGCCATGTATTCCAGGTTAAATGCTATGCTATAATTGGATGAAGTTTAGCTGGAGTGGAGCCCACATAGCTCCTATTTTGGACTTGAGGTTAAATCCTTACTTGCTTACTATGGTTAGTTTTGATATAGATTTGTACACCCACAGTTTTAAACTTGTAAATAATCGGTTTTTGATAAACCGTATTTTTGAAATTATGAAATTTTATGAAGAACCATAGTATTTGCAAACAGTAGAAATTGGGGTGTCACATAGGGTAACATAATATTACGCACCATTAGGTACATACTTCAAGCTATATCACTAGGTCCCAATGTTCACGGGCTGATATATGCAAGTTGAATCAAAATAAAAAATTGAGCATTTGTACATTTCCAGAAGTTAACCATTTTCTGCAGTAGATTGGAGTAATGGTCACTCCTCCCCCAACACACACACACACACAAAAGATATTATTTTTACCATGTATAATTTATCATCTTGATTTTGCCAAATTTCTAATCGAAAAGGGTTTTACATTAAGGCGGTGGTGTTCCTCCTCACAGATTCTCTTAATGGAGGTCAAACATCAATTTGAACCCTTCCTGTTTCTTACAACTTTACTAATACTCTTGCTGCTTTGATATGCAAATTTCTAACTTCGATTTGTTAATATTTTTCTTGGTTTTTTTTTCAAATCTTGGTTTCGGCTATAACTTCATACTAGATGGAACCATACATTTTATCCACATCTCAAGTAAAAGAAGGCAACCATGAAGAAACAGGTATTATGCAGATGTTGAATTTATTGTAGACACCTCTTTGGTAAGGCATCTCTCCACAATTTACTTTCACAATCAAATGTTCCCAATATAGAAGATATTGGTTACTTTCCCAATATGAAAAAATTTATGTGAAGGGAGTGATAAAAAACGAAGACTATACACTTGATAATCAGAAGGCTAAAACCTAGAAAGTAAATTTATAACATAATGACAAATCAAATAGTGATCCAAGGGTTTACCCTCAAGCATGAACAGGAGGAGGACAACCTGCACCGCCTAGGCATGGTGCTTGACCTGGCTTAGGAAGATCATCCTCTAAAAAATGATAAAATGATAACCCTTGATATAATCAAAATTTACTTTCACAATCAAATGTACCTAATATGGAAGTGATTATGCCATATTGAATATCAGAAAACCTTGATATAATCAAAGGAATTCTTATCATATGATAAAATGATAACCCTTTTCAAATTTTTTAGGGAATTTAAGTGTTTTCACTTGGATCTTTTTAGACGGTGCTATTCTGTTGGTAATGAAATTTTTTGAACTATTTTATAATTGACTTATATGGGTTTCCCATGGATTTTGATCGTGTCATGGTTGAAAAAGCCTATTATTATCAAAGCATCCTCACCTTCTTTGAAATTAAGATTCAAAACTTTCTCCTTTCTTGACCTGCTTCTTCTTTTCTTATTCTTAATTTGTTTTTTTAAAGAATTCCTCATGCTTAATGTCTTCATTATTTTCCGACAGTTAAACAATCTTGATTTTGAGTTATTTAATCTTCACCTTAAATACATTCATACCCAAAAGATTTGGTATAAATTAGTCTTCTTGGTGTGTGCATGATTACCATATATATATATATATATATATATATATATATATATATATATATATATATATATATATATATATATATATATATATTACGCTTAAGCATGTTGTTTACTTTAAATCATCGTAAAGTTAACATCGATTGATTCATGATGGTATTAAGAGCCCTATCTGGCACCAAACTCAGAAGACCAGAAGATCATGATTGTAGTTGGCAAGATGGTTATGCTGTCAAATTATCGTTAAAAGTGGAAGATGGTATTCTTTATCTTAGCTACAAGTAAAATAGGGGCTTCTTTATTAAATAGGATGTAACCTATTTAGACCAAGAACACTCACTTATTACACACACTTAAATAGGATCTATCATATAAGATCGGCACCCCGAACCCCCTAAGTTTGACCAAAAGTCAACGGTCAAAAGTCAAAGTCAACAGCACAGTTAGCGCCGCTAAGTCACCAAGTTAGCGTCGCTAACTATGAATAGATCCAAAAAGTCCATTAAGTTCTTAATCCATTTAGCCAAGGTCTTAATCTCTCCATGGACCTTCTAAACAGTCCAAAATCCATAAAGATCCTAACTTTATCCTCCCAAACATCACCAAACAAGATCAAGAAGAAGATTCAAGTCCAAGGCTAATCAAAATCACATAAAGTTTCACTTACTCTCTAAACCATTCCAAGGGTTCTAAAAAGGACTTTAAGGCATAAAGTTCCGGTCTTTATCCTTTACAAACATAAACAACACTAAAAAAGGACTAACACACACCAATTAAATCCTAAAATTCCATCAAGAACACAAGGATAATCTCAAAAACATAGAAAGGTGGAAATTTTACTCACAATGGTCCAGAAAAATGCAACTAGAAGCAACTTCTAGCATCACCAACATTCTTCTAACATCATCCAAGCATCAAGAAACATTCACAAGAGACCAAAAACACTAAAAACCCATTCACAAGAGCTAGAGAGAGAAAATAACGAGTTTGGAGGCTGAAAGGGAGCAAATGGCGGCTGCCTTAGGGTTCCCAACCTTCAAATACGGCCCAAGCATGAAAATCTAGGGTTTTGGCCCAAAAATAGACATTAGCACCGCTAACCCTAATGTATATCGTGCAATTCCACTTCGAATAGCTGGCAAATAATGACGCGAAGAACGAGATTTAGCAGCACAAGCCACATTAGCGTCGCTAATATGCTCATTAGCGGCGCTAATGGACATTTTCCCCTATTTTTACATAATTTTGCTCCTTAAGCCCCCCGAACTTTGATTCTTTGAAACTCGGAAGTTGATTTCTCGGGATTAGGGTCTTATAATATAACAGACTCTTGGACTATTATTATTATGAGTTAATCTTGAATTATTATGAGTTATGATGCTATATTTGATATTTTAAGTCACCAACAAAAATATACATAGTCTTAAACATTGCTAATAACATAAATGAATCTTAAACATACATAATAACATAAAATATTATTATTATATATAATATTATTGGTGTGGTTCGGTTTTTAAGTGTCGGTTTCTAGGGTAAAACTGTACCGCACCGACTTTGGTCGGTTTTTGTCAAATTAAAAACCTCACTGTCAGTTTTTGTATTGGTTTCAATTTTTTGGTTTTGGTTTTTTGCGGTTTTTTAGATCAGTTCGGTTTTTACTCACCCCTACCAACAGTACGCACATGGGTATTTTGGTCATTTTACTCATCGACATTACGTCAGCTCCTTTGTCTCCCCCACTCTCGCCCATCTAATTGAACTATAAATGTTATTGAAAATGACCAAATTCTCTTGGACCAAATTTTGTTAAAAACAAGAGTAAATTACAGTTGGTCCCTGTGGTTTACCAAAACTAACAGAATGGTCCTAACTATTGGAAAATCACGTTAGGAGTCCCTAAGGTTTCCGAAACACTACAAATCACCTTAGGGACTCCTAACGTGATTTTTCAATAGTTGGGACCATTCTGTTAGTTTTGGTAAACCACATGGACCAAAATTGCAATTTACTCTAAAAACAATGACCAATTTCCCTTGGACCAAATTTTGTTAAAAACAATACACCACAATGAGTCAATAACCAATTTTATAGAGAAGTCAAAAGCAGACTTCCCCCCCCCCCCCCCTCATCATTGTCTTGCTTCACCCTCATTTGCATCGTCTCCGGTTACCTTCTATGAGTCACCTCGAAGCACATGCTTAAATGAATTCCAAATAACACACATAACTGATTTGAATTAATCAATACCAAAGCTACAAACAAACGAATACATCAATCTTAATTTTTTGAATGGTCCGAAACTAAACAAGTAACAAAGCACCAACAGATAACAGTCACTCAAATACAGCCACTTGAAAGTCGTGCCACTCAATTTCTTGACTTATGCAAGACAGGGGCGTCTGAAAATCATAATTTGTATCACAACTAGCAAGCGAGTTGATGCTACATGTGTATATAATTGAGAAAACATGACCAGAAAATCGAGGTTGCAGTCCTTGTTTAGCTATATTTGTGATCTTTGTTTTTTCTCTGTTCTATTTTTCTACTCTATATTGTTTGTTAGCTTCTCACTAGTCTTGTTTATAATAAAATGTTTGTCGTTTTAAATAGAAATTTCCTCTAATATCCAAAATGTAATCTTAAATAAATATTCTTTCCGGGTATATATATATATATATATATATATATATATATATATATATATATATATATATATATATATATATTGATCTTTACACACATATGTTTCATCAAAAAATTATTTTTTAACACACTCTTATATCAAAAATGGATAATATATATCAAAAATGGATGATGCTATATGTACTCTCACACAAAGTTAAGAGGAATACATAAAATATTATGTGTTACGTATAGAATAAGCCATCAAAAATGGTTTTACTTTTGATTAATAAAAACCTGAGTAAACTGCAAATTTGGTCCCTGTGGTTTACAGAAAAATGTAGGTAAGGTCCAAAAAGTTTTCAACTTGCACCATTGGTCCAAAATCGTAAATCTTTTGTGGTTTTGGTCCCTGAAAAAGTTGAAAGGACTAAAATACCCTTTTAATTTCTTTTTTCATTTTTTAATATCTATTTTGATACTTTTTTAAATTAAAAGAAAAAAGAAACCACCCACCCCCACCCTCCCCCCCTCTCTCTCTCTCTCATCTTTTATCGAGTTTATGGGTTCTCTTTGATGTTCCACGTACCAAACATGCTAACCATTTACAAAATTTGTGGCTCTACATTTCCAATTTGTAACCAAACTAGTATTTCGACTGTCCGCGCGATGCTGCGGAAGCCCGGTATATTGAAAAACGCAGCTCGACAATAAAAATTATCTAAGGGACAAAAAATGTAAGTTTAAAATATAATAAAGGACCAAAATCGTAACTTACGAAATACCAATAATATAATTTTATAATAAATAGGATAAAAACAATTAATTCAAAATTAGTTGAGGGAAAAAAATGTAAATATAAAAGTTTGCTATATGAAGAAGCAAAATTGCTATTTTCAAATAGAAGCTTATTTGGATTTTGTATCAAATGCTTTAACAATTATAATATGATCTTAATTTAGTAGTTATGGTTCTGGACAAAGTAATATGAATTGAATAGTAATTATGTGAGGGGAAAGGATTTTGCTAATTAATATATATATATAATAGCAAATGCTCTCTTTAGCATCTAATATAACCTACACCAAATCCTATGCTTTTTCCATTTCATCGGAGCAAAAATGGAGCTCTGTAACAACTTTCTGCAACGCAACTGCTTACATTACTTCTTACACTTCGCCTTTCAATTTCTCCCACGCGGTTGAATTTCTCCTCACCGGAAAACCTTTTTTCTTCTTTCGCCGGCATCACTTTCTCCTTAAACAATAGTTAATTACGAGTCACTGCTCTCTTGCTCGGTACCGGACCAGACTGTTTGCACATCGGAATAAAACAATCGAAAATCAATTGCAATTATGAAGGGTTTCATCACGTATACGAAGGGGATAACTTCGGGAACTAGTTTCTAACTGTTTGATAATTTGTTTGTCGACGAATTAACGCTAATGTAAACAAATTCATCTTACGAGAAATGAAACCCAGAATCGTAACCCAGAATCATTTAGCCCCAAATACTCTGTTTTTTATGCTTCACATGTTTGTACTCTTGGTACTCTGTTCTTAATCTTAATCACAGGCACGTTCTCATCTTCTCACATCAAGCATTCATCCCATATAAGGGAATTTGTGGGTTTACAATGGTGGAGGAAGATCCGGAGGAATTACCAATTACGGGGCTCTATATTATCACTCCTGGAATCAAGAATTCAATGAGGGTAAACCTTATCACTCCCGGAATAAAAAATCCGACTCATCCATCACAACATCTAGAAAACAAAGACGACGCTGGTCAACTGAGTTGCATAGACGATTCGTCAATGCCTAACCGCAACTTGGCGCTTCTTAATTAAAATTGAGAATAATCGTTTTGTTCACATATTTCCAGTTGCGACTCCTAAGCAGATTAGAGTGCTTATGCAACTCGATGGACTTACAAATGACGAAGTCAAAAGCCAGACACCACTTACTCTAAAGGACACGAGAGAGAGAGAGAGAGAGAGAGAGAGAGAGAGAGAGAGAGAGAGAGAGAGAGAGAGAGGTGGGTAGTTTCTTTTTTCTTTTAATTTAAAAAAATATCAAAATAGATATTGAAAAATGAAAAAAGAAATTAAAAGTGCATTTTAGTTATTTCAACTTTTTCAGGGACCAAAACCATAAAAGATTTTCGATTTTGGACCAATGATGCAAGTTGAAAACTTTTTGGACCTTACCCACATTTTTTTATAAACCACATGGACCAAATTTGCAGTTTACTCTAAAAACCTCTTATTGCATTTTGTTCCAAGTTACTTTTAACTATTTCCAGGTAGCTAAGGTTACCCCTTATTTTATTCACACAAAGCGGAGTGTCGATGGGAAAAAGTTGTAAGCCAACACATGCGTCAGTAATGTACAATATTATCCACCCACCTCACTGCCAACATATTTACACATTCTATGAATGCCTCACACGTGCGGTCAATCTCACTTTACCAACCCACAAACCTCCGACGGTCAACCCAAGCGGATTTTCAACCAAATCAGCTCAAGGTATCCCATAAAGATGCGCACTTTCTCCTAGCAAACCCGACCCGCTTCTTCAACAAATCATAAACCACTTCCAACCCTTGTTGCTGGTAGTTCCCCAATAACCCGGCTGGCCCACCCGAATCCGGAAAATATCCACCGTTCATCAGTGTCATACACCCCACTTTCCTTTTCACTTTCCCGTCATCACCGCCGTCTATAAACTCGTAAAAGTAATTCTTCCTGGGCATCACCACACTAGAATTCCCCCCGAAGTGCAATACCATTTGAGGTACAACCCCTTTGCTACCTGGCTGATCCACGTAATAACATGGACTAAGCCCGACCCGGTCTTCAACGGCTCTAGCTCGTTTATAACCCAACTTCATCCATCTGCCAAACTCCGATACCACTGAGTTATAAAAATTTTCGGGTAACATGCTGTAAGTCGTACCGGAATCAACCACCATCCCACCATCCCCTTTTCCGTCAATCTTCTTCATGTTTTCCGGCGCCGCTAACCGGTGGTTACCGACGGTTATAGCTTCTAAACCAACGTAGTAATAGTAAGGGTGTTTTGAGTTTTCAAGCATCGGAGTGTAGGCAAAGTCGTCGAGTAGTGGAGCACCGACCCGTTTCGCTTTGTTTACACTGACACTGGAGTCAACCCGGCCTAAAATGAGTGGACTCGGTTGTCGGACTCGGTCTGTGTCAAAAGAGTGAGACACCAAACAGTAGGAGAATTGAGTGCCGAGATGAGGTGAGAAATCAGCAAGCTGCGCCGGTAAAGAAAGCGCACCACGGCCAAACCCGGCAACACCAATGGGCTCGCCAAGCGATTCATGAGCGCAGCCGAATGTAAAATTCCGTATCACCAAAGACGGCGGCGCTGACATCGGAATTTCAAGACTGTCCGTATAAAGCCGTGCTACAAAGCTGCCGTCGCCGTAAGCATAATAGAAAGCCGGGCAAGAATATTTATCGCATTCGGACATCTCAATCGATTCCAAAGGGCACCGCGCTGTGGCGCAGAGGTCGGAGGTTGGGAGGCCGGAGTGAACAGCAGAGCAAGCACGTGACTGGCACGTAACAGGTGCAGAAGAGGTAGATATATTATACGGTGAAGGCGTTGTTTTCGGGTCGGATTTTCCCTCGCACATAATACAGGTAAAGGGTTTACAAGGGAGCCAAACCGTGTCGCTTCCTGTATCCATGTAAAGCGTCACCGTTCTCTTGTGAGCAGAGCCCAGCGAGAAAGACATGGTGTAATCACTCCCAGGGGAGAGTGCGACGGAGACTTGACGGTTCTGGTGGCGGAGGAAACGAGCGGTGGAGCGGGTGGTGGTGGATTTGAGGAGGTGTTGGGTAGTGTTGAATTGGTAATTAGAGAGAGAGTGGGTGAGCGGGAAGAGAAGCAACTTAGACGATGCTACGGGAATGAATAAAAGGAAAGCATAAAGGAAGATGGAGAAAACAGAGGAAGCCATTGGCGGATGATTGTTGTGGTTTGGGGGAGGAGGGGGGCAGATGTTATAAAAGGAAGAAGGTTCTGGACTTCTGGTGGCTGGTAAAAGGGAGGTTTATGTGTGGAACGTCTGGTTTTGAATGTCATCAATTAATCTATATTTTATTTTTTGTTAGTTTTAAAAATTTTAATTGTAAAGTGTAAACAAAACTAGATAGGCATTGACTTAGGGGAGTCAAAATAAACACTTTTCGAGCTCTTACCAAAAACATAGTTTATTATTCTATCACATAATATACCGAAAGATAGTTAATGATTAATTTAGATGATAATCATAATAATAATAATAATAATAATAAAAGATAGCAAAATAATTTTCTGTTTACCTTTTTAGATAGGAGCTGGTCGCTTAAAAATTTTGTGTGCTTTTATTAAGAGAAATTTTTATTCCTACATTTTATTCCTAGTGATTTTTCTATTCAAGTTAAATCATGATATGTGTATTAAAATATTATTACTTTTATTAAATATGACACTTGTCATAATTTCACATTAATAGAAATAAAATGTAGGAATCAATACAATTACTCTTTATTAATACTACACCAACTTGTGGGAAATGCATTCTTCCATTTTATAACTTTCATCTATACAAATATTTTACATTTAATATGCGCAAGAACCCTTAACTTTATTTGATAGATCTTTTTAAAGCGTTGTAATTTATTAACTTTATTTAATAGATCTTTCCAAAATAGCTGTTAATTTATGCAAGAACCAAGATTCAAAGTATGTTTGATTTTTGCTATCATGGTATATTTAGTTTGTCTAGTAATTTACATCACCCTCTATAAAAGAGTAACCTCAAATCGATATTTTATATTGGTAATGACTTGATGAATAGTTGAATACCATAATGCAAATATGAACAATGTTTAAGGTCGAATTTAGTTATTAAAAATTTTTGTTTTGTGCTTAATTGGTCATTTAAGTCTGTTTAAATTTTAAAATATTATCTAACTTTTTATTTATTTTCGAAATGGTCACTATGATCAGTAACCGGTCATGGTAACCATTTCGGAATAAAAAGTTAGACTTGAACGTTTTTTTATATTATATTCTAAATATCAAACAAAAAGTAGAACATTACTTATTTTCAAACTACATAAAACATTATATTAATGATAATTAATTTGGTAGAATAAAATATCGACATTGATAATTATATTAACATGACTCAAACGTATTGTCTTTGGTCAACTTAACATTTAAATACTTTTTCAACCCGAATGATTCATATCAATTTAGCTAAAAGTTTATTTTTAATTGATGTGTTGAAATTAAAATATAATTTAAATCGACCAACTTTTAGATATATGAACATATATTAGTCATTACCATATCTACAACCAATAAACATCCACATTTTAAATCATGTGCATAAAACTATTTGGTTTAAATAGTATTTAATATTTCATCGAGTTGTAATCTATGATCATTTTTCTTTTTTGGACAGTTAAAACCAACCATTTAAACAAAAAATCACCCAACCAGAAACCATCAGCCGATCCCTCTTCTTTATCTATATAATTTTTTGTTCGTTTATAAAAATGTATTGTCAGAGTAAAATAAACATAGGGACTATTTCCATGGTTAATATAATATACAACTAACACAAGTTCAAACAATTCAATGTTCCGAAAAAAATCAATTTTTACGGTTAATATCGAATCTGGTTACTTAACTTTCTGATTTGTGCTCATTTGGTTGCTTAATTTGTTTAAGTTATAAAAGGTCGCCTAAATTTTTATATATTTTCGAAATAGCCACTATGAGTGAGTATAACCCGATTATAGCCGGTCATAGGAACTATTTTGGTAATAAATAAAAAATTAGATGACATTTTAAAACTTAAACAAAGTTAAGGATCAAATGAGTACAAACTAAAAAGTCAAGTGTAAGACTTTGTTCCCGGAATGACTAAGTTTGGATTTAAAGAAGTTGATTTTGGAAAAAATAGGAGATAGTGACGCTATCTATGGAGATAGTGCAACTATCTTGTAAAAGCATATTTTTCTACATTGCGGAGACATCGCTATCTCAAAGGATAGCGACACTATCCGTCCCAAAACGCACAAAACCCTAGGTCTCGGTTTTTGGGCTATATTTAAGGACTCTAAACACTAAGGAGCCGTCATTTCATCTCTTTCAGCCTCCAGAACTTTCTCTCTCTTTCTCTCTCTCTCTCTCTCTCTCTCTAAACGCTAGCCGTACTGGAGTGTTTTTGGCTCATTGGATCTTGGAAGGTTTCTTGAAGAGAAGGAAGGTATGTGGTGATGCTAGAAGGTGTTCTCCGAGCTTGAATCAGCAATATCTAGACTTTTTAGACCAAAACTAAAAATCGTATAAACCATAAGGACCAAAACTGTAATTTACTCGAAAATTTATATGTCAAAGTCAATTGCTTAGCAATTAGTTTTTTTTTTTGGAACCGGCAATTTGGTCTCACCTGAGGGTACTTAGCCCCGCAACTCCAGACGGTTGGTGATTATCTATGGTGCAAGAGCCTTACCCCTCCACCTATGTCTCGTCTCCAGGGAAAATCCCCCACATGGGGTTAGTCGGAGTCGAACCCCAGACATCCACACACACAGGTATATAACCCAGATACATCTACCCAACTAGGCTGGGCGTCACTTGCTGCTTAGCGATTAGTTAGCCCCGTCCCACCCCACGCGCTAAATAAGGTAAAAGAAGGTTGCTTGAGTTTGAGAATATATTAAAGCTTCAATTAATTACGTAAGCTCAAATCATTCATTTCGTTGCAATTATTACTGGATATCCTAAATTGAAAGGGACTCGGGTTTATCATTACATTTCAGACTTCAAATATTATTGGCTTATTGCTATACCTTGTTTCAACGTCATTAATATATATATATATATATATATATATATATATATATATATATATATATATATATATATATATATATATATATATATATATATATATATATATATATATATATATATATATATATATATATATATTATTGGCTTATTGCTATACCTTGTTTCAACGTCATTAATATATATATATATATATATATATATATATATATATATATATATATATATATATATATATATATATATATATATATATATATATATATATATATATATATATATATATATATATATATATATATATATATATACCTTGTTTCAACGTCATTAATATATATATATATATATATATATATATATATATATATATATATATATATATATATATATATTATTGGCTTATTGCTATACCTTGTTTCAACGTCATTAATATATATATATATATATATATATATATATATATATATATATATATATATATATATATATATATATATATATACTAGTTGTTTACCCGTGCAATGCGGCGGGACATAAATTTTTTTATAAGAAATTAAGTCGGTATCATATTGGTAGGTTGAGACATTTGTTTATTTTATTATTATTATTATTGCTAAACCTTTGCTTATTGATTTTTAGGTAGATGAAACGAGCAAAATATGGTTAAAATGGTGAATGTTTTATGGTTGGAATACAATTAAGTTTGTATGTTCTTAATGAGTTGTCATTTATTAATTTTTATTTGCAATATCGTATCATTTTCGGATAGTAAATCAGCAAAATATGTTCAAATTAAAACATGTATTTTTTTAAAATACAACTCAAAACAACTTTGATTAGATTATCAATTGTTGTTTATCTCATTTTTCTTATTTTGTTTTAAATTTAATAACTTAGTAATTTTTTTTAGCTAGTATTTTACCACCACCAATGTAATCTAGTAGTGGTGATCACTTTGTATGATACAATTTAAAATGAATTTGAAATTTAGGATGGGTTGTCGTTTAAAAAATAACTAAAAAAATTGTAAATACTAAAATATAGTTTTAAAGAATTTCGATTCCCTAATACATTTAACTTTTTGTGAAAGTTGTTATATTTAGATGCAATGGAATAAACTAAGAAACATATAAAGATAAATAACTAAGAAAATTGTTTTAAAGAATAAATATTCAAAATCAAAAAAAGGAACTATATCGGAATTGTTGTTTCAAGCAAACGCAGAATGGATCTTGACAGACTCGAAACTTTCTAAAATCGGAAAACAAAAAAAAAAACATTGGTTAAAATAAAGAACATCAAAATTAGATCTTTTTTTTTGTTACTTGAAAGTTTAATGACTAAAATTAAATAAAAACCTTCAAATTTCATTTGCTATTTGCAAGTTGATTAAGAGGAGAAGATGAAAAGGCACTCCCATCAACATCACAAGCATATTCAACATTTTCTGTCTTTCCACAATAAATTTTATTCCAAATGTTCTTTCCACATAAGTTGCACACATCCAACACTATAATATCTACAAGCAAAAACATTGTTCGTCATTTTCTCACAATCACAAAACATATAACGGATGATGAATAAAATCCATTATTTAATCTAAAAAAAGATTACATATTTATAATAATACAACATATATAATATCATATGAGAACCCACCTTCCACTCACAAAGAATGTGATCTTATCGACAGTATTCCACTCAGTTAAACGAAGACGTTGCACTTTTGTAGTGAACTTAAAACCAAGTTTTGCTCGCATTAAAACTATTCTAGCTGGAATTAAAGCACTATGTAGATGAATACGAAGATCACAATTCATCCTGCTAAGAGGTTAAAAGTTCAATCATGAAAAAAGAACCATATGTTAAATATTTTATTTCAATATCTTAATATAAGAAACAAACCTACTCATTACCATAAGGGCGTGACAACTAAATAACCAGTTATGTCAATGGGTCAACAAGCTAACAACCTCCAAGTATATGTCGCAATCTACATTTAATCACAATACACAGTAAAAACCGAAAAAATAAATAAACAATCTCAAATCGTTTCAAAATTTAGTCTAGATTTAAAGATATCCGGTTTTGTTTCTTTTATTGTACAATGCAAATAAAAAAACAAAGTAGATATAGTAAAAATCCTCAAATTTGAGAATTTTGGAAGAAGATATTTAAAATTGGACAAATAGATTTTTTCAAATATTGTATGAGTAATAGTTATAGGAAAAGAGGCTTCTGTCTGTGATCATGCCTCCACAATACCCGGAGAATGTACCATACCTCTCCGTTCCATGGCTTTTCCCTTAATGGTCAGATAAAAATCGACAGTAAATACCTTATACCCCATGATGCACATTAGCAAACAATGATCCAATTCTTGACATAGTGAGTTTCAAGGAATGACTAGTTTCCATCTGGGAAGCTTGGTTCAAACTAATGTCGTCTATGAAACGACACCGAATAACAACACAACATTTGAGCTTCTCTAATTCTGCAAAACATATGTAAAGTTTCCATACTTTGAGTCGTTCTAATTGTAAATACTAAGACTCGTGGGCTATTCTTTTTGCATACCACGCCTACTTGATAAGGTGATAATGGTAAAAAATTTATGCTTATTACAATGGGACAAAGATGCATAATTATAGTTATTAAAATTTGTACAGATCCACCTTCTTGTCTCCAACCTTCACAATGACACCATCAAAAAGCAGTACAAACGAGGGTACAAATGTCTTTTAGATGTACCAAAATCAAAGGATTACCTTATTGTGTTTTGAAGTTGTATCAGGTGTCCATCAAATCCCAGGGGTACAACATAGTTAGCTCTAAACACACACCAAATCACCTGTACACAAACACAAAATGGGTAACATATAACAAATACTGACTGCATACACATCTTATAAACAAAAGAAAAGAACAAAAACTGAAGAAAAAAAAGTATAATTTGGGGCTAGATAATAGGAAGCATATATGAAGACCATTCATATGAAGCCAATGGTCTGATCTGCAAGATCAAAATAGAACAAAAAATACAAATCGATATGATTGAGAGACGTGAGAGATCTAAACCTTTCATCATTTGACCGTCATTGCTATAAACTGAAATGGTAATGGATGGTAAAATGATGATTTTAAGGACTAAATCAATTCAGGTTTCAAATCACAAAGTAGAATCGTGAGACAACAGGGGATTTGATCCTTTTTTTCCTGTTACAGCAGTACACAAAAGTGGTTGCTGATAGTGGACTTTTCAGAGTTTTTAGATAGACGTGTGGTGCTGGCGGTGTGAAGCTTGTGTGATTTTGGAGGCGGTGGGTGCAGAAGGGTAGTAGTGATGAAGGGGGTGGAACGTGTTGGTGTCAACGAGTGCAGAAGGGTTGTAGTAATGAAGTTCGATGGTGTGGGCGGTGTATACAAGATTTTGGTTGGCGGATTAGGGAGGCTATGAGTGGTCCAGTCGAGTGTTTTAGGTTATAGAAATGAAAAAGGAGAGCTTATGTTGAGAGAGTGTGCAACGTGTAGCTGATCTTCAAGGTGAAATGGGTCGCACTTTTGTAGAAGTACAGAAGGGGAACAACTGCTGTTGAGGTGCGGTGGTTAATTATATCTAGCTTTACCGATGGTGACAATGGTAGTATCGGTCTACAAACGAGGCTGATAGTGGGGATGACGGTGGAGGCCGATGGGTAGTATGAGTCTTTAGGGTTTTAAAGAAAAACTTTAGAGATGATAAATTCAGCTGAAGGTGAGGAGGAATATACGTAACGAATAAAAAGAAGGAGAAGCCGATAATAGGGGATTTTAAGTTATTAAATTTACCGAGTTGTTGAGCTTATATTTGATTATATCTAAATCGATGGAGGATGTGTTTTAGATTTTGTACCTTGTGCATAATAATTTGGATCTCTTAATTTTAAGAGTTTCTATTTTTAGAAACCATTTTTCCTTTTTAATGTAGTATATATATATATATATATATATATATATATATATATATATATATATATATATATATATATATATATATATATATATTGTAACACCCTTTGAGAACAAGTTTGTAAAAAAAAAAAATTTAAGTGACCTTTTTCATAGTCACGCTTTGTAAGATATGTGTATTATAAACTGTATTAAATTACGGTTTGAGAAATGGGTGTTACAGTTTTGGTATCAGAGCCATAGTTTAAGCGAATTAGGTTGGAATACCATCCTAGGCTTAAACTAGCAAGAGTAGTAGTAAGGTGCCTTAGTAATATAGAGGTACACTTAGACCTATAGAAGTTATAGAGTTAGTATGGCTGCTACAAAAGTACAGTCAAGACAGGGAGATAACATGTTACCGCTTACGAAATACTATATAGAAATGTGTATTAAACAGAATTTTTGTTTATCTATATAGTAATGGAAGGAGGAAGACAGATACTACCAGTTGAGAGGGGTGAGGGTAGTCACACTTCTTCACGTGGACGTGGACCCGGCAATGTTATCCGGAATGATGGGGCTGAGCCAAACCCACCACCACAACCTGTCACCATGGAAGCTATTCAGTATCTGATCAATAATTTACGAAATGAGCTGAAGCAAGATGTGAATAACATAATCGATAGCCGAATGGGTGAACCCAGTGCCCATTCCTCACAAGAAGTCTCTAAAAAGACGATCGAAGAAGAAGCTAGTGGAGAAAACAGGAAGAAGGAGAAGGGCTGTTCCTTTAAGTCCTTCATGGCTTGTAAACCGCCCGAGTACCACGGCAGTTTTGAGCCAAAGGTGACAATGAGATGGATTCGGGAAATCGAACAAGTGATGCAAGCTAGCAAGTGTGGAGAAAAAGACCAAGTTAACTATGCCTCCCGGCAGTTGAAAGATGATGCTTTAGTGTGGTGGAATACCAAATACGAGAGTTTGGGAAAAGATGTTGTATATAGCTGGTCATGGGCCGAATTTATCTCATGTCTTAAGGAAAAATTCTGTCCCACAAGAGATTTGGAGAAGATGAACGAAGATTTTCTGATGATAAAGAAAGGAGACTCGTCGATTGACGAATATACGAAGAGGTTTTGTGACATGCTGCCTTTTGTGGGGGAATCTTATCCCTCTGAGCGGTCCCGAATTAACCGTTATGTTTGGGGGTTACCATGGAATTATGAGTTAGAAGTGAAGAAAGCCGATACTTTAGACGGTGCTATAATTGCTGCCCGAAACGTGGAAGATGTGGGAAAGCGCCGAAAGAATGAAGGACCCGGTTTCAGTGACAAAAGAAAGACGGTGAGCAGCAGCGGGAATTCAAAGAAGAAAGGGAAAAGAAGCTCAAGTCAGACTCGACAGGGGAATGTAAGGAAGTGTGAAAAGTGTGGAAGAGAACACAGTGGCGAGTGCCGTGCGAGATCTAGTGCCTGTTTCAACTGTGGCGGATTCGGTCACAAAATGAAAGATTGCAAAGCAAAGAAAGCGAGCGAGGTGGAGTGTTTTTCGTGTCACCATATTGGGCATTATAGTTCCAACTGCCCAAACAAAGGAGGAGAGACGGTGGTGTCCACAGCGCAGAAAAAAACGGAGCCACAAAAAGTGAAGACCCGAGCTTTCCAGATCACTCGAGAGGAGGCAAAGGAGATGCTTGATGTGGTCTCAGGTATACTACTGGTTAACTTGATACCTGCGTATGTGTTATTTGATTCCGGCTCTACGTATTCGTTTGTGTCCCATGAATTCGGAGCCAGACTGAGTGTACCGCTAGAGTTGTTAGACATGATCTTTGAAGTGGAAGTAGCAGATGGAAAGTTTGTCGAAGTTCAGCATATGTACAGGGATTGTGAACTTGATATCAATGGTAAGAAGTTTCGACTTAATCTTCTTCCCATTGGAATTAAGTCCTTTGATGTGATTATTGGAATGGATTGGCTTGGTGCCAATGACGCGAAGATAGCATGTGGGCAGAAGAGAGTGTCTGTTAAAACCTTAGGAGCTAAAGTATATGTATATGGAGAAAGAAGAAAGCATGTGCCAAGTCTCATTAGTGTGGCAAAAGCCCGAAGATGTATCAGGAAAGGATGTGTATCTTTCCTGGCATATGTGATGACTGAAGATAAAGTAAAGCAGACGTATAAAGATATTGAAGTAGTGAATGAATTCCCAGAAGTTTTTCCAGATGAGTTACCTGGCTTGCCACCTGAAAGGCAAGTTGAATTCCGAATAGATCTTGTTCCAGGAGCTTCCCCAATAGCACGAGCACCGTACCGTTTAGCACCAACAGAAATGCGGGAATTAATGTCCCACTTGCAAGAGGTACTAGATAAAGGCTTTATTAGGCATAGTTCCTCTCTGTGGGGTGCTCCAGTTCTATTTGTAAAGAAGAAAGATGGATCAATGCGTATGTGCATTGATTACAGAGAACTGAACAAGATTACTATCAAAAACCGTTACCCGTTGCCCAGAATAGACGATTTGTTTGATCAGTTACAAGGTGCAGATTACTTTTCAAAGATTGATTTGAGATTCGGTTATCACCAAGTCAGGGTGAAAGAGAGTGACGTTGAGAAGACAGCATTCCGTACTCGGTACGGGCATTACGAGTTCTTAGTGATGCCATTTGGTCTTACTAATGCGCCAGCGGTTTTTATGGACTTAATGAATCGGGTCTGTAAACCGTTCTTAGACCGATTTGTTATAGTATTCATTGATGACATACTCATATACTCAAAGAATAGAGAAGAGCATGCGAGCCATCTGCAGACAGTCCTTGAAACTTTGAAGCGAGAACAGCTGTATGCAAAGTTCTCCAAGTGTGAGTTTTGGATGCGAGAGGTGCAGTTCCTTGGACATGTTGTTTCTATCCAAGGTATAAAAGTTGATCCGTCAAAAGTTGAAGCAGTAATGAAATGGGAACCTCCCAAGATGCCAACTGAAGTTAGAAGTTTTCTAGGACTTGCCAGATATTACTGGAGATTTATTCAAGATTTCTCCCGTATAGCAGTGCCGCTTACACGACTAACCCGGAAAGAAGAGAAATTCAGATGGCAAGAAGAACAAGAAAGAGCTTTTGTTACATTAAAAGAGAAGTTGTGTAATGCGCCTGTCCTTACGTTACCAGATGGGACAGAAGACTTTGAAGTATACAGTGATGCCTCGCATCGGGGGCTTGGCTGTGTGTTGATGCAGAGGGGGAAGGTTATAGCCTATGCTTCCAGACAGTTGAAAGATCCAGAGACAAAGTATACTACTCACGATTTAGAACTTGCAGCGATCATATTTGCCTTGAAAATTTGGAGACATTACCTGTATGGTACAAAGTGCAAGCTATTTACTGATCACAAGAGTTTACAGTATGTGTTCTCTCAAAAAGAGTTGAACATGAGACAGAGTAGATGGCTAGAGTTGATCAGTGATTATGATTGCGAGATTGTGTACCATCCTGGTAAACCAAATGTAGTAGCAGATGCATTGAGTAGAAAAGTTCCTGAGAAAAGAATCAAGGCAAGATCGATGCGAATAGAACTGGTGTCCAGTATTATAGAGCAGATTAGAGCAGCTCAGCAAAAAGTGGTAGAAAGTGGAGATTTGAAAGATGAGAAACTAGGAAAAGACATGCAGTTTGAAACAAACAGTCAAGGATTGAAGACTTTTAGAAACCGCATTTGGGTACCGAAAGCAGGAGGATTGAGAAAGCTGATTTTAGAAGAGTCGCATAAGTCTAAGTATTCTATACATCCCGGGAGTACTAAGACTTATCAAGATCTTAAGAGACAGTATTGGTGGCCTGGAATGAAGAAGAGAATAGCTAAATATATCTCCAAGTGTGTCATTTGTGCACAAGTCAAGGCGGAACATCAAGTCCCGCATGGAGATGCCCAGTCCTTGCACATTCCAGCAGGGAAATGGGAAGATGTAACCATGGATTTCATTGTGGGGTTACCAAGAACGAGAAGAGGTTATGATTGTATATGGGTCATAGTGGACCGGTTGACCAAGAGTGCACTGTTTCTAGCCATAAAAGAAACTACTCCCTTGGAGAAGTTAGCCCAGTTGTACATAGATGAAGTGTTAAGAAGATATGGTGCACCATTGTCCATCGTGTCAGACAGAGACCCCAGATTTACCTCTAACTTTTGGAGAGCTTTACAAGAGAAAATGGGGACGAGAATTCAGCTAGGTACAGCGTATCATCCACAAACGGATGATTAGAGTGAGCGAACAATTCAGACAGTAGAAGACATGCTACGATCATGTGTGATGGATTTTGGAGGCAGTTGGGATGAACACCTGCCTTTAGTGGAGTTTGCATACAACAACAGTTACCATTCTAGCATTAAAATGCCACCCTTTGAGGCATTGTATGGTAGAAAATGTAGAACTCCTTTATGCTGGTTAGAGGCGGGTGAGACTAAGCTTACAGGACCATAGATTGTTAGAGTAACCAATGAAAAGATTGGAGTGATTCAAGCCAATATGAAAGCAGCACAAGACCGACAGAAGAGTTACTCGAATCTAAAGAAGAGACCGTATGATTTACAAGAAGGAGATTTAGTAATGATAAAGATGTCGCCGTGGAAGGGTGTAGTTAGATTTAGCAAGAGAGGAAAGTTGAGTCCAAGATACATTGGACCTTTTAGAATCCTGAGGAGAGTTGGGTTACAAGCATTCAAGCTGGAGTTACCACCAGAACTCAGTGGAATACATGATACCTTTCATGTATGCTACATGAAGAAATACTTTGGAAAAGAAGAGCTAGTTATACCGTATACAGATTTGAGGGTGGAGACTCCTAACAGATTAGTTGAAGAACCCGAAGCGATTCTAGAAATGCAGACTAAAAAGCTGAGGAATAAAGAAATTGCCATTGTTTTAGTCAAGTGGAAGCACCCATTAGGGTCAAACCTAACTTGGGAGACAGTAAAAGAAATGGAGAGAAGAAATCCAGATTTCACAGATTACGAAAAGATTCCGAGGACGGAATCCGTTTAAGGAGGGGTGACTGTAAGAACCCGCGAAAAAGTTGTAAAAGGGTAAAATGGTCTTTTGGCATATTATAAGACCATTATATAAAATAATATGTAATTTGTGGAATAATATTATAAGAAATAAAAGTCTATGTAAAATTTGAAGTTTTACTGCGTGAATAGTAAAATTTGACTAAAAAGGACAAAACGGTCATTTGACATGGAAATGACCAAAATGTCAAGAAAATGTTAAGTTGCTAGTTAATGGAACTTTGTTTGCAAGGTTATGGGTCTTAGGACCATTTTTGTAGAGAAGTTGGAAGACTAGAGACTAAAGTGTAAATCTTTTATATAAATTAAATATAAATAAGAGAGTTATCTACTCTCATTCTTCAGAAGATCATAGAAGAGTCCAGAGAGAGCGAGAGAAAGTACGGGAAGAACACGAACGGTCAGGAAGAAGTGTACGAATCAAGTTTCAAGTTTGAGGATTTAAGCTTCAAGAGGTAAGAGATTATATGTTCCAAGCTTATTTCATCCAAATTAGTGAACGGGAGTTGAGTCTTGATTTCTGAATTTTCCAGAAATCATGATTCTAATGTAATCATCTAACTTATCTTGCTCAAAATCATCAATTCAACATGTTTTAGTAATTGAATATGTTGAAAAATCAAGAAAAGATTATTTTGGTCCAAGAACATCAAGCCACAGGTTTGGATGAATAAGTGATTTTGATGAGTCTAATAGGTTAGAAATGATGAAAGAAACTTGTATTAACAAGTAATTCCATGGAATTAAAGATTTGATGCAAAAATGATGAAATAGGTTTTTAGCTCAAGAACCATAGAAATGGGTTAATGAGTTGAAACTGATTTCATAAGGTTCTAATGGTCTTGTTAAGTCAAACATGACATAAAAGAAGTAAGAAATCAGTTCATAAGCTTGAAAATCCAATAAAATGGTTTTTGGTGAAAAATGAGAATTTCGGAAGAATTTTCAAGTTTATAAAGATGATTTGATGATTCTGAGATTTAAAGTTAAGTATAAGTTGGTATTTAGGGCCTGGAAATGACCCTAAACTAATTAAGTCAAGTATTAAGAGCTTAATGTGGTGAATAGTGGAACTGCAGCTTGAAAAATCGCCAAATATGGCATTGTACTATAGATCGCGACCCGACCATAGGGTTGGTCGCGACGCGATCTCACGCCAGTTCCAAAATGCAGTTTTTGCAATGAGTCTCCTGCCAAGTGAAATTGGATTTTGAGATTTAGGCCTAGACATGTCCGTTTGACCCCAAATTTTGAGCATAGGTCTATTATGGCCTAAGACTTCATGGAAAATTGTTAGAACCGAAATACGACCTCTCGGGGGAACTGTAGCAAAATACACGTATTTCAGAGAAAAATTATAAAATGAGTATTAAAGGTTATACACTTGTTATGACCTGAAGTTGTATTATATGAGACCTTAGAACTGTAGAGTCAGTTGTAGTATGCATTTATTAAATATATATGCTACCTGTATAGGTGGTGCTTCGAACATTGTTGAGCACGGAAAAGGGAACGGTGTACGAGAAACTTAGTGACCCGTAGTTACACCAATGTGAGTTTTATGAGGATTTTTCTAGTACATAGCAAAATGATATTTTCAGAAAAGAGATTTCCAAATATTTTTAGATACTAAAGTTTGGAAACAGTTTTGAAAGTAGCTCTAAGAGCTAAGTGTTTAAAAGAGATTTTAAAGAAGTTCAGTTTTTAAAGAAGTATAGTTTGTAAAGTTTTAAAAGAAGCTCCATATGAGAGCTAAAGATATTGAAGTTAGTCTTGAAAGTATTTTTGATTATGAGTTTAAAAGTTTATGAGTTTGAGTTTATTATAAATTGTGTCCCATTTGACCAATTTGAGATGGAATGAAGAAAGTAATGAGATAAGAACTAAAGCTAAGAAAGTAATGAGAGTCAGTTGTCCGGACTAGGATCACCCACATAATCGGGAGATCTGAAGACACTACTGGGGTGGTACCTCCCGTCGCGAAGTAGTTGTCTAGCTTATCATAACCTTGTGATTGGATCTGTTCCAAGTCACGAAGGGGAGACAGAGATAGCATAACCTTGCGGGTAGATCCGTTCTGTCCTGCGAAGGGGAGTTAGTAAAATGAATTAAACTAAACTAATTCATGAGTTTCAGTTGGTCACAAGTAAATGAGAAAGAAAGCAGTTTTAAGAAAGAAAGCAGTTTTAAAGAAAAAGATCAGTTTTAAAGAAGAAAACAGTTTGAGAAAAGAAGCAGTTTTTAAGAAAGAAAGTATTTTGAGATTTGTTATGAAAATAAGTTTTAAGCAGTTTACTTGTTTATATTTCAAGTTTGAGCAGAAAAGTTTTGGGTCTAAAACCCATATTACTCACGAGACTTTATGTCTCACGTATTATTTTTAAATGGTATGTACTTAAGTGAATGGAGCAGGAGTTGAAGTTGGGACCAGTGTGATACAGATAAGCTTAAATTATGGTTTTCTGTATTAAGTCTATAATACCCCTTGAGAACAAGTTTGTAAAAAAAAAAAAAAAATTAAGTGACCTTTTTCATAGTCACGCTTTGTAAGATATTTGTATTATAAACTGTATTAAATTACGGTTTGAGAAAGGGGTGTTACATATATATATATATATATATATATATATATATATATATATATATATATATATATATATATATATATATATATATATATATATATATATCAAATGAGATCATGTAAATTTTGTGAGACAGGGAGACGCAATCCTAGCCATTCATTTTGGAGATCAAAAAATAAAAAAATAAAATAGGCTAAAATAATGAGAACTTTTTTTTAAAAAAAATTTCTACTAATTTTCGCTATTTATCCTACCTAAGAAAATTAACAAAAAATAGAAAAAAAATCAAAAAATCAAAAAAAAATGGAAAAATCGAAAAAAAAATATTCCAGTAGAATGTTGCTGGATGTGTAATATTAATATTACAGTGTAATATTCTAATAGAATATTACACAGAATAGTGTAATATTCTACTAGAAAAATGTTACTTTTTTATTTTTTTATTTTTTTAAATTAAAAAAAATTTGAATAAAAAAAATGACGAAATAATAAATAAATATATTTTTTCAATTTTTTCATTTATTTTGCATTTTTAAAATTTTTTTTGTCTTATATCCAAAATGAGTAGCGAAGATTGCGTCTCCCGGTCTCACGAAATCTATAGGGAAATTTGTCAAAAAGTCCTTATATTTTGGTTCTATTTAGGAAAAAGTCCTTCCTGATTTTTATTTTGTGATTTAATCCTCTAAACCTGCAAAAGTTTGTGAAAAAACCCCTTTCACCTGGAATAGCAGGTCAGGGGTTAATTCACAAGTAAAACAATTTTTCAGGGATTTTTTCGCAAATAAAATGAGTTTTTTTTTGTTTTTGTAAGTGGCATAACTTTTATATACGATGTCCTAATTTTACAAAGTTTATATCCTTGTAAAGGTGGTAAGTAGTACTACAACTTTGTTTTACAGGCTTTTGTCTGAATATGTTTAGATTTTACATTACAATACCTTAAACATGAGCACAAACTCATTTATGTCACTTTTTAGTCATTTTCAAACATTCATATCTCCCCCGTTATAACTATAATTAACAAGAATATTTTTCCTATGTTTTTTTTATTTCAAATAATACAATTTTCATATAAGGTTTAATAAGTTAGAATAACTCTGGAGTAACAATCAAGCATACACACACCCGCAAACACACACCTCGTGATGGAGGTGTGGTGGTGGTGATTCAACTAGAACAAAGAGAAAAGGAAGAGAGGACTCACGTAGGTGATGTAACAATAAAAACACTTCAGCATAGGACTTCCTTAATCCACCCTCTCTAACTCACTCTTCTCTCTCGGCATCTCCTTCCTTTCTTCACGACTTGGCAGAAAACGAAGCAAGGGAAGATGGTGTTCACGGCTACAAGCTTGTACGTGCTTATGGAAACGAAGAAAGGGCCGTCGTGCAACTTTCACAATATGACACAAATGACACTTTCTCCCCTCAAATGACACTTATTAATTTCTTTTATCTTATTTACAAATTTGTTTAAACATTAGGTATCATTAATTGGCACTTTTCGTGCTCAAACCTAACTAAAATTCCTATTATTATTATTATTATTATTATTATTATTATTATTATTCGCTAAAATAATTAACTGGCGAATACGGCATACCGGAACGGATGTTACAAATAGATTTGTATAACAAAATATATGATCGTTTGAAAATGGGTGTTCATACATATGACATATTTAATTATTGTGGGATGCAATATTTATAGCTATATATCTCAAAATCTATGAGGAATTGGAAAAAAGTCATCATTATCAAAATTGTATTATTTGTAATAATAAAAACATAGGAAAAAAAATTCAGGTTAATTGGAGTTATAAGGAAGGATATATGAATGTTTGAAAATGACTAAAAAGTGACATAAATGAGTTTGTGCTCATGTTTAAGGGATTGTAACGAAAAATCTGAACATATTTAGACAAAAGTTTGTAAAACAAAAGATGTAGTACTACTTATCACATTTACAAGGATATAAAGTTTGTAGAATTTGGACATCGTGTATAAAAGTTATGCCACTTACAAAAACAAAGAAAAAAATCATTTTATTTGCGAAAAAGTCCCTGAAAAATCGTTTTACTTGTGAATTAACCCCTGACCTGGTATTCCAGGTGAAAGGGGTTTTTTCATAAACTTTTGCAGGTTTAGAGGATTAAATCACAAAATAAAAATCAGGGAGGACTTTTTCCTAAATAGAACCAAAATATAAGGACTTTTTGACAAATTTCCCATATATATATATATATATATATATATATATATATATATATATATATATATATATATATATATATATATATATATATATATATATATATATGTATATATATATATATATATATGTATATATATATATATATATATATATATATATATATATATATATATATATATATATATATATATATATATATATATATATATATGGAAAAATGAATATGTGGTTGTTATACACCTAAGCTTAAATGTAGAATCATTAAAATTTATTAGTTTTCTTATGAAAAACATGCATTTTTATTTTCTTTAATATACGTAATTCATGTGATTGATTATAAAATGATGAAAAAGTATGGTATGAATCATACAATATAGTGATTAAAAGTATTACATCTGCATGTGGCGATGACATAAAAGTTGTCGGTAAAAATAAACATCACTAAAATAGCACGTAAACAAGTTCAATTGAATGGAACAACAAATTATATACAACCATTTATAAGAAATTAAGTTGCTTAGGCTTTTATTTTGGTTAAAAATGGGTTGTTGGTTCTACACCTAAGCTTAGGTATATAATAGTCATATTCACTATCCCCATGTGTGTGTGTATATATATATATATATATATATATATATATATATATATATATATATATATATATATATATATATATATATATATATATATATATATATATATATATATATATATATATATATATGGTTAGGATTAAATGTGAATTACAATTATAGTGTGAATATAGGACTAATTTGTGGCCATTAAATAAAAAAATAAAATATTATGATCATAATGACATGATGGTAATTAAAAAGAAAAAAAATTAATTATTTTCAATATTAAAATCGCGTAAATAGGACTTTTTGATTTTAATAAATTAGGAAGTGGCGGATTTTCAGGAGGCAAGTTTGAACATTTTCCTTTATCAGGTTTAAATTTTCAATTTAATTTTAACGTGTTTTTAATCAAATTTGACTTTTATCTGAATTTTCAATAAATCTCGAAGTGAAAAAATGATATTCTCGTAAGTTGCAGTAGATGAAATTTCACATAGCACAAAACATTCTTAGAGAATGACGAGTCACTGATGAAAAATACATCAAAGTAATACTATTCTAAAAGGATAAACATTAAAAAAGAATGAACATTCTTAAAGAATCAACTTCGATGATGTTTTCCATTCTTCTGTATTACATTATTTTTCATTCCATTCTTTAGTTATGCATTCCATTATTTAAGAATCAACTTTGATGATGTTTTCCATTCAATAAACCGTGTTTTCTGCATTCCATTCTTCAATAATCGGTTCAATTTTGTGTTCCATTCTTAGAGAATAACACATACTAACCTTCAAGAATCAACTTTGATGATGTTTTCCATCATTCTATATTACATTCTGGTTCATTCCATTCTTCAGTTCTGCTTTCCATTCTTCAAGAATCAACTTCGATGATGTTTTCTATTCAATAATTTGTATTTTTGGCATTCCATTCTTCAAGAATCAGTTTCAATTTCACATTTCATTCTTAGAGAAGAACACATACTAACCTTCAACATTAATTTTATTCTTCAAAAATCAACTTTGATGGAGATCCTTAATTGCTTCATTGATGCGAAGGCTTAAAAAATCAAGCTTATCATGCACACTCCATAAACACATCATTTTGTGAATCAGTACAAACATATTTGAGTCGTCTCCTCCCATTCAACATCAATTTCATTCTTTAAGAATCAACTTAGAGAATGTAACATGTACAATATTCTTGGAGAATGTAACATGTTCAACGTTATTGGAGAACGTAACGTATTATTGATCGAGATAAAGGGGATAAAAGCACACACACACACCCTCGATGTGTGTGTGTGTGCGTGATTTTTGGAAACGAGAAAAAAACGAGGGATATGATTATCGAGTAAGAGAGATACGATCGGGAAAAATGGGATAACACACACACACACACGCGCTCGATGCTGCTGCCGATTATGTTCTTGTCGGCAGCGATGGTGGATGATGCAGGGGAGGAAGATGGCGGCGATGCAGGAGGCCTGAACGGAGGGCGGAGGGCGTCGGTAGGTGCTTCTCGTTGAAAACGTGAGAGAGACGGGGAATGATAAATAGGGTTGGTAAGTTACGTTCCATAAATATAGGCATTTAATTTGAGCTAATTAATTAATTAATTAATTGAAATAATACTTATATTATATAAATAGACTAATTTCCCTTAGATAATGAATGGTCCAAAATTAGTCATACAATCACACAATATTTACAATTTATATTTGAACCTATATATATATATATATATATATATATATATATATATATATATATATATATATATATATATATATATATATATATATATATATATATATATATGTCAAAGTTCAGATGAGAACTAAATATATTGTAAAAACTTTAGGATGGGGGAGTAGTTCCCTCCTAATCCACACGCCACATCAGCTTTTCTCTCTTCTATCACTTCCATTTTTCACCATCTTTCACCCATGGAAACAATTCCCTCCGAACCCTCCCAACCCACGATGACACATCATAAATTCGATTATTAAATTGATTTATTAATTAAAAAATTAAAATAACATTTAATTTAATATTTCAAAATAAAATAAATACGTATTAAATAAAATTAAAAAGTCAAATAACATTTAATTAAAAAAAAGCACACAATTACAAAACAAATAAAAAACAACCTAAATACGCGAAACTAAATCCTAAATACGGGTAAACCTAAATATTTGATACTAAAAAAAACTGAGGTGTCTCTTTCACAACATTCCACGCTTCTATGTGCGTAAAGTCTCTGTTGTGTGTCACCCAATACTGTTGTAAGGCTTGTTCAAGGATCTCATCGTCAGTTGTCACGTTTGGTCGATTGAAATATAAGTTTACGTAAATTTGGTTAAAATATGCCATTTTTGATCATATCTTTCCATTTGCTGTTAAGCATATGCCTACTCTGATAATGTACTGTGCCTAAATTTGTGTGAAACCCTTCCTCTACACGATCCCAGAATAGGCGGTGGCGGTGGGTTGTCAGATCCACTTCTTCGGTGCTGTCGACCAGGCTTTTGTCAAAGCCACCTCTTTTCTTGTAGTTCATCCCCAGCGAACATTTCTATTTCCGAGGCCTGTCATTTTTTATAAAACTTGAAAGATAGTTTTATATTTATAAAAGGTTGAGAAAGAAATGTGTGATTTTAAATGGATAAGGAGGAGTATTTATAGGAGCGAGGTAAAATTTTATAATTAAAAGTTTTTTTTTTTACAAAACTTGAAAGATTGCTCGGTTTCATGAAGCCACAGCCCAAACCGATTGCTTCCATCTTTCCCCAACCCGCCTTTGTGGGGCAGTGACGCCGAAGGCACCGGCGGTACCGCCCCCAGCTGTTTCCCGAACCCGCTTCATCTCTCGACTGCTCCGTCCACCCTTAGAACCATATCCAGTCTTAGGATTGTATTAATCAAGGATTCTAATTAATTGAGTTATTAATGGTTAATTAACCAATTCGAAAATGAGTAAAAACTTTAAAAAATCCAGATAAGGGTATAAGGGTAAATTATGATACCGATTTAAAAGGAAACCATATAAAAATGCTTCATCATCCCGGAATTGTCTCATTATGATCGATGATTCGAAACTTTTGAAAATTTTCTACTTGATTCTCAGTGATATTTCGTTACTACTAAAATCGAGTACCATTTGTCAAAAAACTTCAAGATTCATAGGTTTAAAAGCTTCAAATCAATCTTAAAAGTAGACGGCGTCACGATGAAGAAGTCTACGGGTACAAAATTCAAGCTTGAAGATAATGTTTCCAAACAATGTTTATTCACCGATAGTTCTAGATGACGGCGATTTTGTGAATCCCCCACAAACAGACGATATGCTTGGTAATTTTAATTGTAGTAGTTGTTTTCTATGATATTCTATTTATAAATGTTGATGAAAAACAATTACATAAATTAGATACAGTCAAGAACATGTATTCTTACCGTCTATAATAATGTGATTCATGGTTAATGAAATAACTTCAAACAACGAAACTACTATTTACATTTAATTTTATGTCATTGATTTACTATTGAGTTTCGTTCCATGTTTCTCATATTTCTCGATAAGTGGTTTGCTTGTTGTAGTAATCATGTATTTGTAAAATATGTGGCTTTTTATTTGTTGTTTATGATATAAATGTTTTACTTAATGAATACACATGTAATGGCCAACACACGATCATCAGTGAAGATAATTGAAAGATTTGAAGGTTCAAGTTTTGTAGATGATGAAGCCAATAAAAGAAAGCTTAGTTAATATATGGGAAACACGAGTAGAGCTTCAGAAACATATTTTATTGAACCATGTCATACTAAGATTAGCCATGTTCATACCGGAAAGAATGACTTCAATGAACCCTGTTGGAATAGGGGGAAAAAGAAAACTAAGATCAGCCATGTTCATACTGGAAAGAATGACTTCAATGAAGAAATTCTAAAACTTAGCACTAGAAAATCACCAAATTAAATGTTCCACGCAATTAAACTCTCTTTGTTGGGTATTCCATATGTAGCTGGCATCTGTTCCATTATATAGAAGGTGAATAACAAAATGTGACATTCTCTGAGCCTTAAGTGTTGAAGCGATTCATATGTGGTCATTTCATACTTTCAACTGTTTTAATTGTTTGAAGTGTTACTTTAGGTTAGGCTTTAACATGTTTTTAAGATAAGAACATAAAATGTACACATGGCTGATGAGGTAGAACTGCCATTTGATGACTAGACACTTCATGACTGGTTTACCCCTTCAACCTTTGGATAATAGGTTTTCTTAGACGTTAAACACAAGTTCATGCCCCTAGAAAGCAAGAAAACAAGATTATGTAATATGTTTTTGAAATTATAATCTAACAAGGCGACATTTTCAGGTGGATAATAAGTCGGAATCAAAATTGAGGTTAATTGAGAAAGAGTTGGAGTCCCTATCTTATATATAGTATTTACGTTTCTTGGAGGGTGATTATGCCTCGGTTCGGTTCCTTGTTAAATCTGCCATGAGGATCGAGGAATCTGACGAGGCTTCTTCATACCCCTCCGCTTCGAGATTTTCATGAATACCCCCTCCGATTAATGGATAAAAATCGGCCCCATTTCCAAATCCTAAAGAATTTAATGAATTAAAGGAGTGGCTTAGGTAAAATGAATTGTTTGTTATATATTATTATATTATGTATTATGTATATCATTATATTTTGAACTAATGTGACTTTTTATTTTAGTTTGTAGCTTTATGGAGAAAATGTTATCACGTTTGGCCAAAGGATCAAAACAGGAGAGTAAGGGTTTTTTTTATGATTTAGAAAACATTAAATCTTTTGGTTCTTGTAACTTTGGCCCTTTCAACGATTCCATGTGCAATAATCTCCCAAATTCCCTGGTCATTAACCTATTATATTTCAATTGTCTTAAATATATTAATATATTTTTATAATTTAAACGGTAATGATACATATTATTTGGTAATTTTTTTGGCAGAGTATTTAGAAAGAGCATAAGATTCCCCCCGTCTTCCCAAACTCGGAGCTGTCACCGAAAGCAGAAGTGGATGAGGTAAATTTAAGTTTAGTGTACTATTAATTTTATTTCGTTGTACATTTTACTTTTACGTACCTAATTTTACTTTATTTACAAAGTATGAAAAAATTGTCATGGTTGTTCATGAGGAACAGAGAGAGTTTTATTCCCCCCCCCCCCCCCCCCCCCCCCCCCCGGCCCGAGAAGAAATCTAGCTTCATCCCACTTTATGCACTCACCATACATCTAACTCAATATGACCCCAAAGCGGGTGCGGCCCCACAAAGCATGGAGTGCACCTACTTCACATTTGCCATAATCACCTATGTGTGTCCCATAGTCTATGCAGTTGTTGTTAGACCCGTATATGTAGTTAGGCATAGGCACTATTGGTTATACCATGTGCAACAACCTGGTCTCCATTAACTGCACAAGTATTGTGGCGAACAAATAGACAAACTATTTTGGGATACATTTTTTTGGTAACCAAAAGTCGGGGTGGCTCTCAGGGTGGTATGTATGGACCATTTTTTACAAAATTAAAGTTTTTAAGTAATTATATATAATAGGTTGTTTCATATAATTTTGTGTTAAATTTTAAAATGTTATCATATGAATACACCTGTTGTTAGAGAGGTGCACAATGAATGCAAGGTTGACAATTATTTCATCAGCATTCTTCAACTTCACAAGTAATATGGATTGGACCCTTTGTGCCTTCGGAAACAACGGTTTTCTGGATCAAGGAAAACTGTGGTGGGAGGTGGATCGACTAAGTAAATGATTTTATACTTAAATAAAAATATGTGTGTGTTTAAGTATCCGAAACTTCAAGGGATATCTAAAGATATATTAGTAGTTCTTATTTTTACACTTGCCTCAAAATCTGCGTTCAGCACTAGTGGAAGTTAAACTAGTCCTCATCGTCGCCGACTTCACCCGAATTCTTATAGGCTTTAATGTGTGCTCAGAGTTGGTTATTAAATGACATTCGAGGTTATCCATTATTTTGTATAATTATACGAGTCACTTTTACGTATAACTAATATTTTATGTTTTTTGTACAGAAACTTATTCAGATGAGACCGAGGCGTATTGACGTTTTATTGAAACTTTTTTTTTTGTGCTAATGGTCCTTATTGGCAAAATTTATCACGATACTAGTCCTTATGTAGACATTTTTTAAAAGGAGTCGTTAAGTTGCCCCATGTGCCTTGTACATGAGGGCATTTTGGACATTTCCATTAAGGATTTCTCAAAACAATAAGGTGGTGGAGGGGTTGACAAGGTTCATCATTACCTTATTGAGTTTCAAACAATAAGTTGACGTAGGGTTTCTCGAGAGACTCGGATCGACTCATCTTCTTCGTACCATTGTCTTGATTCACATGGTACTCCCGTCCAGTGCCAGCGTTCTAGGGTTAGACGACAATGGTGCTTATTCTGTGGAACCTACGTCTACGCTATACTAAACCAATTTCGCTGTAAATATTGTATCTTTCAATGACTATACTTTGATATATATATATATATATATATATATATATATATATATATATATATATAATCATGATCAATTGAGGCAAAAAAAAAGGTTGAGATCGTGAGACCAGATCTGGACCATCTATTATCTTAGATCTAGGGCTATTATTAAAGGGGCATTTTTTAATTATTAAAACATTTAAAATAATTTAATTAGAATTAAATATTACATAAGAGTATTAAAGTAATTTTGTGCTATTCTAATTTTATCAACTCCTGTATTTCTCTTTCTCTCCCTCTCTCTCTATAACTAATCAACCCATGAATCAACACCATTTCACACACAAACGATGCCACTTCCCCTTTTCCAGTAAATTTTTGTTACAATTCTATCGATAGTATAAAGTCACTTCCTATTTTCTCCCTTCAACATCGCAGTGATCGGAATTTAAGCAAATTGGGATTCTTTTTGGTGGAAAGGCAACAACGATGCCACTTCCCCTGGCACCGATTTGGCTCGAAAACCACCGAAAACATGACTCCAAGGCTAGCGTGTCGAATCAAAAAGCAACTAAAGAAGTTCGCGACATGAATGACGCGGTGGAGGTCTCTCGACCTGGTCCAAACATGGATGTGACGGTTTTCGAATTCGGTTCTGTTGCTACTTCATCTGATAAATTAACTCTTGCCGGCTACTATCCCGTATCTGACCAACTCGAGCCTTGCTGTTAGGAGATGGGAGATCTCTACTCTTTCTTGTAAAACCAAGACCGTAATTTTGGGAATTGTAGGAGAGACTGAACTTGTATCAAGAGAATATGGCAACTTTTCACTCTCATTTAGTTCATATCTTGAACCAAGTTTGATTTTTTATATGTTTTTTGGTTTTTAGCCCTAGATTGATCATAAAATAACTCCATCAAACAGATTGCTTTTGGTGCGAGTGTCTGATTATTTACTTTTGAGAACCATAATTGAATTTAAAAGAATCAATGTTTACTGTTTTTCTTTTGAAGAATCTAAATAAAGCAATTTTATACATCCTAATTCCAATTATGATCATAAACAAAGTAATTTTATATATCCTAATCCCAATGTTTACTGTTTTGCTTTTGAAGATTCTAAATAAAGTAATAACTCCATCAAACGGTTATTCGCATGAATGTAGTCTTCCAATCGTATTTTTTTGGATTGATTTTGGTTAGTTATTGTTCTAATCACCGAAATGCATGTTATTGTTTTATTTGAGCTGAAGGCCTTGATTTTTGTAGCAATTTTGATATTTTAGTATGAATGTGTATTGAGTTATTGTTTTTGATATTATAGAAGGTAACGTTTTTGAAGCATTTGTGATTATATAGATAGTTGTATGATGTTAGTTATACTCATTGATGATTAAATGTGTTAGAAACCTCTGTTAATTTGGGGGGATAGAAACCTCTGTTAAGTGTTAAGCATGAATAAGTAAATTTGCAGTGTTAATCATTGGTGATGAACACTGTAGCTGCATGTATTTGTGTGTTAAAAGTATCTTTATGTGTTAATCATTGATGATTATAACTATAATTGATTATTATAACTAGAATTATTGATATAACTAGAAGTATTGATGATTATAAATATAATTGCATAAATAATTAGAACATCAGTTATAATCATTTCTGATGATAACTTTAGATATGTTTAATATGACCAACAATTATTAATGTTTAATATGGTTATAATCATTTTCTGATATACTTGAATTTGATTTTGCAGGTGTGTATGGTGCAACAAGAAAATTCGAAGCAAACACAACGATGTGTGAATTTATTTATTGTTACAATTATATTCATTAATAAATATAAATTGAAATGTAGGAATTCATATGTAACTTTTATTTTGTTAATGCTTATTAATTTATAGTTAGAGGTGTAGTCATCTATGATTATAATTAGAGATGTTTTTATTCATTCATGATTAAGAATATTTTGAAAATTTTATATTTATATCGTATTCTATTCAATTTATATTTTTACAATTGTATATATTTTTAGTTTTTAGAGATCTAATCATTTATGATTAGAAGTACATGTTGTTTTATAATCATTTATGAATGAAATCGTATAAATCAAATGATAAAATGAAAAAAATATTTTGACGGAAAAATGATAATTACTATTTATTAATAAAATAAAAAATAAAAAATAAGTAAAAATTGACATTATATAATATATATTATTAACAAATAAAAATTAATTTATCAGGTTTTTGGTAACTAACAGGCAGAATACTAGATTTTAGGAAACTATAATTTTGTTATAATTTAATTGAAATACATAATTACTAATATGCCCTTATAAATTGATTGGTCTAGTACTGGTCTCGCGGTCACAACCTTTTTGTTGACCTTGATTGATCATATATATATATATATATATATATATATATATATATATATATATATATATATATATATATATATATATCTATTACTACTTATAAAGCAAACTTGTTGAATTTTTAAGTCGTACAACATTTTATGCACAGAATACATATATAAAGCACATATTTACAATTTTTTCTGCATAATTTACAAACCTTTAATGCTACATGTGTTCTTAATTTTTAAGAGGTACAAAGTCAGATGCGTAAAATACAACTTATAAAAGCATAGGCTTATGATAATCCGATACAAGCTCCACTAAACTTGATAATCCCTGATTTGAGGATACGTTCCCCCATTCTCGCTTCCATCTCCGCCCTAAATCCCGGTTATCACAACCAGAATTCGCTATCTTTCTTTGGATCTCGAATCCGCTCCTTTCTCTAAAATCCCAACTCCATTTGTAGCCACTACCACCGGTTACACCTTGATAATTGTGAGTGTGTGTTTACCTGTATAGTTAGCCTTTCACGTTAGCCTACAGTTGCCATTGTATCTCTATTTCTAACCCTAGAAATCGACCTTCTTTGCTCCCAGTCACCGCCACCATCGATTTTGTTCCCCTAAAATCGATGATGCTCTCCCTAAACGTCGACATAAGGGACACCATCCACCAACAGACCACATAATTATCGTCTTTCCTGCCTCTACTATGCTGCTGCTGCTTCTACTATGGGTAAAAAAACAATAATTATGTTGCTATGTAATAGATTTACGATATTTCCCCCCTTAATATTCTGCTATTGGACTGCAATTGCAGATGATAAAGTCTGGTATCTTTTTCTTCTTGCCAAATGCTCGAGAGTCTTTCGTATGGTTTTCTGATTCAGGTTCAAAGATGTCCATCTAAAGGTCTTTTTCTATCTATATTGTGGCTATTTTATATATTGCTGGTTCTGATTCGTGTATGGCCTGAACCATAAATGATCATATCTAGAACAAGGTAAGCCTATACGTATCTTATTTACTGTTTATGAAAATAGATCGACCCACCACCACCACGCTCACCTCTCCACCGCCTTCGTTTCTCCTTCATTGTAGGTAACCACCACCACTGTTATTCGTTGAAGCTTTATCCCTGGTGATGTTTCGATGCAGGTCTTATTTTGAGTATCACTCCAATTTCTCTTCGAAACCCAGATCTAGGTAAAAGCAAAACGAAGCACTCCATAATCGCCATGAGACAACAGATCTAGGTAATACTTGATGCTTTCCAATCTACTTGAATACTTGATTTTCTTGTTTTATACTGATTTGTAGTTTCTAACGGTTTAAAGACCTACAAGTTCAAGAACATGTTCGTTGATTTTTCGTTTTTTAACGAAATTTGGCTAACGACTTTGTGTTCAGGAATCAGTTCTGATTTGATGTTTGTCCGAACAGGCAATTTATTATTAACTCTCAAAGCTTTGTGTTTTTTTATTGGATTAATAACTTTTTTCTGAACAGGGGAGGGGTTTGATTAGTCACACGGATGGGTATGTGAATCATTTTTTTGTTTGTTCTTTTTGATACTCTAACCCAGATCCCTGTCCATTTCTAAACCAGGGTGAATGGCCTCTTTCGCCATCTTTGTAGCCATAGGACACTGGATTGCAAAAATTATCAAATTTAATTCTTAATTGAGGTTTTTGGCGGTTTTAGTCCCTGCTCCATGAAATAAGTATTACTTTTGGGAACAAAACTACAAAAATAAGTTATACTCATGAACCAAAATTTGTCATTTTACTTCGAGTAAGGATAAAAAATGTTACAAGAACATGAAATATGGACTGATACTTCTAAAGAACTTTTGAGGAGCAGAATTGCAGAACGAGATTATACCCAGGGACCAAAATTGCGAATATAACAACATACCTTTTGATTTGTATTACATAGCATTTCAAGCAATTTAAAAACGCATTAGTTCGATGTATGTTGTCATTTCTTTCATCTAACCCGAAATGAGTTAAATGCAAAGAATAGCATCATACTTTATCATATTTGTTTATTATAGCTTTCTACTTTATCTCATTTGTTTATTATAAGAATTTATGACTTTTCTTCCAGGCCGGTGTGGGTGCTTTGTGGGACTTCACCCTTGCTGGAGTTTTAGAGTTATTCCATCCAGAAAATATTGATTTGTTGACATTCACCTTGTCCAAACCTTGCAAAACTTTTAGGTCATTGTTTTCCTTTTATAGTTTATTGATTTGCTTATATAATAATAAATACAACATGTTTAACTGTTTCTAATGATGATGTTATTCAGGGGTAAAATTGGAAGAGACAAAAAGTTGAGAGGATTGTTGGGGAAGCAGACTTTATTTTGTAAGAGAACAAATAACACTAATCTGGTACCAAGGGAAGTGTGAACTAAGGAGTAAAAGGAAAAATAACACCATCTGGTACCAATAAAGTTATATGTCATATTATACTCAAACAAAATGAACCGCCATTACACGTTGAACGTGAAATGGTGTGGTTTTAAGAGAAAAGCATGATGCGTCTATGGATAAAAAAGGAAATAGTTATATTTAGTTTTAGATAAAACCATACAAATAAGTGTTACCACTTCAGGCCCCTTTCCCAACTCTTGAAGAACAGCTGTTGCGGTTTGATTTTTGTAAACAAAAAAAATAGTTTTATCCAATATCGATATTGATTTCTTTTAATTTAATTATTTTATATTTCGTAGTAGGTACCCCCCGGTTTTACATTTCGTAGGAGCTGCTGCTGTCATTTTTGTATTGAATAGGAATGTACATTTTTCTATGGGATAAATAAATGGCAATGTACTTGGTGTTTCAGGTTGTAGCAAGTAGCAACTACTGACCCATTGTTTTTCATTCAAGCAATATACTTTTCAAGCAACTTTACCACGTATACGACTGCTAAAAAAACATTGTACCTTTTTTATAGTAAAAAAATAACATCTAAGGGAGTGGAGGAGAGCAAATGGCATAGATAAATCTGATTGAAGTTGCATCATCACCGGTATATATGAAAGGCTAATATCTTTGCACCATTGAAGAACTACAAGGGAATTTTTGGAAAAAGTTTGTGAATTGAATTTGTCAAAGTTAACTGTACAAAGCCAATTTATCACTATTACTTTTTTTTTTGTTTAAAACGAAGCACCTGGATCCTTCCTACCACAACTTTTTTTTGGAAGGGTTGATTGTGTATTGAAAAGAAACACTTAATTTTCTTTTATGCAATATTTTTGAGAATGAGAATCTGGCAACTTGGAAAATTTCACAAATATTTTGAGGTTTGGCGTTTTAGATGACGCGATTAATAAAGATAATTACATTTAGACGAAATGATAAGATATTCTTTTAATTTATTTTTAAATTGCATCATATTTAATTTTACGTTTGAATTGCAACATATTTTATTTTATGCATAACAAAACCATTTTTATGTAAGGACTAATTTTTTTAGCATCCGTATCACATTAAGACGAAATGATAAGATATTCATTTAAATTAATTTGAAAAACTTTTTTGGTATACAAAATAAAAGGTCTTGAAATTCACTAAGATAAAAACACTAAACTTTTAAATTACAAGCGTAAACCTTAAATCAATATTGAAAATTATTTACTGAAATTAAATATAAATAAATACATGCCTTACATATATATTTTAGTAGTAACAAATATTTTTTGATACAGGCTAAAACATATCTTAAGGATATTAAATGCTGAAAGATAATCGACCCTAATAAAAAAGCTATTCTCATAATCTTTATTTTTCGTTTACAAGGTTTTTTAAATCGTAAAATTAAATATGATGCAATTTAAAAAAAAATTAAAAGAATATCTTATCATTTCGTCTAAATGTAATTATCCTTATTAATCGCGTCATCTAAAACGCCAAACCTCAAAATACTTGTGAAATTTTCCAAGTTGCCAGATTCTCATTCTCAAAAATATTGCATAAAAGAAAATTAAGTGTTTCTTTATTCTCATGAACTTTTAAATTTGTTGAATAAAACTTCCACACACACCCCCCCCCCCCCCCAAAAAAAAAATTATACGTTAAAAGAAAACTTTTCGCTTAATTATAAATGGTATCCATTTACTACCAAATCAAATTGTCTGAACACCGAATAACTGATACTCAAATGAAACTAACATCGAAAAAAAAACTAATTGTTGAACCTTGTCCCCCCCCCCCCCCTCATTAGCGCCCGCCGCATTGCGCGGGTACACCACTAGTATATATATATATATATATATATATATATATATATATATGACATTTTTGGATATTCTTTGACAAATTATTATGAAAATTGACTATATTTGTCTTTTTTTCTCTTGTTTTTTTAGAAAAAGAAGCTACATTTTTAATATAATTTAGAAGTAAAATATATACCATTTGAAATAAAAGGATTACAAGTTAGACATCTACTTTTCTTTATAATTTAGAAGTAAAATATAACTAACTCGTCCTTAAACTTTGGCTTTGTGATTATAATAACGAAAAGTGGCTGTGCATGGGAAAACTCATGTACGTTTTTATAAATCAAAAGCAAAAGCATAAAGAGGAATGCGGCCTACGGTATCAAGTGGACGAAATGTCTAAATTTAAAAGTAAAACAGTTGTGTACGAGTTAGTTATTCTAAAAAAACAAAGGTTTTTAACTCTAAATATATCTAAGAGATAATGATTTAATGAACTTTTAAAATTGTTCATATTTGATTACCGAATTTATTTTTTATGTTTGATTTATCTATAAACTTTTTAAAATTATTCACATTAACACTTATGACCGGTGATAGAAGATTTATGGTGATTTGGATTCCTACGTTGCATTCTAGAAGACTTGGAAGAGTAACAAACTTCTAAAATTGTTTATATTTGGCTGCTGAACTTATTTTTGGCTTAATTTACCCATGAACTTTTTAAAATTGTTCATATTATACCCTTATAACCGTTGATAGAATGTTTATGCTTATTTGACATCCTACGTGGCATCAGAAAGTTGAAACATAAATAAGGGTCGGTGGTCTTAAGTTGAGGTTCACATTTTGTACCCTGATCTACAAGAAAAGGTAGTTCAATCTTGGAATGTCTTCATCGTCCTCATCATTCTCTCAAGTTGCAAGTCATTATCATATTCGTTATGATTGTGGTTTTTCTTCACAAATTCGAACATCAACCACAGTAAAGAACCCATGTAGGCGATTCTTGGTGTGCGATAACTCATAAGTAAGTCTACTGAAGAAAAAAACCTAAACCGGTATGGATGGCCATAAATCAAACCTCAACCACAGAAAAGAACCCAGTGGACTTACTTGTGAGTTATCATACACCAAGAATCGCCTACCTTGGTTCTTTTCCATGGTTGAGGTTAGAATACATGAAGGAAAACCACAATCATAATGATTTTGGTAATCCACTAGAAGACTTGAGAAAAGGTTAAGGAGGAAGAATACATTGCAAGATTGAACTACCGTCTACCGTTCCTTGTAGATTACAGAACAAAAACGAACACCAACCGAAGACTACTGCCCTTATTTATGTCGCAGCTTTCTGATGCCATGTTGGATGTCAAATCAGCATAAACCTTCTATCACCGGTCATAAGGGTATAATGTGAACAATTTTAAAAAGTTCATGGGTAAATCAAACGCAAAAATAAGTTTGATGACCTAATGTGAATGATTCTAGAAGTTTGTTACCCTTCTAAGTCTTTTAGGATGCCACGTAGGATGCCAAAAAAGCACAAACCTTCTATCACCGATCATAAAGGTAATGTGAACAATTTTAAAAAATTCATGTGTAAATCACTAAATCAAACGCAAAAATAAGTTCAATTACCAAATATGAATAATTTTAAAGGTCTGTTACCCTTCCAAGTCATTATCCATATATCTAATTATGTACCGAGGCATTTTTAACCAAAAAAAGAAAGTTAAAAGGACATCATGACGGTTTAAGAAGAAGTTTCATGTTCATGTTCGATTCAAGTAAAATTACCTGAAAGTTTGGACCATGTTTGTTTCCTTGAACATGAGAATTTTATCCGGTTCATATCACTGAGCGAACGCTTAGCATGAATCTCATAAGTTAAAAATATCATGTGTTGACGCCATGATACCAAAATAAATAGACAAAACAACTTAGCCCTCTATCATCCAAATTAAATAAAACAAACATAGTTATGCTTCTTGATATTATCACTTTTATATAGACAACGACAATTTTGACAAACAATTTTTATTTAATTCAATTGTATATAACAACAAATTGATACATGTCTCCTGGAGGTTTGGTCGACCTAAATGCTGAAGTCACACCTACCCAAAAAATTTCCATGTCATACCAGAAACACGTCATAAGACCCTAATCCGGAGAATTAAAGTTGCGAGTTTTAAAGAGTCAAGTTCGGGAAAATCGAAGGAAGCAAGTTATGGAAAAAAAGAGGAGCAGGACATTAGTGCCGCTAACCAGGAGGTTAGCGACGCTAATGTGTCAAGTGGCTGTTTTTCGCGTCGTGGTTTCCAGCTGTCAAGTGGGTGAGCACGTTCGAGGTTAGCGACGCTAATGGTCCTGTTTGGGCCAAAACCCTAGATTTTTCATGTTGGGCCATATTTAAAGATGAGAAAACCCTAGGGCAGCTGTTTTTGGTCATTCTACAGCCCCCAAGTCGTCTCCTTTCTATCTCAAGTCATATTTGGCTCTTTGGAAGAATTTTTGGAGCTTGGATGATGCTAGAAGGAAGGTGTTGATGTTACATGTTGTTTTTCTTGGGAAGAGCTTCAAGGATCTACAAATTTCTGGACCATTGTGAGTCAAGTTCTCACCTTTATGCATATTTATGAGTTTTCTTATGATCTGGATATGTTTTTATGGATTGAATAAATGTAATGGTCCTTAGTAGTGTTTGTCTATGGTTTGGAAGGATAAAGTTGGAAACTTTATGCCTTAAATCTCTGATTTGAACATTTGGGATGGTTTAGAGAGTAAGCCAAATTCTCTAGGACGATTATGATTAGTTTGGACCACTTTGGACTTGAATATTGTTCTTGATATTGTCTGGTGATGTTTAAGAGGATAAAGTTAGGATCTTTATGGATTTTGGACTGTTTAGAAGATCCCTGGATGGATTGAGACTTTGACTGAATTGATTTAGAACTTAATGGACCTTTTTGATCTGTTCATAGTTAGCGGCGCTAACTTGGGGAGTTAGTGGCGCTAACTGTGCCTGTTGACTTTTGTTGACTTTGTCCGTTGACCGTTGACTTTTGACCAGTTTGACTTTTAGTCAAACTTGAGGGTTTTCGATACCGGTATTATAGGATTGTCCTGTTTGGGATTTAGGAAGTTCTGAGTGGAGTTTATTTTGTTAGGACGTTCGCGTTGTCGGATTCGTGGACGTGCACGAGGAGTGCTGTTTGGCTTGACGGATTAGGTGAGTCTTCTCACTATACTATGGGTGATGTTGCATGCATATGTAACTTTATTACTTTGTGTGATAATGTTATGTATGTGCCTTACGTGTTTATCGACAAGATCGGGAAGAAACTCGTGAGTCGAGGAATTAGGCAAGATCGGGAAGAAACCCGTGAGCCATCGGAATTGGACAAGATCGGGACAAAACCCGTGAGTCGCGGAATTGGACAAGACCGGGAAGAAACCCGTGAGTCATGTAATTGGACAAGATCAGGAAGAAACCCGTGAGTCAAGGAATGGAATGTTAAACGGCAAGATCGGGGCAAGCTCGTGAGCCTTTTATGATTATGTGTTATGGAATGAATCGTGTGATATTTTGGGGAACTCACTAAGCTTTGTGCTTACTCTTTCACCCTTACTGTTTTTCAAGTATTTGCTGGCTTGAGCTTGGAGCACGGCGCGACTGTACCCATCTGAGGTTTTGATAATTAAGTCTTCTGCTGGTTAATGTTGTACACGTTTGATAAATGCAATTTTTAATGTTTAAATACAAGTTTTAATTTAGATGGTTTAAATTGGTAACCCTTTTGATGTATTTGAATCGTTTTTAAAAAGAAAAATTTTATTACTGAGGATGAGACGTTACAACAACCTCCCTAAAAAACACAATATAAGAAAAAGATTCTATCAACTCCATTAAAATTTAAAAAGATGAAACACAATTCTTTTTTAGAAATAATTTAAAGAAACTGAGTTTGGAATTTGGATATTATATAACTACTATTTTATAGCTGACCTCTAAATCTACTAGCAATATACTCTTTTCGGGAGGATTTCTAGTGGTATGCTAACTATTTTGCGTTTCTGTGTATTCTTTAGAGACAAGATGAAAAAAAATGAAGTTTAAGGTTCAAAGTTGACAATTATTTTGTTTGCTTAAAAAATATGGTGATTTATCTTCTATATGTTAACCATGTGGCGGATTGATAGGGTATCCAATAATAACATTACCTTTTCATTAATATAGCAGATAGCCGGCTTCATTTGGAAATTATATAGATAACCAAACAATTCTATTACACTTTATATCAAGTCATCTGTTGAGCATTGTTTCATTTTACTAACACGCTTGTAACAAGAGAAAAGTTGCTATAAATGACGCTACAATAAGGCTATAACCATATATACATACAAATAGTAAAAGAGAGGGCAAAACCGACCAAAATGAATGGTTACATTTGATGATGGATGGTCGATGATAATAAAATAGTGAAAAAATCTAGCAAAAAAGAAATTAAGACATATTGATAATATTTTTTGAAAGAAAAACAAATACTTTTAAAAATAAATACAAAATAAACGGTCATATTTAATAGATGAGAAATTGCATTTGTCATATCTTTTATTCCTACTCATGTCCTTATTTATTTATATATATATATATATATATATATATATATATATATATATATATATATATATATATATATATATATATATATATATATATATATATATTAAATTTTGACATGTGTTTTAAAATATTATTATTTTATTAAATATAACATTTGTCATAATTTTACATGAGTATGAATAAAAAATAAAAATAAATACAATTTCTCTTTAACAGATAGATTAAATTTTCGTCGATTCAAAATGATGTCATTTGCTTTGTAATAAGTCAATTATGAAGTTACTTTTTGGCGACTTCAAAATGCCATCCGCTTCCAATCATTGGTTTAGTACTAACTACTAAGTCGGTCATATGATACAATTTGCAAAATATAATTTATTTCTTGGAATTTTCTAAAGGTTTTACACATTGGAAACCATTAAAAAACAATTTCACAATTTCCAGAATGCATATTGCAAAATTGATATCGTCATATTAAAAAGGTAAAAAAAATATGGCAACTTTATTTATTGGAGTATATATCATTTTGATATTTTTGTGATTAATGAAGTCTTCCCCCGTTTTACCAAGTTTTTTTTGAACGGCAATAAATATTTTATAAAATTTGGATCTCCAGCGGGAAGCTGGAAAACCAAAGAGAAAACACCAGAATCGCCTAACCCAAAGAGAGGGGGTACGGGTTGGGGGTAGGGTGGGGGTGGAAAACTAAAGAGAAAACACCAGATCGCCTAACACATTAAGAAGGAAACCAACCAATGATTGAAGGGAGATGATTGTATCTGGTAGCTCCTTTTTTATTTGGTGATTGGTAGAAAAGAAGGATCCCTACATAACTACAAACACACATATCAAGTGGGTTCTTTATTTTATTTTTATTCTACGGGTTATATCTTTATTTGTTTGGCATATTAAGGAAAGGAAACTTACAATCATATATTTGTTATTAGACAAAATTACATAAACAGTCTCTGTAGTTTACCAAATCTACCAGATCAGGACCTAATATCCGAATTACACCATAAGGGCCATCAAAGTATCACAAATCTAACAAATAAGTCCATGAGGTATCGAAATAGTTCACATGTCCATATGAAATGACTGTAATACCCTTCCTATTTATTTTTCATTTTTTCTTTTAATATACTATTTATTAAATCAATTTAAAAAAAAAGAAAAATAAACCCATGCCACGCCCACGCCCCACCCTACCCCACCCCGTACCCCCTCTCTCTCACTCTCACACATTTTTGTTTTGACAATTTCTCAACGGCGGAATTACAGAAATTGTGTTGGATTAGGTGTCTAAGCCATGACTAATAATTAGTATTTACCTAATTAATAGAAGCACAATCCATTTGGGTTGCGCTCATGGCTGGAGGTTTGGTAGAAAATTCGGTAGAGAGAAAGGTTGATTTATTATGGGATTAATAAATCAACAGGAATTAAATATATGGTTTATTAATATATTAAAGTGATAATATATTAATTAGAAACTATATTAATTAATTAGGAATTAATCCAGAATTAATTGGATTTAATTTGGGGATTAAATTAATTAATTAAAGGTGCAGGGACTGAAACTGTAATTATTCAATAGTTGAGTAAGTGACAGTGGGAGTGACCAGTGTGGAAATCGAAATCTATATATGGTATATATATTTTCGATTTTAATATAATAAGGATAATTAGGGTTTTTGAATATAAGATAAAAGGTTTATCTTATTTGAATTCAAAAAGGTTTATCCTTAAGGCTTATCAACTGATCATCCTGTAACTATAAATAGGGGTCCCTGGAACCCTATTTTCTGCGCCAACTTCAAGAGCTCTCTCTGGGATTTTCGATTTCTCCTCTCCTCCAGCTTGGGTGTGACTTTCATTTGAGGCAGGATATTTTTGCTGCTTAGCTTCAAGAAATTAAGGTTGGTTTTTCTATTTGATCTTTAGTTTCTTTTATTGGCCTCTAGTTTTTTGTTATATGTTCAATTAGAAGAAAACATAGATCCTCATAGGTTGCATGTGAACTTAGGTTATTTAGTTCATGGTTTGCAGAAAACCTTTCAGTGGTATCAGAGCCTGTTTTGTTTTCTTGTTGAATTGCTATAACTGTTTTAGGGTTTAAAGCCTATAAACCCTAATATATATCAAAATCGATTTATAGGATTAGGGTTTTGGAAACCCTAATCCCCCCCTTGCTAAATTGCGAAATCTGGCATTAGGGTTTTAGAAGGTTTTCTATTTTTGGTAACTTTATTTGTTAATTAAATGGATAACCTTAAACCCCATTATTTAATTTCGAAATCTAGGGGGTTTAGGATAGGTTTTAATTAATTTGATTAATTTGGATAAACCTATCTTCATTTGAATTAATTTAATTAATTGTTAATTAAAAGATAATTCAAAAGGGATTTAATTAATTTTAAATTTTCGAAAATTAATAGAAAAATCCAGAAAAATATTTTAAAATGTTTAAAATATTTAGATTTAATTAATTTAATTAATTGGTAATCAAAATTGATTAAATCGTTTTTTTAAGGTTTAATTTAATTTAAAATTTAATTGTTTAAATTTGGTAAAATTAAAAGATAAACCTTGAATATTTTAAAGGGTTTTAAAATACATCTTATATATTATTAAAAGTTAATACTATATATATATGAGATAAATTTGGTTAGTCAAATCAATAGTAGGCCTCATTCACGAAGCTGGTCTATAAAGTGGGTATAAGGAGACTGCCTATAAAATGGTAGTCTAATGGGTGAACACTCTCACCCACCGCTCGCCTGATCAGTGGAGGGTCGTTAGCCGAACGGGTTTGACAGAACCACTAAATCATTAAAAGTATAATGATCAAAGTACTAGAACCTTTACACAAAATCCCAATCTAGTTACTTTAGGAAAAATATGAATTTGATGCTAACCCATGAAATTGCACATTGCACTTTATGAAACATTGGTGGAGCGTGTGTGGTTTACCGGCACACCAATGGGGGTTCATAAAGAGTGGCAATGGGTGCCTCGGGTGTTATCATTGTTGATGGAGCGTGTGTGGTTTACCGGCACATCAATTTGAAATGATAATGGACCCCGAGAGTACCAAGCTAATTTGCATGGTTATTCACACTCGGTTTGTGATCCTCGGCATCCCAGTCACAAACGGTGGGGCATATCCGAGATTAAAACATGCTATTGAACAGTTCAATAAATCTCAAAAGAAACTAGGAATTCCATTTATAATAAGATTATTTTTCCGCGGTGGAATCGGCTGAATCGTCATTCGCCTACCTTTATAAAATTTGCTTATAGATTACGGCATCCCTCTTCTATGTTGCAAATTGTTATAGTTGGATCCTAGCCTTATTTTATATTGGGTTATTATAAGGACCGACAAGTATCTAATTAAACTTACCTTCTTTTATAGATGTCTTCTGCTGGTCAAACCGCTCCCCACTCAAACTCCAGTGTTCCCTCAATCCTCTCACTGTGTTCCAAGGTTCAATTGAACGGGACAAACTACAATGACTGGATTAGAAACATCAAGATGGCTCTGAGGTATGAGAACAAAGAGTATGTTCTCGAGACCGAGCTTGTCGATGTCGACCCCGAAACTGCTACTCCCGAGGAAATTGCCTCGTACCAAAACATTCTGATGATGCGACCAAAGTGGCCTGCATCATGATTGCCACAATGAACCCCGAATTGCAGAGAATATACGAAGACTACTGGCCCTATGAGATGCACCGTGAGCTTGCGGAAAAGTTCCGTAAGCAAGAGCGCATCGAAAGGTGCGAAGTGGTCAAGGACTTCACGAACAGCAAACCTAAAGATGGAGAGTCCATCTGCGCCCATGTGTAAAGAATGCAAGGTTACGTGGAGCGGCTTAGAAAGCTTGCGATGCCTGTACCGGAGGAGTTGGCCGTTGACATAGTGCTTAACTCCCTACCGAGTTCTTATGACCAGTTTAGGCTGGCTTATCATTTGAACAACAATCAGGCTAACCTGACTGAGTTGCATCGCATGCTTCAAGTTGCTGAGGACGGGATGAAGGGTAAAAGTGTACCCTCGGTTAATCAGCCCGTCCTAGCCATTGGAAGTGGCAAAGGAAAGAAGAGGAAGGGCCCTCCTAAGCAAAATTGGAGGGAAAAGGTTCAAGTCGGGTCATCAAGCAATGGCTCAAGAACCAAGGCTTCCCATATTCCTTGTGTGGCCAACCCCGATGAAGGCAACTGTTTCTACTGCAAAGAGAAGGGCCATTGGAAGAGAATCTGCCCCAAATACTTGCAGGATGTCAAGGATGGGAAAGTAAAGCCATCGACAGCAGGTATATACACTATCTCTAAAAACTCACCATCTTCTAATTCTTGGGTCCTTGATACAGGATGTGGTTTTCACATTTGTTCTGATCTGCAGGGCCTAAAGGAAAGCAGGGAGGTGGAGCACGGTAGACTGAACTTGATCATGGGCAATAGGAGATCGTCCCCTGTTACCAAGATCGGCGTTTACAGTTTAGTGCTTAGTAGTGAAGTTTGTATAGATTTATTAGATTGTTGCTATTCGCCAGAAATGGCAAGAAATATTATTTCATTTCACGCATTATTCAGACAAGGATTTCATTTTTCTTTTGATAATAATATTGGATCTATTTCTGTTTTCAAAAATGGTATTTTGAATTTTACTGCTTATCCTTGTGATGGTGTGTATGAAACTGTAAAATGTGTTGACAATCTAGGACATAGTGTAAATTATATTGATTCTACTAGTGATGTGGAAAAGGCATGTCTGTGGCATAGTCGGCTCGGGCACATCAGCAAGAAACGCATCGCCCAACTCCAAAAGGATGGAGTGTTGGAATCATTCGACCTCAAGTCGGATGATGTATGCGAATCTTGTCTGTTGGGCAAGATGACTAAATCACCTTTCAAAGGGTCTTTTGAAAGAGGTGAGGGTCTATTGGACATCATTCACACGGATGTGTGTGGTCCATTCAGATCAACCACAAAGGATGGCACACGGTTCTACGTGACTTTTACCGACGATTTTAGTAGATACGGTTATATCTACTTAATCAAGCACAAGTCGGACACCTTTGAAAAGTTCAAAGAGTTTAAGAACGAAGTAGAGAATCAATTAGGCAGGAAGATAAAGATGCTCAGATCCGACAGAGGCGGAGAGTATCTAAGTATCGAGTTCCTAGACTATCTAAAGGAATGCGGAATAGTTTCGCAGTTGACACCTCCCAGGACACCACAGCTGAACGGTGTTGCGGAGAGGCGCAACCGAACCCTGTTGGACATGGTTCGTTCCATGATGAGTCGAGCTTCACTTCCAATTCACTTCTGGGGGTATGCCTTAGAGACTGCCGCCCATATCCTCAATCTTGTCCCAACTAAGAAGGTTGCGAAAACACCTCATGAGATGTGGACGGGGAAAGCTCCCTCGTTGGCACATATCAAGGTCTGGGGTTGTGAGGCTTTCGTTAGACGAGAGACTCAAGACAAACTCGCAGATAGAAGCGAAAGGTGTTTCTTCATTGGTTATCCCAAACAGTCCTTTGGATATCTATTCTACAGACAGAGCGAGGACGTGGTCTTTGTAGCTAGACGAGCGGTCTTTCGAGAGAGAGAGCTCGTATTCAAAGAGGACAGTGGGAGTACCATTGATCTGGAAGAAATTCAAGAGTCATCAGATGACGCAACCTTAGGAGAAACTAGCAACCAACATGAGGAAGAAGTTCCTGTTGGTCCGACAGATGTATCCTTACCTCTTAGGCGTTCCGGTAGGGTTAGCATGCCACCCGAGTTTTATGGGTTCCATATAACTTCGGATGGGGACATGTTTGTCAGTGATAGGACACTGATAAATTTGGATGAACCAGCTAACTACCAGGAAGCAGTGGCAGGCCCTGAGTCTGCCAAGTGGAAAGAGGCCATGGATAGCGAGATCAAGTCTATGTATGACAATCAAGTTTGGAACTTGGTTGACAATGTACCGGGTCGAAAGACAGTCGGGTGCAAATGGATCTTCAAGAAGAAGACCGACATGGATGGAAAGGTACACACTTTCAAGGCAAGACTGGTTGCGAAGGGCTTTACTCAAACCCCAGGGGTTGACTATGACGAGACCTTCTCACCAGTAGCTAAGATAAAGTCTATTAGGATTATGCTGGCCATAGCTGCATTTCATGACTATGAAATTTGGCAGATGGACGTCAAAACCGCTTTCCTTAACGGGAAGTTGACTGAGGACGTTTACATGAATCAGCCAGAGGGTTTTGTCGATGCAAAGTATCCTAATAAGGTGTGTAAGCTTGAGAGATCAATCTACGGATTAAAGCAAGCTTCTCGCAGCTGGAATCTTTGTTTCCATGAGAAAGTCAAAGAGTTTGGCTTCTCTAGGAGCGAGGATGAGTCCTGCGTATATGTCAAGGCTAGTGGGAGTATAGTCACCTTTCTGGTGCTGTATGTCGATGACATACTGCTCATGGGAAACGATATTCCAACCTTGCAAGATGTCAGGCTTGGCTTGGGAAATGTTTCGCCATGAAGGACCTAGGAGAGGCTGCCTATATTCTTGGGATTAGAATATTGAGAGATAGGAAGAAAAGGCTAATTGGACTTAGTCAGGGTACATACTTGGAAAAGGTACTGAAAAGATTTAGTATGGAAAATTCCAAGAAGGGAGAGCTACCTATCCAAAGTAATGCAAAACTGAGTAAGACTCAAAGTCCGAGTACAGATGAGGAAATAGCTGAGATGAGTCGAGTACCGTACGCTTCGGCTGTGGGATCGATCATGTACGCTATGACGTGTACTCGCCCTGACGTGGCCTTTGCCCTGAGCATGGTCAGTCGGTACCAGGGAAACCCTGGAAGGGCGCATTGGATAGCCGTAAAGAATATACTCAAGTATCTACGAAGGACAAAGAACATGGTGTTAGGCCTCGGTGGCAGTGATACCTTGAGAGTTGAAGGATATACAGATGCCAGCTTTCAGACGGATAGAGACAGTGGTCGGTCTCAGTCAGGCTGGGTATTCCTTTTGAACGGTGGAGCAGTAACTTGAAAAAGTTCCAAGCAAGAGACAGTGGCTGATTCTACGTGTGAATCAGAGTACATAGCAGTAAGTGAAGCATCAAAGGAAGCGGCTTGGCTGAAGAACTTTATCGGTGACCTTGGAGTAGTCCCGAGTATTCAGGAGCCCTTGGAACTGTTCTGCGATAACGAAGGTGCGGTCGCCTTGACAAAGGAACCGCGAGACCATGGAAAGTCCAGACATATCGACAGAAAGTACCACTACATCAGACATAGGGTAGAAGAAGGTCACCTCATTGTAAAGAGGGTATCATCGGAAGATAATCCTGCAGATCCCTTGACAAAGGCTCTGAGTAGGATTAAGCATAATCAACATGCTAGGAGCATTGGATTAATAGATGATATAAGTTTTTGTAATTAGATAGGTTTCGAAACTTGTAACAATGTATTGTATTTGACTCTTGTGATTTAATAATAGAGATTTATTATGGTTTACTACTCTTGTCAATACTTTATCATTGTGTTTCATTTTGCATGTTTTACTTCCTGAATAAATGGATTATTCAAATATCCACAGTCGATTACGCTTTAAGGGAGTAAGTGTGAAGTAAGACTGTCATGAATTGGTAATAGATTGTCTAAGGAGTTAGACATTGCAATTGGATTGCTGCACCATTCGTGAGTACTTGGAAATGGAGATTTGAGTATTGGATAAACCCGCGCTTAATAGATTGCTTCATGGATTTTATCACGAGCAATGTTGAGACGATAATATATTTTGATCTTTAAGCTAAGACATATGAGTTATGATTTGCTAAGCGGTTGTTCATTGATAATACGAAAACGCATCGGTAACTCGGTTTTATAAAACGTGTTGTTGTGAATGATTTGTCTGGTAAAAGACATAAGTATATGAGTCAAAGCTTATTCGTCCCTTGACCCTAACGGGGAACAGATATCTGTAGGCCTCTCGATGATTTTGAAGTTGACTAAAATGGTTGGCCAACCGGGACTAAATTGGTAGTCTAAGAGTCATATGCAAATCGGAAATCGAGGAACAGTGAATCAGACCGGATTGATTTTATCCATGTCTTGAGTCTGAAAATATCTTGTTGGACGGAGGATCATCAGATCACTTATCTATGGACAGGACTGATTAGATCAGAATTTGGCATTGGTTTCTAGGAAGCTACAAGTGCTGGTTAATTAGAGGCTAAATTGGTAATTATAGTCATAGACTTATCCAAGTGGGAGACTGTTGGATTAGGTGTCTAAGCCATGACTAATAATTAGTATTTACCTAATTAATAGAAGCACAGTCCATTTGGGTTGCCCTCATGGCTGGAGGTTTGGTAAAAAATTCGGTAGAGAGAAAGGTTGATTTATTATGGGATTAATAAATCAACAGGAATTAAATATATGGTTTATTAATATATTAAAGTGATAATATATTAATTAGAAACTATATTAATTAATTAGGAATTAATCCAGAATTAATTGGATTTAATTTGGGGATTAAATTAATTAATTAAAGGTGCAGGGACTGAAACTGTAATTATTCAATAGTTGAGTAAGTGACAGTGGGAGTGACCAGTGTGGAAATCGAAATCTATATATGGTATATATATTTTCGATTTTAATATAATAAGGATAATTAGGGTTTTTGAATATAAGATAAAAGGTTTATCTTATTTGAATTCAAAAAGGTTTATCCTTAAGGCTTATCAACTGATCATCCTGTAACTATAAATAGGGGTCCCTGGAACCCTATTTTCTGCGCCAACTTCAAGAGCTCTCTCTGGGATTTTCGATTTCTCCTCTCCTCCAGCTTGGGTGTGACTTTCATTTGAGGCAGGATATTTTTGCTGCTTAGCTTCAAGAAATTAAGGTTGGTTTTTCTATTTGATCTTTAGTTTCTTTTATTGGCCTCTAGTTTTTTGTTATATGTTCAATTAGAAGAAAACATAGATCCTCATAGGTTGCATGTGAACTTAGGTTATTTAGTTCATGGTTTGTAGAAAACCTTTCAAATTGGCCTAACCCAAAATCGCCTATTTTCATAATTCCTTCGTTATTTACCAGAAGATTCTCCCCTTTAATGTCTCGATGCATTACACCGGTAGAGTTGGACCCAATCTTGGTGGTTTGTGGGGGTAGTGACCTGTTGAAGGACAGAGCCAAAGACTACGCAGAGAGATTGAAGAATTTTGGGAAGAAGGTGACGTATGCAGAATTGAAGGTCAGCAACATGGGTTCTTCACCATTAATCCATATTCAGAAGTATCCCTGGAATTGATGGAGATCATCAAAGACTTCATCTCGAAGAATTAGACTTCGATAAACCCTTCTTCTTCTTCTTCGCAATCATGTCTTTTTCTGAGCTTTTGATTTTGATGCTTTCAAACCCGAAATAACAAACCAAACACAAAAAGATTTGTATCGCTCTTTACCTGGTTCCAATCGTCCCTAATCTCTGAAACATGTTGATTTCTTGAATCTATTACTTGCGGGAAGGCAAGGTTTTTTCTCGATTAACCCTAAAGCTGTTGAATGGGCTCAGTCTCAAATTCCCCAATTTGTTGACGAATTCTGAACTTTATGATCTTCATAACTTCAACTCTTGAACTATTATCATCATCTATTGTCATATATCGCATGTACGACTACACGGGATATGGGCAATCATCCAGGAAGGTACGATCATCAGAAATAAACCGAACATATACTGGATTTCGTTATCAAGATGCTATATTACACACTTCTGATCATCTTTTTTTGCCAAGCGAGCAGAATACATATGCCGACATTGAAGCTGCATATAGATGCCTTGAAGAAACTTACGGCGTGAAAGAAGAAGACGTAATCTTATACGGTCAATCTGTAGGAAGCGGACCTACTCTTGATTTAGCATCGCATTTATTAAGATTACGAGCAGTTATTCTTCACAGCCCAATATAAATAAAAAGAATATAAATAAAACGATAAAAGAAATAAGAAAGGGTAAGAAAGTCATTTCATATGGACCTGTAAACTATTTCGTTACCTCAGGGATTTATTTGTTAGATTTGTGATATTTTGATGACTGTTATGGTGGAATTTGTATACTTTGATGACTTTGATGGTGTAAATTAGAAAGTTGGTCCTGATCTGGTAAAATTCGTATACCACAGGGATTGTTTGTGTAATTTTGTCTTGTTATTAATAAAAAGAAATAGAATTATGGTAACGCGGAAGGGTGTGGGTACTGCATGGGGACAAGAGATGGATTGATTCCAAAGTCTGATTGGCATATAATATATCTAAAGACTAAAGGAAAGCAAAACACTCCACGGTTTTGAACCGGTCCTTTTCGTGCCTTGCTGTCTCTACCACCCAAACAAACAAACTCCTTCCAAACAATCATTTGCTGGTAGACCATGACCATGACCATCATCTTAAATAATCAACCTTTTCACCTAATCTTCATCCACATAATACGTGACAAACCAAACTTTTTAAGACTTGTAATAATATTTTACGTTATCAGTAAAGCCGACATTTTCATATTTACGCATGTCAAGGTTTGTTTTGCTCATTTTATGTATTTCACGATATAATGTTATGGAGGCAAAGAATTAATGTCATTATAATTGAATTTTTTCTAGCAAAGCCTTGGCCACATACTACAAAGTCAAAACCTATGCCTCTCCTTCCACCACCATACACACAAGTAGGGATGCAAACGGGTTGGGGATTCCCCGCTACCCGCGGGTATCCGACCCGAATGGATCGGGGATTCCTCACCTTAACGGGTAACGGGTCGGGGATGTGGATTAGATTTTTCACCCGAAGCGGGGATGGGGCGGGGACGGGTATAGTACTATCCGCCCCGATTAATACCCGATATATATATATATATATATATATATATATATATATATATATATATATATATATATATATATATATATATATATATATCAATTTTTATGGAATGATAATTAATGAAATTTCTTATTTACAATGAATAATTGGCCGGTGGCATGGAATATTGAACCCTGTGTGTGTCTCTCTTCAATTGAATATCATCTCATCTATAATAAAGATGAACACTTTGAAATTTTCAATGAGCTGATATTTAAAATATTTCACTTTCATTTCCGGAATTCATAACATGATGATTTACAATAGAACACATGGCTTCCCTGTATGTTAGTGATCAATACAATCATGATTTACATTAAAATGTAGTTCTAAAAAACTGTGATCGATAGTTCTAAAACACTATGTTGTAATCAATTTTTTTTATTTGTCATGGTTGAGAATGAAGTATTAGTGTATGAACATTCAAACTTTTTAATTATTGTGAATCTGTGATTGTTTATATTTTTAGATTTATAAAATTTTGGATTTTATTTACTAAATGGGTATCCATCGGGTTCCCCGAACCCGACGGGGATTTTTTCACCCGAACCCGATGGGGATTTGGCGGGGCGGGGACGGGGACGGGTGTGGGGTTCGGAGGTCGGGGACGGGTACGGGGATTGCAGTTCCCGCCAATATCCGCCCCCGTTTGCATCCCTACACACAAGTCCAACTGTCCAAGTTTCTTTATTGCTTCAATCCAAAATATGGTACTGGAAAATGCTATTTTTTTTTTTTTGAAAGGCACTGGAAAATGCTATTTGAACCGCACAAAGTGACATTTACATTTTGTCTTTTGGTATGTAGTCCACATATACAGAATAATTTGATGCACTTGAACTTTTTGAAAAATGCATATATATTACTTTCCATATTCTACCATCTCTGAGCTTTATAAGTGCATATAATAGTTTCATATTCCACCATCATTTCTAGAATCAACACCAAAAAGAAGTGATACTCGAATCTAGTATCTATTTGAGGCCAAATATGTAAATTCAAGAATCAATCCGTGAATTAACAGCAAAGCATTTGTGAGCAAACGGTATCTGCATGGGCTGTAGTTGGGTGCAAATAGACACACCATACATGTGATGTGACAGTGTGTGGCATTAACACAAGCCTACCACAAAATGCATGGTAAACAAGTGTTGAGGCTAAAGTATCCACATATTAATTATATACCAAGAAAAGTCCCTAAAGCAAAAATCATCACCTTCTCATGACTACAAAAGAAGCATGGAACCAGAGAAAAGAAACTACCCTATATGGCAACTCATTGCACCAGTACAACATTAAATCTGCATTAGCTGTCATTAGTTTAGGTGTAGCACACGCACATACACACACACACACACACACACACACACTCGCACACAATACATGTGATACTTTAAAGCTCGAGTGAGGAACCAAGTTCATAATCGGAACCGAATGCATACCAAATTAAATGAAATTATTCAAGAGAAACTTTTTTTTGGTCATAAATCCATGCTCAAGTGAAAATATACATTTGATCATTCATCTGTGTAACTGTAATCAAGTAAGTGTAAGCCAATGTTTTGAAGCGTGGCTTAAGGTAATCGGTGAAATAAAGATTTGCCGAAACAAAAAAAGGAAATGTCATCTTCTCACAACCCTTAACTCTTCATTAAAAGCTTATGTCAGTTCATACTACAGACCTTCACAGGATTTTCCAGCTCACATTTTGTACGCAAAGAATTTATTAGATCAAGTTTCTTCCAAGAAAGACAAATGTCCACCTCTTTTATATGGAACTGCATAAAGTCTTACTATTCTTACAGGTTCTACTTCTATATTAATGACAGATCATCAAGTTCCTTTTTTTGAAGGACAAGTAATACAAATCAATAAAGCCATAAAGTTGCATAAACAATACATCTATCAAAATGCTCACGCACAGGAGATAATACATAGAAATTGGTACAAGAAACCCTACTGATCTGCAGAATTGGCAGATAAACTATTCCTCATCACTAGGCCATTATTTGAGTCGGCAGTAAATCTGTCTGACAACAGTTGATAAAACATCAATTGACACGCCAAAAAGCATTAATGTGATTATAAGTTGATCCGTATAGTTGTGTTTACCGAAGGTTTTTGAATGTTACCGATATTATCATAGTCCTTGCCATCAAACCCAATTTCACCAACAATATTTTATCCGGCTCCTAACGACCATATAAGTTCAAGGTCTTACATATCTGTAATCACCAATTGATCATCACTCGCTTAGAAAAATTAAAATAGAATTTCACTATAAACTCCTCATATACTATTTATTGTCTTCCATCTCAGAATTATGGCAAGAAAACACTTTTTTTTAGTCGGCTTATAAATACTCACTTTCAGACTACCCAGCACTATCAATGAAGCAAAATCAGGCTCTATCGCAAACGAATTATGAGATAAATCATGATTCCCAAATTGCACAAACAAATTAATTTAAGATGCGATTTGATCGTACTCACTTGGTCCGTAACATCAAATTTCCACATAAAAGAAGTTGGAATCTTCCACAAAAAACAACTTTCAACGTAAATTATTAACGTTTGAGAAGAATCCAAATTAAATTGAGTACCTAAAGGCTGAAGGATTAATGTCTTGAAGCGCAACGACCTTCTCATCTTGCAAAAATCGAAAGGTCACATCAAATGATCACTAAATTATCGAAATCAAGCAATATAAATGTCAATTTAAAAATTGCACGTTGTGTGCCGGTTAGTGAGAGAGGCCGGACGGTGTGGAGGAGAGTAGTTATGGTGGAATTGCGAGCAATCTAATAGAAGATGCAGGAAGGAGAGGCCGCCGTTACCGCCATTATCCGTCCGCTCCGATCAAATTTGCACTCTTTCTTCAGACGGATCCTCCTATAATTCAGAATAGAGGAATGTACAGTTAGTCCATCAATCTTTATCTTGTGTACAAACAGTCCCTAGTATTTAAAATCTACAAATTTAACCCTACCTCAACGCCTCAACCTTAGATCCTTTCTTGTAGCTTTCCATCCAATATCCATTGATATTAGATATAAAGCTTCATTTAGAAAGTAAATTGCGACTAGGGATGGCAACGGCCGGTTTCGGTCCGGGTTTTGGTCATACCGTCCCCGTCCCCATCCCCGCTTAAAAAACCGTGGTGATTTAATGGGTAATTTTCACCGTGGGGATAACCGTCATCGTTTATATTTAATTGCAAGTTTTGAATCAAGCATGTCCACAGAAAGAAAACTAAAGTTCTAAAGTCTAAAATCCAAATGCATCCAAAAGACAACACATTACATAATCAAATCCAAATCACAATTCACAATATTTTTTGGACTGAGATTGGCACATTATAGATGTAAATTGGTCATAGGCTAAATAAAAACTAAAAAGGTCATATACTATTATACTATAGCGGGCTGGTTAATCGGGTATTCGGGCCGGATAATCGGGGAAGGATACTAATACAATCCCCGTCCCCGATATAATTTTTCGGTTTTCCCCGTCCCCGTCTCCGTCCCTGTTTATCGTCCCCGAACCCGGCCCATTTATTTCTGTTTTCGGTTTTCCCCGTCGGTTTCGGTTTTTTTTGCCATCCCTAATTGCGACAATTCTTTTATGGTAGAAATAGTGATAGTTCTCCCTTCTAAATGAATCTTCAAAAATTAATGAGATATATGAAAACTTTTGACAAACACCATGCATATAAAAATGATGAATGGTGTAAACAATACATAATCTTGTCGATGCGTACATGTTTTTTTCTCAAATAGATTATAAACATCATGTATTTTGCTTTTTATTCTAGCATATCAACAACTTAATATGTTTTATCTTTTTTTTTTTAAATTTAAACAATTTTTGGACCTGTATATGTTTGTAACATATTGTTGATCCCAAACACTACCTTTATAATTTAAACAATCTATCTTATGTTGTGGCGCAACGGTAAGAGGCAATCCTTTTTTTCTTAAAGACACAGGTTCGAATCCCACTCTTTTCATCTTTAAACTTTTTTCAGCTTTTTTTTCGGCCCGTTCTAATATATAACCAAACTAGTATTCGGACAGTCCGCGCAATGCTGCAGAAGCCCCGTATATTGAAAAAACGCAGCTTGACAAAGACAATTTACGTAAAGGACGAAAAATGTAACTTTAAAATATAATAAGGGACTGGAATCGTAACTTACGAAATACCAATAATATAACTTTATAATAAATAGGGTGAAAACAATTAATTCAAAATTAGTTGAGGGGAAAAAACGTAAATATAAAAGTTTGCTATAAGAATAATCAAGATTGCTATTTCCAAATCAAAACTTATTTACAATTTGTATCCTATATTTTACCAATAATACTATTATCTGAATTTAGTAATTATGGTCCTGGAAATAGCAGGTACCAAATGAACATCAAAAACTCTCACATGTTTATTTTGGTAATTAATATATATATATATATATATATATATATATATATATATATATATATATATATATATATATATATATATATAAAATAAGTATTTTGTCAAAATTTAATCAATGCACTATATTGGCTATGAGGGTAAATATATTGTATGTGAATGTTAGGTTAGTTCAATTATTGTTATATTCAATTAATCTTTAGTCCTTTAACTTTCCCCTTATACATATTAACCTTATATTTTATTTTTTTATTTTGAATTTTATCCTTTCTTTTTTATTACTTATTTCTATTAATTTTTACAAATTTTTTATTATGTTTGCTCTTTGAATTTTTTTTATTTAAAAATTTAATTTTTTACACAATTTTTTTAGTTACTTTTTTTCTAATTTAATTTTTTTATGAATTTGTTTTTACGAATTTAATCTTTCATTCGAATACTTTTTAACAACTTTTTTATATCTTCGGTTTTATGTATAATTATTTTAACACCTGCAGTTTTTACGCATTAATTACACTTTTAGTCCTTATAGTTCATTTGCATTATGTATAATTTCAAATATATCATTGAAACCGTCTCATTTTTATGCACGTAATAATATATAAATTTGTCTCAATCAGACACTTATCAAACATGATATATTTTTGTCTCAGAATCAATTCTTCTTTATATCCATCATGATTTATATTATGTGATAATTGATATTGATTTAAATTATTAGACGGTCTCATTTTCTATTTTTTGTCTCAGAAACCGTTCTTTATATCAATATAAATTATGATTTTCTTTTTTATATCGTATAACTTGAACATGTTATTGTGACCGTCACATTTTTACCATATTAGTTTATTAATATTTTATTAATATTTTTATTTGTAATTAGTTTAAGTTGCTTAAATTAATTTCTAATCATAACTTTTATTGCTTAATACTTATTTTATATCCAAATAGACCATCTCACATTTATATCAATAATAATACAAATTTATCTCAATCCAAAGTATAGACATGACATATTTTCAATCTTAAAATTTATCTATTTTCGCAAGTAGTTTCCTTTTTACTAATTTGTTTTCCAACTTTTTTAAATACTCTCTGTCATGCATATACAATTGTAAAAACATATAAAATTTATTTTTAAATATTTTTTTCACAAAACATAAGAGCATTTTCACGTATAATAAAAAATAAACCTACTGCTAAATATGGCTATTTTTGTTGCATGTGTAAATAAACTATCAATGAACTTTTTGTATAATTAACCTTATTAGTTTTGTAATTTTTATTTTAAATGTTATACGTAGAAAAAGCTTCCCGCAGCATCGTGCGGGGTAAGCTTCCTAGTTAATTACAATTTGTTAAATGTAAACGGAATGATACAAAGATCAAGGATCCAATTGAAAAAATGTGAAAGGTTAAGGGCCAAATGTTCACTTTCCAGTTTTAGAAACAAAGCCGGTAACCCGAACGTATCCGGGCTAAACCCGAGGGTTAGACGTGAACCTCGGTGGAGAAAACCCGCCGAAAGTGATGCGGTGTCAACTTGAAACCTTAGTTCGTACACTTGCCGGCGGTAGCCATCTTTCAAGAAAAGCCGTAGGTCGGACAATGAGCACGAAGTCAACCGGTATGATGTTCCAGCTGAAGGTCGATCCACTGACCGGTAACTCGGAGTGGGTAGTGATTGAGGAAGAAGTCGATGATATATCGCCTAAACCAATGTTGGCGACCACTTCTTACCTCGACATGCTCAATGATGCTCCTAGAAACAGAGCGTATCGAAACGCCATCGATAGAACTGTCTCGAAACACTGTCATGTTCTGGACATCGGGTATGTTCTTACATTATCTTTCTTGAATTGGCTGCCTGTCTTTACATTCTATAGCTCATACTTGCACGCTTCATGCTGGTTATAACATCGCAAAAACAGAGATGAATCGGAAGAAACAGAGAGATAAAAGTCAGAGAAAGTGAGGGATGAATTTCTTCTATATACTTGTATTCAACTCTGTGCCGGCTATTGTATTTACACTACTCACCACAGTTAACTTAACTAACTTATAACCCAAAGCTGGAAAATATATATATTTTTAGCCATCTTGGACATCAATGGTGAAAGCTTGTAATGAGGCAGAGGCTTGGTAAACATGTATGGTATTGAAAGTGAGTATGAATCAGCATAAGTTTGATAGTGTTATCAACAACTTGATTCCCCTATGGAATGTCAATCAGGTTCAATATGCTTGGTAAGCTCATGGAATGTAGGATTAGAGGCTAATCGAATGGCAGACCTATTGTCACACAACATGAGTGCAGGAGAAGCACCATATACCTAAAAAATCCTGCAAAAGTTGCCTTAGCCAAATAAGCTCACAAGTGCCAAGTGGTGGATGCCATAGATATGCTGTTTCTGATTTGTGCTGCCTGAGACTATATGATTTTGATTTTTATTTTGCTTTGGGATTGTGTGTCATATGGTGAGCTTGATTTTTTGTGATCATGAATGGAAAGTATACTATGATTTATTGCATCATTTGTGAGGTGCGTGTCTTTTTGTTAGTTGTGTTTAAGTAAAGATTTGATACACTTTGTGTAGATCAGGAACCGGCTTGCTATCGATGATGGCTGCACGGGCTATGGGCATCGAGGACTTATCAAAATCTGCAGGAATGGTGACAGCGTGTGAATCGTACCTTCCTATGGTGAAGCTGATGAAGAAGGTTTTACGTGCCAATCATATGGAGCGTAAAATACGCGTTTTTAACAAGAGATCAGATGAACTGGAAGTTGGTATTGACATTGCTTCTCGTGCTGATGTTCTAGTGAGTATAATTGTTGTTACCTGTTTGTTTTACTCTAATCAAACTTGTATCTTAATAAATACAAGTGAAGTAATAATAATTATTATATATTGCAATCGCAGGTTAGTGAAATACTGGACTCAGAACTCCTGGGTGAAGGGCTGATCCCCAGTCTTCAGCATGCATATGATAATCTATTGGTGGATAATTATCGAACAGTGCCTTACAGAGCTACTACTTATGGCCAGGTGATTGAGGAGAATGTATTTCGATAAAGATTGTAAATATTCTTCTTTTATCCTTTTAAGACATTAATTTTCTTGTAAGATTTTTATTATTCTCAGTTGGTGGAAAGCACGTACTTGTGGAAGCTGCATGATCTATTTAACAATGAAGCAAGCATGGTAGACGGAATTCACCTTGTTCCAAAAGGAAAGGAGAATATTTTAGGAGTCAAACCACAACAGTTGGCGATGCATTGTGATGCAATTGGTGAAGAAATTCGACTGGTACTTGTAAATATATATATATATATATATATATATATATATTGTTTGATATTGTTAAAATATTCTACTGAGTTTAGTATTTATCCAGCTGTCGGAACCTTTCAAAATATTTGAATTTGACTTTTGGAAACGGCCAGACAGTGATGGAGAAAAGGAGGTATATATAAAGGCAACTGATGATGGTATGGTTCATGCTGTTATCTCATGGTACGTTATTTTGGAGTAGTTATGGTATTCTATTGTTGTCGTACGTTATTTTATGTTTGATTATAGGTGGGTTCTTGAGCTTGATGATGAAGGGAAGATATTTTACTCCACAGCCCCTAAATGGATTGGTACCAAAAATTGGCATTGGTGTGACCATTGGAAACAGTGTGTCTGGTTCACCAAAGGGAAAGGTTTGCCCGTATGCAAGGACACAGATGTTTGTATGGAGGCCACTCATACAGAAACCAGCATCTCATACAGATTCAAGGCTCAGTCACAGAGATGTGATCACATTTTGAGTCTCTCACCTGAAAGAATTGCAATGTATGGAGATAGCAACTGGAGGCTTTCCATGTTAAAGGCCATAAATCATGCTGTAGCATCTCTGTCTCTCTCATAAAATTTGTAGATAGTGATAGATGATGATTTGGTAATTAGATGTGATGTGATTGCAGTTGGAAGAGAAAGAATGTCCTTTGTGTGTTGTTGCTGATGATAGTGTTTTCTTGACAATTGGCATCGCTCATGCTTCCAAGACAGCACATGTTATATCCATGTTTCCTGGTATTCGGGAGAAGGGTTCACAATACTTGCAAGCTGTTGCTGATGAAAATGGTTACTCAATGGATCGAGTACAAACAAGGAAACAACAATGGACTTTGAATGACACTCATCAAAACAAGGTTACTGCACCTACTTATTCTGCTCAGTTGTGTACTATTCACATAATTGGTTGTTAGTTTTGTTCAGGCACCTTCTGACTTGTTTTCTAATGTAAACTACAGGTTGACCTCTTAATAGCAGAGCCCTTTTACTTTGGTGCCGAGGGGATGCTTCCTTGGCAAAACCTGCAGTTTTGGTAAATATCCATAAACTCATCACTCATGCCTTCAAAACTCCACTTTAAATCACCTCTCTTAGCTTAGCTGCTCATTATTGTATTAAAAAAAAACCATTTTGTCGGTTGTCTTTATTTATATTAGGTAATTTAACTGAGTGATTTTGAAATGGTTTGAAGGAGCAAAAGAACGATGCTTGATTCCATGTTATCTGAAGATGTGCGCATAATGCCTTGCAAAGGAATTCTAAAGGCTTGTGCAATGTCTCTCCCGGTAACCACAATTTACATTTCATCCAATGCATATTCCTTTTTTACCCTGATGAGAAAGAGTCTTATGCCAGAAAATGATTAAAAGAATTACATAATCACAACTCTCTTCCAAAAGAAAAAGAAATTGTAAATTTTGAGCTTCATTGTTTAATGGAAGTGGAAATTCAGGATCTGTGGAGAAGTCGGCGTTGTCTGGAAAACATTCAAGGGTTTGATCACAGTGCAGTCAACTCTAGTTTAGGAGCATCATCAAGGGACAGCCCTTGTTTACCCTTTTTTATCTGGCAATGTGGAGAGCTTCAGGTAATTGTAATTCCGCTTCTTTAACCAAAACTAAAAAATAATCTTTTAATTTTTTTTTTACTCCACAGAAACTTAGCGATACATACACCATTATGGAGTTTGATTTCTTGAAACCATTGACTTCATGCCATGGGAAAGCCAAGGTAACAAATCCTAATCCTAATCCTCTCTCTTTGTTATCCTTGATTGTTGGGTGATATAATAAGAAACATGTCACAGGTTGAGTTTTCAGAGCCGGGCTTGTGCCATGGGTTCGCACTTTGGATCGATTGGGTCATGGATTCAACTAACAACATTCTCATATCAACCGCACCAGGTAACTCTTTAGCTTATTATTTACTTTAAAAAAACTCACAATCAGAAACCTAATTTTTGCACGCTACTCAGGTTTACACTCAACCAAATGTGCCTTATGCATTACTAAATTAAAAATGTTTCTTATGAGCATTATTATATTGTAATTGCCAAAACCAGACCTCAACACTTTGTAATTTCTGCTGCTTTCATCAGATCAACGGTATTGGAAGCAAGGCGTGAAGCTATTATCCGAGCCATTGTTGGTAGCAAATGACGGAGGTGGTGTGTGTTCAACACTTATTGAAGCATATTTTGATTCATCCAGTGGTGACCTTTTAGTCAATAACAGTTACACATAACATGACATGTCATTCTCACTACCCCTGTTGTGTCATTATTTAAATCTCTCTTTAACTTTTTTTTTTTCGGAATTCAGCTTCATTAGGTTTACTGTTCAAATTCAACTCACCTGCAATTGTAATTACGTACTACACATCTACTTCTAAAACTTGTTAATGACGAATATTCTTCCAAGACGCACAAATTTAGATCTGTGTGTGTGTGTGCCTACGAGTTAATATTCTTTCTCCAAGTTGAAAATGTCAAGTATATGTGATGTAATAATGCACCCCTAGGGATTTACAAACACATTTTTTAAACGATTTTGCTTACTCGGTTGTGATGCAAGCATACTTGTTTAGTCGATTTTGGTATTCTAAACTATTTTGTCCAGTCAATTTTTTTTTTTTTTTTTTTTCAAGTACAAAAATACACTAGTCAATAAAAAATAAACTAATAATTAATAATAATAAAACTAAGCCCCCAACAATATATCTTTTTTTCATTAAATAATAAATCATTCCCTAAACAACGTTTCTATCACATTGTTTCTTAAATGAGCTTATTTGTAAAGTGTACACATAAGATTTTCATAAATCTATATGTGCCTTGTACGATACAGAAAGAAGTAGGCCCAATCCGGTATATAATGAATTGAAGAGTCTTAGTCAAGCTATAAACTACATTATCCTACTTTGGTTTCCACGGCAATCGATTGTCTTTTAACTCCAATGTTGTTTCATTATCAAGGTCATTCCATGCCATGTAGCATTTAAAACTCCAATCATCTTATGACCACCTGGCCACCTCACCATATTATCTCCTTTGTCCTTTCACCTTTAAAAAGTGAATCGAATCTTATATCTATCTATAAATTATATATACAACCCTTTTCTCAACACAATTCATTCTCTTTCTCTTCCAACCATTTCCAAGGCATGGGGTTGCACCTAGTGGCTCTAGCCAAGGTCAAACTCCTAGGGGCTGCTAGGCTTCATGGTGCACCATTTCTAGCCATCTTGGCATGGCCATTCTTTCTAAAAGTGGTATTGACTTTGAGACCTTTTCAAAATCTGATCATGTCTGTGGCACAAGATTCAAGGCTTTTTGTCTTTCAGTTGAACCGGATAATTCGATTTCAAGGCAATGAAGATGGGATTGGTGGCAATAGGAGAAGATGGGAGCGAATTATCCGATTAGTACACGAAAGGTTGCCGAATGTTGGGTGGTCAATGCCGTTTGAAGATTATGACCAAAGCTTGCAAGCGCTCTCGATTGTAGCCTTCTAATACTCCATTCATTCTTTCCAGTAACGTTTAACTTTATATTATTTAATAGAAATAGAAATATCTAGTTATAAATTAAATATATTTTAAACTTTATTTAACTGATGTACCTTGTTTTTTACGTACATTAGAGAAAGACAACATAATTCATAGCTATTCCCAATGCAAAAGATATGGACTGCAGGGGGTGCATTGCTCTTGTTTATCATTTGAAGGGAATCTCATTTGTTATCCCTTGTATTTGCAAAACTACTCATTTTAGTGTTCACAAATTAGCTAAGAATGAATAGTTGAAATTGATTGATTTTGCCATGCACTACAACAAAACAGCCGTTTAAGCGACCGCATGTTGTCGATGTGGAGGATTTTTAGACGAAAACTGTTGGTTTAAATCTCAGATCAGATGGCAGCTAAAGAGTTTTTCAAGGAGCAGTTTTATCTTATGTTTTAGTTATTTGTGTCTGTAGTTATTTTCAGTTGTTGCAAGTTATTTTTCATGTTTTTTAGGAGCTTTCAGTTGTGTAACTTGCCAGTACTTTTATCTTTTAGTTCGTCTGTCCTTTGGGGTTAACGTGGGAAGTAATAGTGTGATACAGAATTCCTTTTGAACCCTCAAAACTTGTACTCTGTTTTCAGAGCCGGTGCCGAGGATTCAGATGCCCGGGAAGAGCCGGAAAAAAAGGCCCTCCTAACGTGTAATAAATTAAATTACATAAACTAATTTTTTTACGACGATAAACTTTATAGCGGAAAAAAAGGCCCTCCTGGTTTAAACTTGGGCTGAAATGTAGTATAATATCACAATTTTTTTTTGGGCCCCTAAAAAAATTGGGCCCTGGGCAACAGCCCACTTCGCCCACCCTTTAAACCGGCGCTGTCTGTTTTCCCCTGTTCTATGCAAATTTATATTTAAAATTTCAAATACACGTCATTTCCAGAGGTGTTTTAACATATTTTTAAAATTTTCTCATTCGATAAGCAGGGACCTTTATTACTTTTTGTTCACCGAAAATTTTAGAGGTATAGCCATGACTTGTCGTCACTAATATTTAATTTTAAAATTATTTCTTTATTTACATTTTCCATTTTACATTTAAAAACTATTTTATAACATTTTTTATCCGTAAACAACATAACGTTGTTAGGTTGTTGTCATTGCAGATCTACTGCGACATGTCATTGATGTAGGTTACATCTTGACCTAGATTAGAATTCTTTTTTATTATTGCAATTCTTTTTTATTATTGCAAAAATACTACTACTCTTCTCTTTATATTGCGATTTCCGACATACTCCTTGACTATCAGTTTCCCTCACCGATTCTCTCTCCTTCTCCAGTCGTGCTCCTTCTATTCTCTGATTCGCCCTTCATCTCAGGTAATGAATATTGAACAAGTTTTAGCAAATATAAGTCGTATTTTATGTATTTCTTTTTATGTATATTGATTTGTAAAATTTATGTATATATATGTTTGTTGCTGATCTTTTTGTTAGTTCGTGTTAGTTACTTGGAAGCATTGATAGTTTATGTTAGTTAGTTGGAAGATTTAAAATCATGGATTAATTTAAGTACTTGTTTGATGTTTTTAAAATGTTTGCGATTAAGGTTGTATTCTATGTATTTGTTGTATATATGGAATTTAAAAAATTGTTTGTGATTTAATAAAAATATGAAGACTGTATTTGTGATTTACTAGAAATATTGATAATATGGTGTGATTAATCAGGTACCTAAATGAATTCTCTTGCATAGGGAGTGCTTGTTTCATATTTGAAAATATATTGCCTAAATTGTATGTAAGTTGCTATTATAAAATGTGTTGCCTATATATTGTATGTATGTTTCTATTTTCCCCCTAAATTGTAAGTATGTTGTTATTTTAACTATTTTCCAATATTATAAGTATGCTGCTATTTAGAGTATGTTGCATATGTTGTTAGTATGTTTCTATTTAGAATATGATTCCAAAATTATAAGCATGTTGTTATTTGAAGTATGTTGCATATATCGTAAGTATTGATGTATATGTTTCATATTTTGTAAATGTGTTGCTTTTTAAAGTATGTTGCCTATAGTACGCACCCATGTACATAAATTATCAGGAAATAGGCACAACCCTATAACCAATATAATATTCCACGACTAGCCTTCTAAGGTTACCTCACACACCATCAATCCCCCAGTTCGAAATGTTGTATGCCGTCAAGAAATATGGTGTTTCAGACTTAAGAATTCCAACTAAATGTTCTTTTATAGAACTATTACAAAACATAAAATTTTACTACCGCTTCCTTGTAGTCTGGAACAGCGGGTTTTTCCACTTACTGACCTGAGTTGGGAGAAGTGATACACTACCACCTTTTCCACTCGTAGGCGCTGCTACTTCCGGCAGCCATTGACAGCGCCTATCAGCGGCAATGCAACAACAGTCGCTGCTGTGTCTTGCTCAATCGTTGTCTCTCTCCACTGATTTGATATCTCTCTCTCTCTCTCTCTTGCTGGAATCCACGAACATGCACACATACATGAGATGTGTGTGTTCCTCTCTTCTCCTTAGTTCATTTTTTTTCTCATTTTCCCGTTTTTCTTTTGCTATTCGACATACACAAGAAACACAAAATCAGGAAACCCGTACCAGGTTTTCCTAAACCTGATTTTGACCGGTCAACTGATGGCAATTTCCAAGAATACCCCTAAAACATGCCTTGGATAAATTCCTCAGCCTTTATCCAAGTTTCTACCTAACTTTAACCAACTATAACTTTGTCATATGATTTCCCAATTTTACAAACTTTATACTTTTAGAAATGTGAGAATGAGCTTAACAATTTCTCTTCACCGACTTAAGTCTAAATCCGTTCAAGTTTTCTGCTATCCACCCTTAAACATGATCCTTTGGCCATTTTTGTCACTTTTAAGCCATTTTCAATCATTCATAACTTATTCACCGGGCAGTCAATAGCGCCGGTATAGCGCTGGTATCGCGGTTCGCGGTGGTTTGTATTATCGCGGTTCATTTTACCGGTGGAAAATAGCAATTCCGCTAAAATCGCCGCTATTGTCCGCTATTTACCGCGATTACGAGGATCGCGATATCGGTAAAATCCCGCTATTTTGGTTTGAAAGAAAATTGGGCTCCGGCTTAATTCTTTGTTTAAAACTCATATCTTTTAGCCCAATTTGAATTTTTAGTTAGCCCAATGTCCAAAGTCTCCAGTTTAATGTGTTGACCTAAAAGGAAATTCGTTTCTTTAGTCGTATTCTCTTCGTATTCGTACTTGGAATTGTGGCGAGTGGCGACTGGCGACGACGACAGGTCGACTTCGAGTCTTCCATTCCATCGCTTCACCCGCATTTGACAATCGACTGCTTATATACTCCATTCCAGGTATGTGCTTCAGTAATCAACTTCTAAAAATGGTTTTAATTGAACACTTCGACTGATCTGTACTTTAATTGAGCACTTAGACTGCTTCCGTTCCACTGTTGTTGTGCTTTATGAGTCGAATTTGACCCCTTCGTGTAACGCCAAGACATGTTTTATTATATAATTATAATAAAGGGCAAAATGCTCATTTTACTTTAGAAGGGTAATTTGGTCTTTTGGACAGAAAAAGTATTTAGTTGAAATAATATTTTGAGTTTTGGACTTAAAATGTTATAAAAACTGAATTTGAGTCGTTTTACCGAAAAAGGGTATTTTGGTCATTTGACCATGTGAAAGACCAAATATGAAAAATATTGTTGGTTGTGGCAAAAATGTATGAAATGAAAGTTTTATTGTAATAAAACTTGATTTTGTGGTCAAAGTTCAAGAAAATGAACTTTAGGACTAAAAATGTAAATTTTATAGGTATAAATAGAGAGTTTGACTCTCTTCTTTGACTAGCCATTTGTGCAGCAACGGGAGAAGGTTTGGAGATGCGATTTCTGCAGGAGATCATGAAGTGAAGCAAGAACTTGGATCAATTGTTGGAGGATGGTGATTTCCAAGCAAATAAGGTAAGTAGATTGCCTTTTTAGTCAAGTTCTTGAAGAAGTTTTTAATGAGTTTGATAGAAACTGAAATTTGTACATTTCAGTTATGATTATGTGGTTTAAATGGTTTATTACTTCCATTAAGTCATGCTAGAAAGGACTTAACTCAAGATAATGGAAGTAGGTTGTTATTGTTGATGAATTTGAAGTTTTGGGGTTTTGGAACTAAGAACCCTAATTCTTCATTTTGATTGATTTAGTTGTTTTGAATGGTTGAAAACCTTGTTAAAGTATAAGGTTTTAGCCTAGGAACAAACCCCAAACGATTAAGTCGAGTATTAAGGGCTTAAAAATGAGAAAATGGGATTTTGTAGCTTGAAAATCGGAGTTTCTGGTCTGCTGATCAGCCCTCGCGACGCGACCAGCATGGTCGTCACGACTCGAAGGGCATGACCTTCGCGACTCGACCAGCATGGTCCTCGCGACTCGAGGAGCATGATCTTCGCGACTCGACCATAGGGTCCGTCGCGACGCGAGCCCTGGGCAGAAACCAATTTGTTTTCTGTGAATTTTCCAAGTTTGATTCTTGTGCTAGGCTTATCCGATTGACCTGAAATTTTAAACATAGGTCTAATATGTTGTAAAACTTCATGGAAAATTATCGGAATACGAATACGACCTCCCGAAAGTACTGTAATAGAATACGCGTATTTCGGGAAGTGTATTAAATTTTATAACGATGGTTATTGATTGGAAATGCATGGAAATGTTCCCCAATTGTATTGTATAGGACTCTTATGTATTAGAGTCAATTGAAATGATTATTAACCTATTATCATTTCGTATATAAATGGATATATAGGTATGAGACAAAATGGTTGTGGTGCACGTAAAGGCAAGAAACAACCGGGAATTAAATGCAGCTAGCATCCAGGTGAGTAATCTCACTAATACCATATGTGATATATGATGATTGAGTTGTTACAGGTTGAAACTGATTGTGGGACGAAATTGATGGTTCAAAGATACGTTTGATACGACAATACCAGATAAGCCGTGAGTCTATGATAGACAAGAACGGAGCTGTGAGTCAAACTTATATGACAAGACCGGAACCAGCCGTGAGTCAATAAAATGAAATGACAATACCGGAACCAGCCGTGAGTCAATAAAATGAAATGACAATACCGGAACCAGCCGTGAGTCAATAAAATGAAATGACAAGACCGGAACCAGCCGTGAGTCAATGAAATTTATATAGACAAGACCGGAACCAGCCGTGAGTCTAGGCAACAGCGGGATTTTTCCTGTGAGCCACATATTTCAGGCAACAGCGGGCTAACCCGTGAGCCATAACTAATTCTGGATTTTTATCCAATGGGTGCGGCCTTCGGGCTATGATTCCGATGCGGCCTTCGGGCTATGTCTCCGATGCGGCCTTCGGGCTATGATATTTGGTGCGGCCTTTTTGGCTATGATTTTGTTACAGGTACATGGTGCGGCCTTTTGGCTATGATATCGGGTTATTAAACCCAGCTAGTGCGGCCTGCGGGCTATGAATTATATACTGATAATGTTTTGGTGCAGCTTATATAGCTATGACACAGGGTGCGGCTTATTTAGCCATGATATATGATGTAGTCTATTGTGACTAAGAAATATGGGACAGAAATGGTTATATATGATTATATGTGCAAATAACTGACGTGGCTGATAATTGCAGGTTATCATGTTTTAGTCTGTAAGGCTATAAATTAGGATGTGAAATCCTAAGAGATATTGGGTCAGCCAGTAAGGCTAGGAGTTTGGATTCGATATCCAGACAGTTATATGATTGTATTTTGATACATGTTATTTGCAGATTTGATTACTTACTGAGCTTTATAGCTCACGATATTTGTTACTGTCCCTGCAGGTTAGCATGATACTGATAGGGGACAAGATAGAGTCCGTGACTTTGAAGTGGGACTCATAGATGCTGTCAGTAGCAGCCCGGCTTTAAAGGAGACATGGTATTTTATACTCTCCTTGATACACTTGTACCTGTTTTTATTAAAATATACCCCTTTGTTATGGTTTTATGTATTGAAACCTTTATTTAAAATGAAAAAAATTTTCAGGGGTGTTTTTGTTTAAAAGCCGGGTGTTACACTTCGACTGCTTTTGTGGTTTAATTGAGTACTTGATTGCTTCCATTCCAGGTATTGCTTCACTACTTGACTGCTGCTGCGATTTTTGACTTGAATTTGACCTCCTACGCCTGTATTCATGCTGCTGTGCACTTCGACTGCTTCCATTTCAGGTATGTGCTTCACTACGCGACTGCTTCTGTGCTTTTTGACTCGAATTTGACCTCCCAGGCCTGCATTCCTGCTGCTGTGTGCTGCTGTGTACATTGATCTTTTTGCTCCTGCATTCCTGCTTCTGTTAAGCTCGATTTGGGCTAACATTTTTCTGTTAAACATTTTTTCTGCTTCTAGATTTCTAATCTTCTAGTTAGTACTTAGTAGTTACATTTAGTTAATCCATTGGTTTAATTTAGACATGTTTTTTATTATAACTCCAAATGACCTGAATCTTTTTCCTATATTATTATTATCTCAAATATCACAAAAGTCACCTTAAGGACTTTTGTGATATTCTTTGTAGATTTTGAAATAATAATTTTCAAATATTGAGCAATAAAGACTTAACTTTTTGTCCACAATTTTCCGGTTTTGCCCTTACATCTTTAACACTAATTTCTAAATGAAGTAACACTTCATATCGACATAATGAAAGGTCTTAACAAATATACTTCCATAATTTCACTTTCTTTGATCATTTTGTCATTCCATAATACGTCTAGTTCATTGAAGTATCAACTCTTCTACTTTGAATACTGGTATCAAATTCATATCTTAAATATGCCAAATTTTGGTTGTCACAGTCGACATGTATAAAATGAACAAAACCAATGCCTTTCCTAACTATGATTTCTTAATTGCAATAAAAATATCAACAACGTTGCTAAACTTTGCACATTCTACCCGTAATTCCCGTTTTCTCAAAGTTGATTTTTTTAATATAGAATGATTTAAAGACCCCAGGAATATCATTAGCATCAAAATTTGAAAACTAAAACCTAGATTTCAGTCCCAATGTATTGTACCCTTCACCATTACTTCAAAAATTCTTTTTTCAATAGTCAACTTCCTACCAGTCATCCCCATATGCCATACCCTAAGAAACACAAAATACGAGTACGTTAGTCAATATGAAACTCCAACCTAATAACTAATCGATAAATCCCATAAACGTTGTATGATTCCAGAAACAACAGTAATGATAACCCCCTTCAACAAAATCTCAAGGGCTATATTCTTGATTGCCTGTAACGTCCCAAATCCAGTAATAAATTTTTTTCTCTTAAAAACGATGCTAAGGCGGTGAGATTGTGGGAGCTGTCATCGCTGGAAAAGAATGGAGCCACGGCTAGGAATGGGTGAGCACTTGGAGGAGGGTTGTAGGATGAAGAAAGGACGTGGCCGGCGATGGGTGGTCCTAGTCGGCGTGGCCGGCGATGGGTGGCAGGCTTCACTCATCAGTTTTCGTGTTGGGTCACCGACGCCGGAAATGAGATAGACAGCGACTGTTTCAATTTATTGCCACAAGTCATCAAAGAAGAACTAAAACCTGCTAGAGGACGACTCGTAGGGTTCACGGGTCACATCATATGGCCAATTGGAACTATCTCTATGCCATTCACGTTGAAGAGTTTCGACGGAAAACTCCATAAAACATCACTCATTGAATTTGTGGTAGTGAGAGCACCATCGGAACATAATATGATTCTAGGAAGGCCAGGGTTACTAAAATTTGGGGCGGTACCATCCACAGTACATGGCCTCTTGAAATTCAGAACACCGAATGGAGTAGCCTGCGTTCTAGCCACAAGCCCCCAGACTCTGAGCTGCTGTGAAGTGATGCAACCAAAAGATATCATCAGACCCATCAAGAAAGCCAGGACAGAAGGATCAAATGACCAAGAGATCATTAATCAAGATTACCCCGAACAACTGATCCGTATCGGCACCAGTCTGTCCACAATTACGAGAAAGAAGGTGATTTTTCTCCTTAAGCAATATAAACATGTGTTTGCATAGGAGCCCGCAGATATGATGGGAGTGGACAGAGAAGTAATAGAGCACAGCTTAAACGTTAAACCAGGAAGTAAGGCAATCAAGCAGAAAAAGAGGGGCCAGGCAGGTGAGCGAAACATGGCAATTAATACAGAGGTGACCAAATTAGTTGCAGCAGGAATACTGAGGGAAGCCATTTTCCCTGACTGGATTGCTAACCCGGTAATGGTCAGGAAGAGTGACGGAAGCTGGAGGATGTGTATAGACTACACAGACTTAAACAAAGCTTGTCCCAAGGATTGCTATCCCCTTCCAGAAATAGATCAAAAAGTTGAATCACTTCAAGGCTTTCGGTGGAAATGCTTCCTAGATGCGTATAAGGGTTATCACCAAATACAAATGAAAAAAGAGGACGAAGAGAAAACAACATTCTATACTGATCGAGGAACTTTCTGCTACCATAAAATGCCTTTTGGATTAAAGAATGCAGGCGCAACGTACCAGCGGTTGGTGGACCATTTATTCCGCAATCAAATTGGGCGAAACATTGAAGTCTATGTCGATGATATGGTAATCAAAAGTTTGGAAGAAACTACATTGATAACGGACATAGAAGAGACATTAAAAACATTAGAGCAGGCCAAGATGAAGCTGAACCCCACGAAATGCGCATTCGGGGTGGAGGAAGGTCATTTCTTGGGATATTACGTGACAAATCAAGGTATACTCCCTAACCCAACTAAAGTACAAGACGCCCTCGAAACCAAACCACCAGCCACACTGAAAGACATGCAGACGTTGAATGGAAAGTTAACAGCATTAGGGCGATTCATTGCAAAATCAGCAGAGAAGGCTCTACCACTCTTCAACACGCTAAAAGGAGAAGTCGGCAAGGAAGGATTCAGATGGACAGTGGCAGCTGACGAAGCTTGGCAAAATCTTAAGCAAGCACTAAGCAACTTACCCACGTTGGCCAGCCCCATCCCAAGGGAAACATTATCCATGTATCTGTCAGCATCGCATGAAGCCATCTCAGCGGTATTAGTAGTGGAAAGAAATAATATACAACTCCTAGTATATTTCATTAGCCGAGCACTCCAAAGCCCGGAAATCAATTACCCAATGCTCGAAAAATTGGTTCTAGCACTCGTACATGCTGCCAGACGTCTCCGCCGATATTTCCAGGTGCACCACATCGAAGTACTTACCAGTCAGCCACTTAAGCAGATTCTCCTGAAACCAGAAAATTCCGGAAGACTAGCCAAATGGGCCATAGAGCTGGGAGAACACGCCCTCACTTACAGGCCTCGCATAAGCATCAAGGCACAGGCGCTGGCATATTTCTTAATTGAAGTCCCTGACCAACCAGCCACAGAAACACCGAAGTGCCCCTCATTCTCCAACCAAGGAACAGTTATGTGAATGGACTTTGTTCACCGATGGAGCGGCTGGAAAAGAAGGGTCAGGGGCTGGTTTGATTTTGAAAAGTCCTCAGGGTGAAGAGATTACGTACGCATTACGCTTCGACTTTCGAACATCAAACAATGAAGCAGAATACGAAGCCTTGCTAGCAGGACTTCGGCTAGCGATTGAAAACGGGGCGACACGAGTGACAGCCTTGAGTGATTCTTTATTGGTGACGAACCAGATAAATGGTCAATGTGAAGCCAGAGACAAACGCATGCAAAAATACACAGAGGCGGTGAAAAAGTTAATAAAATCTTTTGACAATTTCTCAATCAAACAAATTCCCCGGTCAGAAAACAGACGGGCTGATGCCCTGAGTAAACTAGCCTCAACGTCATTCGACCATCTGACTAAAAAGGTGTTGGTCGAGGTACTACATGAAAGTAGCATCAAGGAAAAACAGGTCAATGTGACATCAGAAGAATCGCCGACTTGGAGTACTCCATTCATGGAATACCTCCAGCATGGGACTGTGCCAGAGGATGACACAGAAGCTCGTAAGATTCGAGTCAAAGCCCCCAACTTTGCAATAATTGAAGGGAATCTTTACAAAAAAGGATACTTGACCCCTTGGCTAAAATGTATAACAAAAGAAGAAGGATGCTGCGCATTAAACGAGATACATTCTGGTCTAGAAGGGCCCATGAAGGAGCAAGGGCACTAACGGGCAAAATCCTGCGAATGGGATTCTATTGGCCCGACATCCATGCCGACGCGATGGAGATAACACGCAAGTGCATAGAATGCCAGACTTTTTCTCCAACACAGAATCTACCTGTAGCCCCTCTCACAAGCATAACAAGCCCATGGCCATTCTTCCAATGGGGTATCGATATTGTTGGACCTTTCCCGGAAGCTCCAGGAAGGGTGAAATTCTTAATTGTAGCAGTGGACTATTTCACCAAATGGGTAGAGGCGGAACCGGTAGCTTCCATAACTGGACGTAGAATCATCAAGTTCATGTGGAAACATATACTCACTAGGTTCGGCACCCCTCGAGTGCTAATTAGTGACAACGGGCTACAATTTGCCGAGAACCCCTTTCGTGGATAGTGCGAGGAAAGGCAAATCCGACAGCAGTTCACATCGGTTGCCCATCCACAAGCTAATGGCCAAACGGAAGTAACTAACCGCACCATGGTAAATGGAATCAAGAAAAGGCTGGGAAAAGCCAAAGGCAACTGGGTGGAAGAGCTACCAAGCGTTCTTTGGTCCTACCGGGTAACTCCAAGAACCAGCACACAAGAAACACCATTTAGCTTGGTGTACGGATCAGAAGCAATGCTCCCGCCGGAACTTTCCATAATCTCCTTACGGGTCTCCGCCTTTAACACTGAAAGGACGGAGGAGGATTTAAGACACAATTTGGATCTACTGGAAGAAAGACGCGAACTAGCTAGCGTCAGACAGGCAAGATACAAGTCTAACACAGAGAGATACTATAACAGACGAGTGAAAGGAAGGGCATTCAAAGTAGGCGACTTGGTATTATGGAAGAATGAAGTCAGCCACGCCCAACCACGAGGGAAGCTGGGCCCAACTTGGGAAGGCCCATACAAAGTAATAGAGGCACACCGGAATGGAGCATACATACTAGAAACCATGGATGGCAACCCAATACCAAGAACATGGAACATCCAGCACCTAAAAGCCTTCCATTTCTAAAAAGACCAACACCAGGCAACTTGAACAGCTGATTGCAGCATACTTTTTTTTTCTCCCTAACAAGAAATGTAATGGATTAAATGTTACAAAGAATTGAGTTCTGAAAACTCCATATCATGACACTCTTGTTTGTACTCATCAAAAACCGTCATATTAAATCACAACTTGAAAACCGTTGGCTGACCTGATCACCCAGCCAACTTAAAACAACATGGCCGAGCACCACTCGTATTAAGTCACAACTTAATACAACATGGCCGAGCACCACTCATAATAAGTCGCAACTTAAAACAACATGGCCGAGCACCACTCGTATTAAGTCACAACTTAATACAACATGGCCGAGCACCACTCATAATAAGTCGCAACTTAAAACAACATGGCCGAGCACCACTCGTATTAAGTCACAACTTAATACAACATGGCCGAGCACCACTCGTATTAAGTCACAACTTAATACAACATGGCCGAGCACCACTCGTATTAAGTCACAACTTAATACAACATGGCCGAGCACCACTCATAATAAGTCGCAACTTAAAACAACATGGCCGAGCGCCACTCGTATTAAGTCACAACTTAATACAAATGGCCGAGCACCACCCATAATAAGTTATAACTTAACACAACCGGTCATATGTTACTCGCATCAAAACACATCACAATGCAACCAACCAAACACCACCTATATTGATACCCACCATATTCAAACAAGAATAGATACCACATAAACAGCTAAATACCATTCCACAAGAAAAACAGCTTCTAAACACATCCAACCAAGCAAAATTAACATACAAACATACCCTTGTCCACCACACATAAACAAAACATTTGTCCATAGCTGCTAAAACAAAAGAAATTATCTAGAAATATCATTACAACCATATCGAAAGATGTAAACAAATGCCTCGCCCATCAGCTTCCACTTTGAGCAATTCCTTCAAGCCATCCACTCCAAGCTCTCCTAAACCCAGCAAACCTGCATAGTCAAGAGTCGCGAATTCTTCCATCGCATCATCAACCTCCCTAGCACACTCAGACTCCGAACTCCCCTCCCCGATATCCAGACCCTCAATCTTTAATTCCTGGCGAAGACCGCGCCTACCTGCTTCTTCTCCAGCCACATATCTTGTTCGGCGAATGCGATTAATCCCGTGCATAAATTCGGGAATTAGGAAAACCTTTTCCACGATCCTGGCGGCACCTTCCTCTACAACCCACTTAAGTTCCTCTTCCACCGCTTTCAAAGCGACCCCCTTCTCCTCTAAAAGACGATCTTTCTCACACAGCTCAGCATCCACATTCTCCAACCGAATCATCAGGGCCTCATTATCCCGATTAAGTCTCTCCATTTGCTCTTCCACGGACATTTTTTCTGCGACCAATATCTCACATTTGCTGTCGAATTGGCGAGCAGCAGCCTCCAGCCGGACAATCTGGTTTTCTAATTCTTTGTTCGCCTCACGTAAACGGGCATTTTCACTTAGAGCATTCCGAGCCTCAAGCTTTAAAGATTCTTGAAGAGAAGAGGAGGATGACAGGCACTCTATCCTCTTCGCCGCAGCTGCCAAGTAATAAGCAGACTGCGCGGAAGCAAACCTAAGCGTACTCACCAGATTCTCATGAGAAAAATTTTCCATCTCGGCCTCTGCAGCCGGTGGGAACGCATGAAGAGCGAAATCAACAGCATTCTCTTGAGGAAACAAGCGCGATCCATTAACAAGTTTCCACTCAGGAACGAACGACAAAGAAGAGAAATCGGTAAACACACGAGTATTCAAAGCTGCACCGTCACTTTCACCAGCCCCAGAACCATCCTCACCCCCAGCACCAGCATCAGAAGAACCATCCACGTCGCCCCCAAAACCTTTCACCCCGCCAGACCCGGACAAGATTTTCGGGTCAAAGGATAACTCCTCCTCATGACTTTCACCACCAATACTCTCGGACCCCGCAGAAGTTTTATTTGTCCCAGCTTTTGTCCCCTCATCATCAGGGATATCTATTACACAGAGATCATCCTCCTTCAATTTGTTTAGCAAGTGGCGACGATTCACCCTCCTGACCAACCTCATGTCTGGAGGATTCTCAACTCCCCCCATTGATTCCCATGCCAATTTCCTCTTATGCGCCAACCTAGCGGACCCCCTCAGAATACCTTCTTTGCTATCTTGCATCGGCTCAGCAGACTCCTCACGATTACCCTTTGACAACCCCCAACCCTTGTGTCAATCAAAGGAATATTCCCGGAGGCACCCTCTGTTGGATTAGGTGTCTAAGCCATGACTTATAATTTGTATTTATCTTATTAATAGAAGCAAAGTCCATTTGGGTTGCCCTTGGTAGTCCAACCGGCATCAAGGTTAAATAGAGAGAGAAATAAATAGTTCGTTAATTTATTATGTGATAATAAATTAATGATAAACTAGTTTGGAATTAATCAGAATTAATTGGAATTAATTTGGAATTAATTAAAAGTGCAGGGGCTAAATTGATTATAAGTGCAGGGGCTGGAATGCAATTGTTCAAAAGTTGAACACTATAAATAAGCCTCTCCCCATCACTTGAAAACTTGCACCATTCCAAATCATCTCCTTGGAATTTCTCTTCTCTCCTTGCCGTCTATAATCCTTCTCTAAGGTTTTAGAGCGAGCCGTTCTTAATATGAGGTTAAGACAGTTAACCTCTGCTTGGGCTTCTGGGTGTGATCTCATTTGAGGCAGGACACTTGTGCTGCTCGACTTCAAGAATAAAACTTAAGGTTAGTTTTATTAATTGTTTTATATAGAAATTTCTGTTAGTCGTTATTAGAAATTTATGTTAGCCGGTAGAATTATTATTATATGTTCAAAGATAGAAAACATAGATCCTTTCTAGGTTGCATGTGAACTTAGGATTTTAGTTCATAGTTGCAGAAAAACCTTACAGTGGTATCAGAGCGTTGGTTGTTTTCTTATTGAATTGCTATAATTGTTTACTTAAAAGATAAATTAAATCGTTTAACGGTTTAAATTTAATTTTAAAATTAAGAGTTAATTTTTGAAAAATTAAATAGATAAAACAGAAATATTTTAAAAGTTTAAAATACATCTTATATATATTATAATTAATAGTTAATATTTTATATATAAGATAAATTGGTTAGTCTTACGGTTAGTAGGCCTCATTCACAAAACTGTCCTATAAAGAGAATATAAGGCGACTGCCTATAAAATGGTAGTTTAATGGGTATCCATTCTCACCCACCGCTCTCCTGGTCAGTCGAGTGTCGTTAGCCGAACGGGTTTGATGGAACCGCTAAAGCCTCTTAAAAGTATAATTATATATTTGAAAGTACTAGAACCATTATCAAAATCCCAATCTAGTTACTTTAGGTTAAAAATGTGAATTGATGCTAATCCATGAAGTTGCACATTGCACTTTATGAAACGTTGGTGGAGCGTGTGTGGTTTACCGGCACACCAATAGGGGAGAATAAAGAGTGGCAATGGGTGTCTCGGGTGTTATCATTGTTAATGGAGCGTGTGTGGTTTACCGGCACATCAATTTGAGATGATAATGGACCCCAAGAGTACCAAGCTAATTTGCATGGTTATTCACACCCGGTTTGTGATCCTCGGCATCCTAGTCACAAACGGTGGGGCATATCCGAGATTAAACATGCTATTGAACAGTTCAATAAATCTCAAAAGAAACTAGGAATTCCATTTATAATAAGATTATTTTTCCGCGGTGGAATTGGCTAAATCGTCATTCGCCTACCTTTATAAAATTTGCTTATAGATTACGGCATCCCTCTTCTATGTTGCAAATTGTTATAGTTGGATCCTAGCCTTATTTTATATTGGGTTATTATAAGGACCGACAAGTATCCAATTAAACTTACCTTCTTTTATAGATGTCTTCTGCTGATCAATCCGCTCCCCACTCAAACTCTAGTGTTCCCTCTATCCTCTCACTGTGTTCCAAGGTTCAATTGAACGGGACAAACTATAATGACTGGATTAGAAATATCAAGATGGCTCTGAGGTACGAGAACAAAGAGTATGTCCTCGGGACCGAGCTTGTCGATATTGACTCTGAAACTGCTACTCCCGAGGAGATTGCCTCGTACCAAAAACATTCTGATGATGCGACCAAAGTGGCCTGCATCATGATAGCCACAATGAACCCTGAATTGCAAAGGATATACGAAGACTACTGGCCCTTTGAGATGCACAAGGAGCTTGCGGAAAAGTTCCGCAAGCAAGAGCGCATCGAGAGGTGCGAGGTGGTCAAGGACTTCACGAACAGCAAACCTAAAGATGGAGAGTCCATCTGCGCTCATGTGCAAAGAATGCAAGGTTACGTGGAGCGGCTTAGAAAGCTTGCGATGCCTGTACCGGAGGAGTTGGCCGTTGACATAGTGCTTAACTCCCTACCGAGTTCTTATGGCCAGTTCAGGCTGGCTTATCATTTGAACAACAATCAGGCTAACCTGACTGAGTTGCATCGCATGCTTCGAGTTGCTGAGGACGGGATGAAGGGTAAAAGTGTACCCTCAGTTAATCAGCCCGTCCTAGCCATTGGAAGTGGCAAATGAAAGAAGAGGAAGGGCCCTCCTAAGCAAAATTGGAGGGAAAAGGTTCAGGTCGGGTCATCAAGCAATGGCTCGAGAACCAAGCCTTCCCAGATTCCTTGTGTGGCCAACCCCGATGAAGCCAACTGTTTCTACTGCAAAGAGAAGGGCCATTGGAAGAGAAGCTGCCCCAAATACTTGCAGGATGTCAAGGATGGGAAAGTAAAGCCATCGACAGCAGGTATATACACTATCTCTAAAAACTCACCATCTTCTAATTCTTGGGTCCTTGATACAGGATGTGGTTTTCACATTTGTTCTGATCTGCAGGGCCTAAAGGAAAGCAGGGAGGTGGAGCACGGTAGACTGAAGTTGATCATGGGCAATAGGAGATCGTCCCCTGTTACCAAGATCGGCGTTTACAGTTTAGTGCTTAGTAGTGATGTTAGTATAGAGTTAATTAATTGTTGCTATTCGCCAGAAATGGCAAGAAACATTATTTCATTTCACGCATTGTTCAGACAAGGATTTCAATTTTCTTTTGATAATAAAATTGGTTCGATTTCTGTTTTCGAAAATGGTATTTTGATTTTTACTGCTTATCCTTGTGATGGTGTGTATGAAACCGTTGAATGTGTTGACAATTTAGGACATAGTGTAAATTATATTGATTCTACTAGTGGTGTAGAAAAGACATGTCTGTGGCATAGTCGGCTCGGGCACATCAGCAAGAAACGCATCGCCCAACTCCAAAAGGATGGAGTGTTGGAATCATTCGACCTCAGGTCGGATGATGTATGCGAATATTGTCTGTTGGGAAAGATGACTAAATCACCTTTCAAAGGGTCTTTTGAAAGAGGTGAGGGTCTGCTGGACATCATTCACACGGATGTGTGTGGTTCATTCAGATCAACCACAAAGGATGGCACGCGGTTCTACGTAACCTTTACTGACGATTTTAGTAGATACGGTTATATCTACTTAATCAAGCACAAGTCAGACACCTTTGAAAAGTTCAAAGAGTTTAAGAACGAGGTAGAGAATCAATTAGGCAGGAAGATAAAGACGCTCAGGTCCGACAGAGGCGGAGAGTATCTAAGTATCGAGTTCCTAGACTATCTAAAGGAATGCGGAATAGTTTCGCAGTTGACACCTCCCAGGACACCACAGTTGAACGGTGTTGCGGAGAGGCGCAACCGAACCCTGTTGGACATGGTTCGTTCCATGATGAGTCGAGCTTCACTTCCCATTCACTTCTGGGGGTATGCCTTAGAGACTGCCGCCCATATCCTCAATCTTGTCCCTACTAAAAAGGTTTCTAAAACACCTCATGAAATGTGGACGGGGAAAGTTCCCTCGTTGGCACATATCAAAGTCTGGGGTTGTGAGGCTTTCGTTAGACGAGAGACTCAAGACAAACTCGTAGAAAGAAGCGAAAGGTGTTTCTTCCTTGGTTATCCCAAACAGTCATTTGGATATCTATTCTACAGACCGAGCGAGGACGTGGTCTTTGTAGCTAGACGAGCAGTCTTTCGAGAGAGAGAGCTCATATTCAAAGAGGACAGTGGGAGTACCATTGATCTGGAAGAAATTCAAGAATCATCAGATGACGCAACCTTAGGAGAAACTAGCAACCAACATGAGGAAGAAATTCCTGTTGGTCCGACAGATGTATCCTTACCTCTTAGGCGTTCCGGTAGGGTTATCATGCCACCAGAGTTTTATGGGTTCCATATAACTTCGGATGGGGACACGTTTGTCAGTGATAGGACACTGATAAATTTGGATAAACCAGCTAACTACCAGGAAGCAGTGGCGGGCCCTGAGTCTGCCAAGTGGAAAGAGGCCATGGATAGCGAGATCAAGTCCATGTATGACAATCAAGTTTGGAACTTGGTTGACAACGTACCGGGTCGAAAGACAGTCGGGTGCAAATGGATCTTCAAGAAGAAGACCGACATGGACGGAAAGGTACACACCTTCAAGGCAAGACTGGTTGCGAAGGGCTTTACTCAAACCCCAGGGTTTGACTATGACGAGACCTTCTCACCAGTAGCCAAGATAAAGTCTATTAGGATTATGCTGGCTATAGCTGCATTTCATGACTATGAAATTTGGCAGATGGACGTCAAAACCGCTTTCCTTAATGGAAAGTTGACTGAGGATGTTTACATGAATAAGCCAGAGGGTTTTGTCGATGAAAAGTATCCCAATAAGGTGTGTAAGCTTGAGAGATCAATCTACGGATTGAAGCAAGCTTCTCGCAGCTGGAATCTTTGTTTCCATGAGAAAGTCAAAGAGTTTGGCTTCTCTAGGAGCGAGGATGAGTCCTGCGTATATGTCAAGGCTAGTGGGAGTATAGTCACCTTTCTAGTGCTGTATGTCGATGACATACTGCTCATGGGAAACGACATTCCAACCTTGCAAGATGTCAAGGCTTGGCTTGGGAAATGTTTCGCCATGAAGGACCTAGGAGAGGCTGCCTATATTCTCGGGATAAGAATATTGAGAGATAGGAAGAAGAGACTAATTGGACTTAGTCAGGGTACATACTTGGAAAAGGTACTAAAGAGGTTTAGTATGGAAAATTCCAAGAAGGGAGAGCTACCTATCCAAAGTAATGCAAAATTGAGTAAGACTCAAAGTCCGAGTACAGACGAAGAAATAGCTGAAATGAGTCGGGTACCTTACGCTTCGGCTATAGGATCGATCATGTACGCTATGACGTGTACTCGCCCTGACGTGGCTTTTGCTTTAAGCATGGTCAGTCGGTACCAGGGAAACCCTGGAAGGGCGCATTGGATAGCTGTGAAAAATATACTCAAGTATCTGCGAAGGACAAAGAACATGGTGTTAGTCCTCGGTGGCAGTGATACCTTGAGAGATGAAGGATATACGGATGCCAGTTTTCAGACGGATAGAGACAGTGGTCGGTCTCAGTCGGGCTGGGTATTCCTTTTGAACGGTGAAGCAGTTACTTGGAAAAGTTCCAAGCAAGAAACAGTGGCTGATTCTACGTGCGAATCAGAGTACATAGCAGCAAGTGAAGCATCAAAGGAAGCGGCTTGGCTGAAGAACTTTATCGGTGACCTTGGAGTAGTCCCGAGTATTCAGGAGCCCTTGGAACTGTTCTGCGATAACGAAGGTGCGGTCGCCTTGACAAAGGAACCGCGAGATCATGGAAAGTCCAGACATATCGACAGAAAGTACCACTACATCAGACATAGGGTAGAAGAAGGTCACCTCCTTGTAAAGAGGGTATCATCGGAAGATAATCCTGCAGATCCCTTGACAAAGGCTCTGAGTAGGATTAAGCATAATCAGCATGCTAGGAGCATTGGATTAAGAGATGATATAAGTTTTTGCAATTAGATAGGTTTTGAAACTTATAATAATGTTATGGTATTTGACTTATGTGATTTAATAATGGAGATTTATTAATGAGTAATGGTTTACTAATTTTGTCAATAATATATCATTGTGTTTCATTTTGCATGTTTTATTTCCTGAATAATTGGATTATTCAAATATCCACAGTCGTTCGTACTTTTAGGGAGTAAGTATGAAGCAAGGCTGTCATGAATTAGTTGTAGATTGTCTAAGGAGTTAGACATTGCAATAAGATTGCTGCAACATTCATGAGTACTTGGAAATGGAGATTTGAGTATTGGATAAACTCGCGCTCAATGGATTGCTTCATGGATTATATCACGAGCAATATTGAGACGATAATATCTTTTGATCTTTAAGCTAAGACATATGAGTTATGATTTACTAGACGGTTGTTCATTGATAATACGAAAACGCATCGGTAACTCGGTGTTATAAAACGTGTTGTTGTGAGTAATTTGTCTGGTAAAAGACATAAGTATATGAGTCAAAGTTTATTCGTCCCTTGACCCTAACGGGGAACAGATATCTGTAGGCCTCTCGATGAATTTGAAGATGACTAAAATGGTTGGCCAACCGGGACTAAATTGGTAGTCTAAGAGTCATATACAAATAGGAAATCGATGAACAGTGAATCAGACCAGATTGATTTTATCCATGTCTTGAGTCTGAAAAATATCTAGTTGGACGGAGGATCATCTGATCACTTATCTTTGGACAGAACTGACTAGGTCAGAGTTCGGCAGCAGTTTCTAGGAATCTACAGTTTGCTAATTAATCTGAAGATAAATGGACAATTAAAGTCATAGACTTATCCAAGTGGGAGACTGTTGGATTAGGTGTCTAAGCCATGACTTATAATTTGTATTTATCTTATTAATAGAAGCAAAGTCCATTTGGGTTGCCCTTGGTAGTCCAACCGGCATCAAGGTTAAATAGAGATAGAAATAAATAGTTCGTTAATTTATTATGTGATAATAAATTAATGATAAACTAGTTTGGAATTAATCAGAATTAATTGGAATTAATTTGGAATTAATTAAAAGTGCAGGGGCTAAATTGATTATAAGTGCAGGGGCTGGAATGCAATTGTTCAAAAGTTGAACACTATAAATAAGCCTCTCCCCATCACTTGAAAACTTGCACCATTCCAAATCATCTCCTTGGAATTTCTCTTCTCTCCTTGCCGTCTATAATCCTTCTCTAAGGTTTTATAGCGAGCCGTTCTTAATATGAGGTTAAGACAGTTAACCTCTGCTTGGACTTCTGGGTGTGATCTCATTTGAGGCAGGACACTTGTGCTGCTCGGCTTCAAGAATAAAACTTAAGGTTAGTTTTATTAATTGTTTTATATAGAAATTTCTGTTAGTCGTTATTAGAAATTTCTGTTAGCCGTTAGAATTATTATTATATGTTCAAAGATAGAAAACATAGATCCTTTCTAGGTTGCATGTGAACTTAGGATTTTAGTTCATAGTTGCAGAAAAACCTTACACCCTCACCAGTCTTTTTATCACCCAAATCATGCACCTCTTTAACCCGTGCAGCAATATCCGGATCACGAAAAGTAAATGATGGAGCCACTTTGTCAACAAGATCAACCTCTCGATACTTCAGTTCCCCTTTTCCCCATTCCTTGGCAAGAACGTCTTCGAAAGGCACTTTACACGGAGCATCTGCAAGGCAAAAAGAAAAAATATATATAAATTTTTTTTTTCAACCAAAACAAAGCAGGAAAAAGACGATCTATACTTTTTCGCAGTACATAAAACTCCGGCATCTTCCCTCGCAGACGCCATGCTGTACTCAGGCCTCCTCCGGCCAGAATGAATTCCGGAAACTCCTCTGGAACAACTCAAAAACCGTTTAGGGTTTTTACTACCTGTTCTTGATGGGGATATAATTTAGGAATCTGATCAGAAGTAGCGCCAGTCCGATAATACACTTTACCAACACGCGAAAGATTAACCCACAACCATTTATCCTGCCAGTTTTTAGGAGAATACATGGGCTCCGGAATTAATGTATGAACGGAAGTTCTTCTATAAAAGGCATAGTTCTCTCCAGAAGCAGCGAGACGAAAAAAATGTTTGAAAACAAAGAAATCGGGCATAATACCTAGACCACGGCACAAAAGCTCAAAATCCACTATCTTATTGACAGAGTTTGGTGTCAACTGATGCAAACCAACGTTGTCACGGCGCAGAACTTCATCCATAAAGTCGGATGTTGGAAGACGGTATCCGGCATCAAAAGTTTTTAAGTAAACGCCGGTCTTCCCATCAGGAGGCAAAGAAAACCCTACGTCGGCACCAGGAAGGAGGACTCCATCTTCTGGTTGAAAACCATATCGCTCTACTAAAGGACCGTAAACATCATCCGGAATCTCCTGACGATCGTGTTCAGCCATTTTTTAAGACGAAAAGGGGGGAGAAGAGCACGAGAGAGAAGATAACAGAAGAAAATTGAAAGTAAGTAAGGAAAAGAGTAAAACGGAGAAAGAGAAATTAATAACCCTAAAAGGATAAGAAAGGAAGCGGGAAATCGAAAATCGTTCCTAATGATGGAAACGGACAAGTCACATCACTCACGTCAACCATAATAACGCCGATTCCTTCGGAAAGCGAACCGCCTTTTTCCAATCTTGCTAGTCAAAACTAGACCACGTCATCGCCTTGACTAAAAATACTGGGGGGACTTGATAGTATATCACACGGATACGCATAAGCTTCCCACCAGCACGCCAGCGGCACGGCTCGCCAGCATTCAGACAGACCGCCAGCCGCCAGAGGCCTGGCTGGACCTTATCCGACTCGACAGTCGCTAAATGGCTGATAGCCACATGTACCAATGTTAGAACGACACGTCACCCTGTAACGGTCATCGTGCGAACCATTTAGACACGAACGAATCATGTGGTCCCCGAACTACCACCTGACCAGAGGAATGAACCAATCACAGCTAATTGTCTGTATAACGGTATATGATGATCATACCCTTGGTGAGATCATCATCGCATTACCACTTTATCTGACCTTTTCCCGTATTCTCTCCATACTTTCCGATCACCATACTAACTTAACCGTCGGAGCGCCCTCCCGGGATCGCCTCCCGGAGTGCGTCTGACCCAATTTCTTTATTGTTGTGAGCTCAGGTCAAGGATTCCAGCGTTCAGAGAATCAGTCCAAGGCTAGAGTTTGCATCATATATATATATATATATATATATATATATATATATATATATATATATATATATATATATATATATATAAAATAAAATGGATCATAGTGAGGACTCTTCTTAAAGTGTATTTGTAACGACCCTAAAAAATCTTGAATTTTTATTATATTCAAAATAATGCTTTGAAAGTTTTAAAATCATGTAACGGGAAATATAGAAAATTTCCAAGAGTTTGGAGAAAATCGGTGAAAAAGGGCAAAATGGTCATTTGACATCAAAATGACTTCTAAATAATGAATATATGATTTTGGGGATAATATGTAATGAACTAAACCACGATATTTTTGTTAAGTATTGGTTTTGTTAGAAAACCTTTTTGGTAAGAAAATTACAGTAAAAGATTGAAAAAGGGTAAATTTGTCATTTTACCATAAAAGGGTAATTTGGTCATTTGACCATGTGAATGACCTAATAAGTAAAAATATTGTTGTTTGTGGCAAAAATATAAGAGATGTAGTTCTTATGTGATGAAAGGTGATTTTAGTGCCAAAAATTCAAGAAATAGAACTTGAGGGGCTAAAGTGAAAATATGGAAAATATAAATATGAGAAAATATATCATAAATGGTCATAATTTAGGAGAGAACTTCTGGAAAAAAATCCTCTCAAGAACCGTGAGCAAGTTTTTAAGGATTTGAAGCAAGAATTGAAGATTTTAGCTTCAAAGAGGTAAGAATCTGTCCTATGTTGTATAATTCGTAGAAACATCATACGATGTCCAAATTAGGTGATTCCAGTGCCCATGGTTTCGTCACGATGTCTTCTTCAGTTCATCAGTTGGGGTTCAGACCTCGTTCAGTCGTTTTCTAGGGTTTTGAACCCGATTTCCATGAGTATGATTTCTGTGTCCAATTGTGTTGTGAAATTCTTGTAAAATCGTGTGTTCACTGGATTGTTCTGAAATTTTGTGTGGAGAAGAACCTTGTCATGAGCCATACTCGACCAAAAGGAATTTACCCAGTTCATTGTTTTGGTTTGGATTTTGGTGTGTGCAACCCGACCTCCACAGATTCGCTGCTGCACACCTAGGTCAACTTGTGGGATTTTTATTTCCCAAATGTTCCATGGTTTAGGTCTGAAATTTTGATGGGAAGGTCATTCTCATGTCTACAGTGTTTCATCCAGAGGGCTTGATCCAATTCCATTAGGAAGCTAGGGTTCCAATGCCTTCTCTTTGATTGAACCAGAATTGTCGCTGTGCACATTGTCATTGTTGCACGATTTTTAATTCTCAGTTGGCTTATGCTTTGAGTTTGATTTTTTGATGAGAGCTTTATCTTCATGTCTAGTGTAACTCATCCAAAAGGCTTGACTTATTTCCTTTCAGAAGTCAGGTTGTTGGACAGATCTTGTCAACCTATGCTGAGTTGTGACAGAAATGTTGCTGCTCATTTCCTTCATATTGTATGATTTTTAATTCTTAATTGGTTTGTCTTTTGGGTCTGAATTTCGAAGGGTAGTCTCTTGGTTATATCTAGTATGCCTATGTAAGAGGGTTTCCCTTGATTCCATTCCCAAGTGGAATGGAATTGGTGATTCCTCCACTAATCCAGATTTGTGACAGATTGCACTGTCAATCTTGTCGCTTATTTTCTAAGGTCTTAAAATGTGATTCAAGTCTCGGTACCTTCTTGAGACTTGTTATGTATTGTGTCTAGTTTTCAGAATGTCTGAGTTTGTGCCATTCGAGTTTCTGAGTTGGGAGTTATGGTCAATTCTTTGACCATGTGTCTTAGATATCAAAATCTAAAAAAAGGGGTAAATAATGTGATATTAATCTATTAAGATGTAGATTAAGAGGTCTTTAATTGTTAATAGGGCCTAGATTATATTAACTAGAATGTTAAATGAACTCCTTAGGTATTAAGGAGTAAAGTTCAAGGAAATGAAAACTCAACGGGAAGAAGTGATTATAGTTAGACTTCTCTAACTAGACAAGGTGAGTACATGCAGTATTTTTACCATTCTGGGGTACATGGCAAGTAAGTATTTTCAAGATTTCTTATAAAATTTCTATATGTGAAATTATATGCAAGAGTATTATCTCTAACTCGTTTGTGAAAGTATAATGTTATATTTAAAGTTATGTTTTGGTCTATGAGCCAATTATGTGAAAGTATGTTTTGGTCTATGAACCAAATATGTGAAAGTATATTTTTAATACAAGTTATACATGTTTGAAAGTATGGATCGGCATATAGCCATAAAATGTTTAAGAAGTATGTTTTGGTTACAAATTTTATATGTTTTCAAGTATGAAAGGGCATATATCCACAAGATGTTTGGAAAGTATGATTTGGCATTAAGCCTAAAATGTTATAAAGACGTGTTTTGAACATATGATTTATGTGAAACGAAAGTTATGTATTTGGCATTTAGCCATAAAGACATAAAATGATGTAGTTTGGCATCTAGCCACAAGTTATATGTTTATGAGAAATGTTCAAGCAAGCAGCAAGTTTTTTTTGTATGACTGGTAATTGTAGCAAGCAGCGTTAGTAAGGGAACTATGTTCCAACCTACCCGGGTTAGGTAAGGGATCTACTGGGGAAAAATCCTCATCGCGAAGTAGATTGCCTCAGCAATTCTATGGTGAGGATTGATCCGCTCTTTCTAGCCATAGAGACTTGGGGTATCACTTATGGTGATTAAAGCCCTAAGTATAAAAATCCAGCAAGCTTATAAAAACCAGTCAAAGAAAGTAAGAAAGAAGCAAATTTTGAAAAGTATATTATGATGTGATTTTGAAAAGTAAAAAGTTATAGTATGTTATTACTATAAAGTTTTGAAAGATGTTTTTGTTGTAAAGTATGTTATGAAATGATTTCGAGAAGTAAAGAGTTATAGTATGTTATTACTATAAAGTTTTGACAGAAGTTTTATGTTATAAATTTTATAAAAAGCTGGAAAAGGAGTTAAAGGTTTGAGTCTAAAACTCATGTAACTCACGAGACATTATTATCTTACGTATTTTATGTTTTGCCATGTATTCCAGGTTAAAAAGCTAAGGTATATTTGGTAGAAGTTTAGCTGGAGTGGAGCCCGAGTTAGCTCCCGTCTTGGACTCAAGGTTTAATCCTTTCTTGCTTACTATGGTTAGTTTTGATATGGATTTGTACACCCACATTTTTAAACATGTAAATAATCGGGTTTTGATAAACCGTATTTTTGTATTCATGTATTTATACGAAAAACCATAGTATTTGCAAACAGTAGAAATGGGGTGTCACAGTATTGAACAAAAAAAACCTTTTGCGAGGAATCGAAGAACACACGTCTTCCAAGCCCCTCCACATTTTCTCCAAACCCACATACCTCTGCCTTTCCTTTTCCCCTTTTCGCGTCGACCATGACGGTAGCGATGGACAATTGCTCGTCCATGCCTCAACCTCCGACGGGGACGACACCAACTTCGACCTCACGGACACCATCGAAGCATTGACAAACCTGCAATTCACAGCACCAACTTGCAAATGGTCATTGGTCAAATCAAGGAATGCATCGAAACCCAAATTAAAAGACATATGAGAAGCTTTAATCACGCATTAACAAACCTGCAATTGTGGGCACGTTTTCTCTATATGGGATACGTATCTCTTCTCGATATTCACAAACACGCAACCACAGATAGAAAATCGGGACTCGAGAATTGAGAAGCTTTAATCACCCATGTGATTAGGCGTCTGACTTTGAGATCGAGAGAGAGAGAGAGAGAGAGAGAGAGAGAGAGAGAGAGAGAGATTCCGATAGAGAGATTGAATGCGAGATGGAAAGCAGAAATCAGCAAAGGGGAACACACACAAATAAAAATCGATCCTTGCGTGTGCGTGTTTGCCAAATCGAACCAGGAGACAATAGAGAAGTGTAAGATTGAAATTAGGCGGAACTAATTCGTTCTGATATGTGTGCGATTCCTGAAGGATCAAATAACACACACTCGTTTGGTGTGTGAGCCTGCGATTACTGAAACCTTGAAGCAAGATCGAGGAGGAGGAAACACACACCGATCGTGTGTGTGTGTCCATGTTTGAATCTTCAACAAGAGACAGAAGTCGACCAGATGAACCAACAATGTCTGCCGGCGCTGCAATAGAGGTGCGACGGCGGAGCTGGTCCGGTGGGTGGGTGGCTGGCTGGCGGTGGTGTAATGACAATCCTTAAAGGTTTTCATGGCATGCCAATTCTTTTTAGAAAGGGGAGGGAGAGGCCGAGAATGGTCAATGGAGTTAGAGGTGTGTTTAGGGTTAGAGAGAAAAGAGGAGGGTGAAGAAAGAGGCGTGAACTGATTTTTTTAACCCATACCACAAAACTGATTTTTTTTCATATTAAAAGTTAAAAATAACTAGTCAATTGATATGGACTCCACGTCATCCCAATTTTACCGGTGAAACCGAGAAATACATGACATATGCCTTTTATTAGCTAGCATGTTATTTATAAGTTCAGGGATCTACAACACACAAAAAATATTTAAGTGACCATTTAAAATAAATAGCAAAAGTTCATTGGGCCATTATGACAATAACCCTATACATAACACACACACACACACACACACACACACACATATATATATATATATATATATATATATATATATATATATATATATATATATATATATATATATATATATATATATATAATAAGTTATTTACAAATTACAAGTGAACTCAACCCTACTAAGGCTAAGCAGTATCGTTGAATACGAAGTCGTAGGTATCGACTGCCACGTAGGCGCCACATAGGATGCCTACAAAAATATTTTTGAATGTAGGAGGTGAGGGGTGATGTAGATGGTAAGGAGTAGAGAGAAAGAAGAGAAAGACCAATGGCATTCAATGCCGATGACATTTCCTCCTACGCTCCTTTGCCAATGGACATCGATGTTGGCATCACGGGACGGTAATGCCGACGGCATCAGCTTGCTAAGTAGGATGCCGATGAGAATTTTCTCACCATACCGTTTAGTCTAATAACTTATCCATTTCACTTTGACGGGTTAGTTAGCCTTTAGGCCACTATGCAGTATGCATGTCCAATCCGAGTCAAATCAACCTTTCTTGTTTTCCAAACACACCAATTATGGGTCCTCACTCCTCATCCAGTCAGTTGTTAACAACGCACGTATACTTACACAAAACTCCATATATATACATCTTGTTTCATCTACATTTTGTCAGAAACATGAGTTGCATGTGATCGATCTACATGAAACCCACGTTATTAGAAATACATATATAAATTACATGCTAATCTCATTACAAACACCACCACCACCAATCTTATGATCGGTTTTAATTCTATTTTACAAGCTCAAAACCATATAATACTATTTATAAACATAGATTTAAAAAAGTATTGGTGCATCAAAACTAGTCGATTTCAAGAGAACAAAACCTTTCCAAACTTATCACGATCATCTCTTGATCTCAAACAGTTGTAAGGTTCTGCATCAGCCAGCATCTTTACGACCTCTCTCATGCTCGGCCTAAGATTTGGAAGCTTTGTGGTACAAAGCAAACCGATTCTCAAAACCTGCATGATGTCATCCGCTAGATCCTGTGTCTCAACACAAATTAACCTAGGATCAACAAGTTTAAGGAGGTTTTCGTGGTCGTTAAGGTTAGACAACACCCAATAGACAATGTCTTTTCCTTCGCCATATTCCTCCTCAATCGCTCTTCTTCCAGTCACGAGTTCCAGCAACACCACCCCAAAACTATAGACGTCGCTCTTTTCCGTCACTTTGAGTGTGTATGCCAATTCTACATAAGGAAAGTAACGGAATAAAATACATGTTTACATTTGTTACTATTAGATTAGAATAAGATATGTTGAGAAGAAAATTAAAATGTGTAGCCCAAGTGAAACACTAATATTTACTTGTACTACAAAACTAACATATAAAAGAAAACTCACCGGGGGCAATGTAACCGTGGGTGCCCACAAAGCAGTTGGAGTCGGACCCTAAGAGTTCCTGGTCAGCAATCCTGGCCACCCCGAAATCAGCAATCTTGGGCTCAAAATCTTTATCGAGCAAAATGTTGCTAGACTTAATATCTCGATGTATAATGGCCGGAGTACAATCATGGTGTAAGTAAGCAATCCCTTTTGCAGCTCCGAAGGCGATCTTGTACCTTTGAACCCAATCCAAATTGGGCAGCCCGTTCTTGACCACCCGACCCAATGCCTCATATAGGTTCCCGTTAATCATATGCTCGAAAACCAAAAAGCTGGAACCCCCTTTAATCAAACAAGCATAAAGTTTTAATATATTCCGATGCCGGATCTTCCCAAGGATCCCGATTTCTGCTCTCATGACTTGTACCTTATTCCCTTTCCAAATCTGCTTCACTGCAACTGTTAGCCCAGATTTTTTCGACTCAACCCGGTACACTTTTCCGGTACCCCCCACCCCGATCAAGTTTTCTTCATCCAAATCGCACAGTTCATCAGCATCAAATTCGATTTGATGGAAGTTTTCGAGTTTCCACGTTGGATTTCCCGACCCTTTCTCGTCATCCAACCCATTTTTGGTGTAAGACTTTTCGCGATGGATCTTAAAGTTTCTGTAACTTGCATACATCAACCCTCCTAAAAGTACTACCAGACCAAACAGTATCATACAGAACATAAGTAGCTTGCTTTTGTTGATTTCGTGGTGCTGATGTTTTTCGACACAGATTTCTAACCCCAAATTGACTCTCCTCCTGACATTTTCATCGACACAGAGTCCTTTGTTTCCAGCGAAAGCATTGTCCGCTGCCACGTTTAAAAGATCAGAAGGAACTCTTCCAGACAAACGATTCATCGAAAGATCAATCGAGCTAAATCTTAAACGTTTCAGGTTATCGGGAATTACACCCGTTAAGAGATTTTGTGACAAGTTAAGAGAATTTAACGACGAAATATCCGCCAAACTATCGGGAATTTTTCCAGTTAGAAAATTTCGGGCAAGATTTAAGTCGCTTAGCTTCTCGCATTCGCCCAATTCGGCAGGTATTGAACCAGAAATGAAGTTGTTCTCAACATGCAAGTATGACAACTGCTTTAAATTCTTGATTGCGGATGGGATTTGGCCGGAAAAATTATTGTTAGTCAAATCGAGCTTCTCAAGGAGAGTCAGTTTCCCGATTTCTGGCGGGATCATGCCGGAAAAACCATTGTCATTCAGTAGCAACTGAGTCAAGCTGGTGGAAATTCTGATCGCCGGAGAGATTTCTCCACTGAATTTGTTATTGCTGAGATCCACCAAATCTACAGAAGGCAAAGCCCACAAGCCATCTGGGATTTTTCCAGATAATTGATTCTGATTGACTCTCAGCCTCAACAAGGATTTGCATTTGGCGTAATCTTCTGGCAGTTCGCCTGAAAAATCATTTCCAAGAGCCAACAACTTCTTCAGTTTTCCGGAACCACATAAGAACTTCGGAAACCCGTCGGAGAATTTATTCTCCGAAATGTCAATTTCAACCAAAGGAGCAAACTTTGCAAAATTTTCAGGGAATTTTCCCGTGAAATTGTTCCGGTAAATGGAGAATCCTTTCAAATATTGCATATCCCCGAACCCCCGAGGGAGTTCCCCAGAGAAATGATTCATAAAACATTCGAAAACCGTCAAATTCTTCATATTCCCGATTTCGATAGGTAGTTCGCCGTACATCTGGTTCATGGAAACGTCGAATTCTTGCAAGAGGTTTAACTCAGCAAACTCTGGTGGAATTTGCCCGGTAATTTGGTTCCTATAAAGCTCTATTTTCCAGAGGTTTCGCAGCATCCTGAATTCCACCGGAAAGTCGCCGGATATATTGTTACTTGAAAGATCTAGTGATTCCAATTCTTTCAGATCAAAAATAGATTTCGGAATTTCACCGGTCAACTGGATCCCTCGAAGATTAAGCAATCTTAAGTTCTTCAAATTCCCAATATTTTCCGGTATACTACCCTCTTTAAAATTGTTATCATTGAGAACAAGTGCTGATAACCCCGTCAAACTTCCGGCCCACGTGGGGAAATCTCCGGTGAGATAGTTATCTGAAACATCAAGAATCTCCAGCTTTCGGAGCTTCGAAAGATCCGGTAAAGCACCGGTAATGTTATTTGCGCTCACATTCAAAACCCGAAGATCACTACAGTTGACAAGGGCGGCCGGCAGCTCGCCATGGATATAATTCGAAGGAATCACCAGAGATTTAAGGCTCTCAAGCGCCCCCAGCGCCGGTGAAATTTTTCCCGAGAGCGATTTGTAGTTCAAGGAAATCCCCACCACCCGACCCGTTTGATTGTCGCACAAAACCCCGTAAAATTGACATGGGGATTCCGTGATCTTCCATGAATCCAAGTAATTCAAAGGATCGTCTAGCTGATTCTTAAAATGAAGTAGCGCCTGGACTTCAACAGACGAAGAAGAACAGAATACTGGCCGGAAAAGGTAGCCGGCAAAGGAGAATACCAGGAAGAAGTATGCACATGTAATTTGGCGGGAAGAAGGTATCAGGGGCTGCTTTGACATTTTAGAAATTGTGCAAGGGCAATTTGGTCATTTAGGTGGAAGATGAGTGTCCCGGATCAGCTGGCGACCTCCATTATTGGCCATGCAGCTCTGTACTGGACACAAATTCAATAGTAGTGATGAGTATCATTTCGCTTCATATATTTGATATTAATAAGAAAAAAAAATCGTCTTATAACCGACACAAAATAACACAAAATTTTTTTTTTTTTTTTTAATTATACATGCATGGAACACTGGAGATAGTGACTTTGAGAAAATGAAACATATCTACTTGATTTTTTATCTTTATATGCTACAAAATATAAAATAAAAATATGCTTTTTAGTATTAATTGAATTGAACCCTCATATGCTTAGAATCATCTAATTTCATTATTCTTTCGTCGTATTTCATAACGTTACGTATATCAATTGTGTTTTTTTTTACTTTTTTGTAATTTTATATTCTCCATAGATATACTTAGAAAACACGAGCTGGATTGTAGCTTTGTCGTTCTTAAATATTATAGAATTTTTTTTTTAATATGAAGCCGATGATACATGTCTTTATAAACCTAGATATTTAATTGCATTTTAATAAATCTCCAAAAGTTAATCATTGTCAGTAACTATATTTTATTATATAGAAGGTACACAATTATTAACAAATATACTAATAATTTACAACGTCTTAAAGGTAAAAGAAAATAAAATAACTTGATAATATCACCGAATTCATAGAAGTACACCTTAATTGCAAAAGGCACAAAGTCGCGATAAAATAACATCTAATTGAATTTTAAAACTTGTAATAATGAAAATCAAAACACGCCATACGCAGTAAATAAATTCAAAACACATGTACGAAAGCATGATTCTGAGAGTCATGCTCTGTTTCAGTTCCATATGTTTAAACAGTTTATATATTCAAAAGGAAAATTAACAAATAAAATTCAAAAACATAAACTCAAGGTAAGAAGAGTTCTAACCTCGAAAGATGGTATTGTCCTAATTGATTCCTGAAAACAAAATTCAAAGGTTTATGTAGTCTGCTTCTGGCTCTCCGGTTCCTCTTTTTCAAGCAATCAAATATGAGATCAAACCTTACGACATCTGTTTAGGAAGAAGATAAAATCATTTACGGGTATTGAAGAATTTATTGGACGATTCGCATATCAGAACATCATTTTATTGGACAATTCGATGGATTTGTATTGGGATTGAAGAGAATGAACGCTTTTCAAGAAATCTAAGAAACATAGAGTTATGGAAGAGAGAGAATGAGAGATGAGTTTATGAATAAAAAAAGAATGGTGTGGGTTTGGGGCAGGCCTACTGAAGATTGAAGTGAAAGAGAAGAGACGACAAGAGATGAAAGATAAAGACAAAGAAGACGGTGTTCCAAAATTTAAGAGATCCTTCGCGACCAACGAATTAGACAGGAGCTTCTTCATTCACTTCTCTTAATTAATTTATAACAAAAACAAATTAAAATTTATTATCCTCCTACAATATCTTTATATGAATCTTCTTATTCATTAGATCAAACAAGTATCAAAATCAAAATCAAAAGAGCAGGTTGAAAAAGAAATTAGTGGATTTCACATGTCATTTTTTAGTGTATAGAATGATGAAGCGGAGGATATAGTAGGAACAAATATAATTTTCCCATAAACAATATAGTATTCTATATTATGACGAAAATATATGAGAAAATAATAAATTAAACTAATGATGTAATAGTTATTTTTTTAAAATAGGTAAAAAAATCTAACCAAAATAGTCGGGAATTTTACTGACCATGATCTCCGAAAATCTCTTTGGTCTGTGGAAATGTATCTGAAGCAATGTTTTAAAAACCGGGTTGACCCGGCCGGTTGATCCGGTTGGACCGTGAACTGGTGAAGAGAGCGGGTCAATTATGACCGGTTTTTTGTTAATTTCCGACTCGGATTGAACCGGCCGGTTTTCTCAAAAAAACCGGTTCAACCAGTGATCCGGAACCGGATTGACCCGTTGGTTGGAAAAAAAATAGAATTTGGACTTTAAAAACTTGGTTAAAGAGGTCAAAACTCAAACTTTTAAGATTAGTCCACTATTAGTTCATCAAATTTGATAAAATTTTCTTATACAAATTGGACAAAATATTTTTTTTGGAATCAAAAAGATTAAATTACATTGTTTATGTTTTATAAATATATAATTATGCTGAAAAATATAAAATATATGGAAAATGTAAATACCGGTTGACCCGGCGGTTGAACCGATTGGACCGGTTGACCCATGACCCGGTCACCGCACCGGGTCAACTAAAAAACCGGGTTTTAAAACATTGATCTGAAGCATAAAATGATGTCATTTTGACTGATTTGGCACACGAAAAAGTTATAGGGTGTGCGAAAAAGTGGTCCTTAGTATTTAAGGTTATTTTTTTTTTTTGCAAATTCGAACTACAAAATCGTTGACTACAAGATATTTTCTCTGAAGATAATATCTGAAAACAAAAAAAATGCATCTAGTTGGTATTTTTTTATTTCCTTAAATTATTTGATGAAAACGTAAAAACCACCCATGCCACAAAATATTATATTATCACTGGTATCATATTCACTATAATTTAAGTTTCGTGCCACAAATCGGGAAATTTTGCCTTTCCGTGATGAATGAAATCCCCTTTAATTCTCACAACATTTGCAAGATGACATTGTTCTTATACAATGTTGGAAATTTCCCATTCCAGACTCTTAATCCATTTAGCTGCCTCCTTAAGTTTTTTTTATCTTTGACCCATTCCTATTTTTCTTTCAATTATGCACAAAGAACTTCTACATGTTCATCTAGTTTCCTTGTCTTATCAGAGTCTCTACGATTGTCTTCTTCAGCATTCTTCATTGCTTTGAATACATGTTCAGACATTTTATCCGGTATGGGGTCGTAAATAGAAAATTCGTGCTCACCTGGATTTATCGGAGGAAATAGATTAATATCGAAACAAATATACCAATATTCCTTTTCGCAATGTCAAACACAATCTTCAGATGAATCTATTTTTTTTACCGAAGTGGAGCGTAAGATGATGACAACACTTTATATAACAATTAATCAATTGCGATTTCCATTATTTTTATTGTGAATTAGAGTAATTTAGCTGCGATATCTAAGTTTTTTTTAGGTATCCTCTTAATTCGACATAACAACAATAGCAATTTAGTGTAGGTATGTGTGTGTGTGTATGTTTATATATGTATGTATATATGTGTGTGTGTGTGTGTGTGTGTGTGTTCAAATGGGAACCATTAAAAGGTTAGGAACCCCTAGGAATGAATCTAAGCCTTTGGATATTTTAAGTTTAATATATGGCCATAATTAATAAGGGGCATAGTGGTTATTTTGAGAACACTAACATAAAAACAACTTTAGATATGCAAATCAGATATGGTGACCTTTTCATTCAAACATTCTCACCAATCCTACAACTTAAACTCAAACCCAAACAACACCGCCGCTAGCATCGCTGGAGTCGGCACCACTACCGCTTCCTCGCTGCCCCTTCACCCTCTCCTACCACTAACCAAAACAACACTTCCTCCTTCCCCGTGGTGGTTCCAGATCTTATGCTTTGGTGCCATTTCAAGAGGGCTTTCATGCCTCTAACGGCTAACATCACAGCAACGTCACCATCGACAACGTCACACCAGCGTGCACCACTACTGATGCCACACCTTCTGATTAGTTATGTGCTTATGGATCTAGGAAACAAATATTACACTCTCGAATCATTAAAATCTAATGTGTTTTATGTGTTTTTATGTATAGCTCGGGTGTTCGTGGTGCTTTTCACGGTTGCCAGCGATGGTTCCACAACCGCCTTCTCCTCCTCTCATTGTTTTTGTTATCTCTGATTTGTTTTCTGCCGGTAGTATTTTGAGAAGAAGTTCTAAAAATCAGATGCACACAAGGCGTTTGATGAAATGCCTCTATGAAATTTTAAACTCTGAATGTTTGTATTAAGTTGTGAATGTATTTGGCTATATTAAACTGTGAATGTGTGTGTTAAACTCACCCACCACCACCGGCCACCTCCTCCCCCTCCTGTCAATACCTCTTATCAACGACAGAAATGACCACCTTTGTAGTTGCCTAACTGTGAAGGCGTGTATTAATTGTGAATGGTATACAAAAAATTGTATTAAGCTGTGAATTAATGTATAAATAATTGTATTAAACCGTTAATCTAATATGAAATTGTGAATGTTGTCTTAAATAAAGCGTGAAAGTAACATTTTTGTTCTTTTCTTTTACCAAAATAAACAAAACACACGATTTTAACGCACTGAATCAAATCCATCCATTTTTTAATGATAGGCTAAGATTTGTTCATTTAGTTGTCAACTTTTTAATGATTCTCATTTGAACCACTCTCTATGTGTGTGTGGGTGTATATATATATATATATATATATATATATATATATATATATATATATATATATATATATATATATATATATATATATATATATATATATATATATGTGTGTGTATGTGTATATATATATATATATATATATATATATATATATATATATATATATATATATATGTGTGTGTGTGTGTGTGTGTGTGTGTGTGTTTTCAAATGAAAACCATTAAAATATTAAGAACCAATAGAAACTAATATAACCCTTTGATTTTTTTTTTTAAATTTGATCAATTGATTTTTTAAATTTTTTTTTGATCAAATGGCTGATAACAACCAATGTCATAGATGCTAAATATTGAAAAAGAAGAACCCACTTTCACATTCATAACCCTAAAATCAGATTTTAGATTTGATTCTCCTCAACCATATCAATCTTCAAGAACTCACACAAAATCCTCTTTTCTCTAAACAAGCTCCAAGACTGCCACCACTGCCGAAAACCCTCCACCACCACAGATAACCACCAACGTCTAGTGAAACAAGATCCGATGGTGCTCTAGTGAATTAATGTCACGTCGCCTCCATCTCTTTCTCTCTAATATCCTATGAAACACGACTCGATCTGCTGCTTCGCCTCTGTCACTGCTCCGGTGAAACGTCGTCAGCTCACCATTGTCTATTTCTCTCTGATCTCCGGTAAAAAGCCATCAGGTCTATTTTCTCGTCTTGGTGGTTGCTCTAGTGAAACACCATCAGGTCGCCTCATTCTTTTTTTCTCCGATCTTCGGTGAAACACCATTAGATCATTTCATCGTCGCCACCTCTAGCTTGTTCTGCCACCACCATATACACTTCAATGCTCTCTTTATCTTAGATCGATTATTCAGTGGTAGAATTTAAAGATTGAAGTTCTGGAAACAAATGCATAGAAGATGTTTGATGAAATGCTTTAATGAAACATGTAAGAGTTTTAAGTTGTGAAAATAATGTAAACTACAATGTGAATTAGTGTATTAAGTTTTGAATGTAGTGTAAATTAAATTGTAAATCATATAATTTAAACTATGATTTTACTTGTATATAACTTTATGTATATTTATGTGTGTTTTATAAGTAATGTGAATGTTTTCTTAATGTGTTGAATGTTTTTGTATCAATTTGTGATTATATGAATAAGTGTACTAATCTATGAATAAGTGTATTAAACTGTCAATTAAACTGTATATTTATGTGTGTTTTATAAGTAATGTGAATGTTTTCTTAATGTGTTGAATGTTTTTGTATCAATTTGTGATTATATGAATAAGTGTACTAATCTATGAATAAGTGTATTAAACTGTCAATGAGTGTATGAATAAGTGAATTAAGCTGTAAAAATGACTATTTTGCCATTCTTTACCAAAAAAAGGCAAAAAACAGGATTTCAATCTTCAGATTTGATCCTTCATTCTTTTTTAGACAGGTTAAGATTAGTTCCTAAGTTTTTAATCTTTTAATGGTTCGCATTTGAACTATTCCTTATATATATATATATATATATATATATATATATATATATATATATATATATATATATATATATATATATATATATATATATATATATATATATATATATATATATATATATATATATATATATATATATATATATATATATATATATATATATATATATATATATATATATATATATATATATATAGTATTAAATACATTTAACAATTATTGTGTGACTGTAGGACCAAATGTGAGTGTCCGATCAATATTATCTACGGTTTTAGATGCAGGGGCTTAGTTGTAAATATATTGTAATTAATTTATCAGGTTTTACAATTAAACCCTTAGAAAGAGTATTTTAGTCTATTAATCAAATTTTAAAAAAGGAATGGATTATGTTTTAACCAACAAAATCTACAATCACATACACAATTTTATTCTCAATTTCGTATGATTACATAAATACACTCTCATGATTGAAATACTAAAATTGAAGGTTTTATTATTATGAAATCATACGAAATTGAGAATAAAATTTTAGTATTTTAAAAATACCCCAAAAACTAGAAAAGCCACACCAACGAAAATTGAAGGTTTTATTATTATGAAAAGATCATATATCATGGAAGCATGAGCTTTTTGATCATATATCACGGAAGCATGGCTTTTTTCTTCGCAATGGCAGCGGCAATGGCCTTCGCTGAACCGACAATGAGTTTTTTGAAGTTTGCCGGCAAATCCTTTTGATTATCTTCGATGGTGAGTAAAATTGAAAAAAAGCATTTTTCAGAGAGGGATATGGGGATCGGGGGTAATGGTGAGTAAAATTGAAAAAAAAAGCATTTTGGTCCCCGTGTATTTTTCTGTATTTGTCGATCAGGAGAAACAGCGAGAGATAGAATTTTTCAGAGAGGGATTCGTTGGACAATGGTGGTAAAGTAATGTCGATCGGAAAAAATGGGGGATGAGGAAGATGGAGGTTGCACCGACCTGGAGTTCCTGGTAGGCATCGGAGATGGACTAATAACGAGAAAATGAAGAGTGCCCTCTTTTTCCTGTATATTCTGCCGGTGTGGGTTCGGCGGCCGCCGACGCCGACGCCGACGACGACGACGACGACGGTGGTGGTCGACTGGTCTCCGAATTCCATTCCAGTATTGGTAGGAGGAATTTGTTACGTGGGGACGATTATAAAGGAAATTTCCTGGATTATAGGTTTTTAAATTCAGTTAGTTTAATTAAATATTAAATAATTTAATTACAATTCCGAAATTACCCCTATGAAATGATTGGACCAGATTTAGTCATACAATCACACAATATTTAGAAGGGAATGACTAAAAACACACCCCAATATACTAGGTAAACACCTCTATACATTGTCAACTTTTTTTTATTGGTTGAAATTGAATTGTTTTCCGTGAAAATTAAATGTGATTAGTTGAAGACAGTTTGACTTTTGTTTAGAGGTGTGTATGGGGGTGTTTACTTAGTAGCATATATGTTATATATAGGGTTCCGTTCCGGCGAGAGCTCTTTTTTCGGTGAAGACTTGTAAGGACACCTTAAAAAAATTGAAAAAATATATAAAAATATACAAATCATAAAATCGAGAATAGTACTATATCATTATAAAAAAAATTGGAAAAAAAATTTGGATCATTGAAAAACAGGAATGATCCAAAAAAAATTTATTTTTTGGATCATTGTTTCATTATAAAAAAAATTAATGATCCAAAAGTTTTTTTTCGAATTTTGTTTTTCTCCAATATAGTACTATGATCCATTTTATTATTTATATTTTTTGTTTATTTTTTTTCAATATTTTTAAGGTGTCCTCGCGAGTCCTCACTTTAAGAAGAGTCCTCACCCGATCGCTTATATATATATATATATATATATATATATATATATATATATATATATATATATATATATATATATATATATATATATATATATATATACACACACACACACATATTAATACTAAAATGTCTAACCAAATTTACGAGTCTTGCATACAATCGCAATCTGAGTTTTGATGTCAGATAGGTTTTTAAGGATGTTGCAATATGTACCTTCGCTCTTATTTGAAATTACTTTATGCACCTCTCTTTGTATGACATTTTTTTCTTTTTGTTATTTTTTTATGCACCCCCTTTGATTATATTTTATTGTCTATTTGTTGTTTTTCTTTATTTTTATCTATTATTATTTGATTATTAATATTATTACATTGGAAATATGGCTCCAAGAGATTATTCTTTTCAGTCCATTAGTGCTCAACTCGATGGCAAGAACTATGCATATTGGGGTTATGTTATGAAGACTTTTTTGCATGGGAAAATATGTGGGGGATTGTAATAGGTACAATGGGGAAACCTAGAGCAAGGGTTGAAGGTTATGCAGCCCTATTAGATTTGTGGGAGACTGATAACTCCAAGATTATTACTTGGATTGATAACTCTGTTATTCAGTCTATTGGTACTCACTTGGTAAATTATGACATTGTAGATGAAGTTTGAGATCACTTGGATAGGCTGTATACTCAATCTAATTTTAAAGTAGTATTAGTTAGAGTTTGATATTCGAGCCCTCCAACAGAACAGTCTCAGCATTCAGGAATTCTATGCTTCTATGTCTGATTTGTGGGATCAGTTAGCACTTACATAACATGTTGAGTTGAAGGCCTTCACGCCTTAAATTGATAGAATGGAAGAGCAGCGCTTGTTTAAGTTCTTGATGGCCTTACGTTCGGATTATGAAGGCTAGTGTGGATCAATTTTGCATCGTACCCCCTTCCCACTGTTGATTTGGTTGTTCATGAGTTGATTGCTGAAAAGATTCGTATCAAATCCCAAGCTGAAAAATGTCCCAAGACAACCGCCACTCCTGTTGTCTTTGTTGTTCCCCAACGACCTCAGACTTCAAACTAGAATCGCCTCAGAGTTGTATTTGGCGAGTGTGCCTTCTATGAGAAGAAAAACCATTGCAAGTCTTAGTGTCCATTGATGTTAAGCAAGGGAAATCAGCAACAACAACAAACCAGGATACCTGCACAATTTTAGCCTCCACACCAGAACAAGACTTCTGGACAGTTTCAGTCACGTCCCTTGTTTCCTTCTTTTCGGCCACCACAGTACACTGTTGTTGTTGTTGCTAAACCTTTAGTAGAGAGTGCAACGAATTTTACACCACTATCAGCCTTGTTAGCATACATGTCTCACTCGGGTTTGTCTTCATCTAATACTTCAGGTATTCCATCATCCTTGCGGATATTGGATTCTGGTGCATCTCATCATATGTCACCATATTTATCATCCTTTTATTCGTTTTCACCTTGTTCACATGTTTCTGTCATCTCTGATAGTACTACACCTATGTTAGTAGAGGGTGTTGGTTCTCTTGTCACTCCTTATATATCTTTGACATATTTCTATTATATTCCCACATTTGCTTTGAATATTGCTTCGGTTAGTCAGTTGTGTGAGTCTGGTTGTTGGGTCTTCTTTTCTGATTCGTTCTGTTGTGTACATGACATTCAGTCTCGGAGGGTGATTAGGATAGGTCGTAGACTTGGGAATCTTTATGTCTTGGAGCAGCTACATGTTGTTGATGTTGCTGCCTCTAGTGTTTATTTTTCTTCTTTTCGTTAAAGTCATTCCTCTTCTGTTTTTTATCTTGGCATTCTCGTTTGGGACATGTGTTAGCGTCTCTTTTACAGTTTTTAGTCTCTAATGGTGTGTTAGGTCCTTTGAAATGTGATGATATTTTTGATTGTTGAGGTCGTAATCTTGGGAAATTTTATGCTTTACTGTTTAAAAAAAGTGTCATTCTTTCTATTGATACCTTTGACATTGTGCATTCTGATGTGTGGGGTCCATCCCGGGTCGCCTCTAAAGCTACATCTAATTATTATGTTTCATTCATTGATGATTACACTTGGTATACGTGGGTTTACCTTATGAAGCGTAGGTCCGATTTTTTCACAATATATAGTGAATTCAGAGCCCTTATCAAGACCCAACACTCTGCTGTCATAAAATGTTTCCGGTGTGATTTATGAGGGAATTTACCTCTAATGCTTTTAATGAGTTATTGACATATGATGGCACTGTGCATGAGTCATCATGTATTGACACCCGTCAACAGAATGATGTTGCAGAAGAAAACATCAGCATCTTCTAAAAATTACACAGCCTTTGCTACTCTCTTTTCAAGTTCCTAATATTATTTTGGGGAGAAGCCGTTCTTACTGTTGGCCATGTTATTAACCATAATCCTATTGCACACAATTCTGGGAAGTTTCCTTATGAAATGTTGTGTGCGCAACTTCCAGATTATTCTTCATTACGGGTGTTTTGGTGTACCTATTTTGTTTTAAAGCCTCACGCAGAGAGAAATAAGTTGTCTTCAAAATCAGCCCTTTGTGTATTTTTGGGATTCGATATTGGTCAGAAAAGTTATCGATGCTATGACCCATCGAATCAGAAATTGTATGTTTCTCACAATGTCACCTTTTTGGAGCACATTTCGTTCTATAGCATTCATGTTCAGTCACATGACGTAACTCACTCGCAACTTTGTACTATTGACCCGTTTAGTATTGATAGCGATGATGCGTCTCCTGCCATTGATCCACCACCTGTCGCTAATCCTCCCCCTGCTGCTCATTAGGATCCCCCGCCATTGAGGCCTATTCGTCAACCAAGGTCCACCAAACTTGCAGAGTTTATTTATTCCTCTTACTCACCAGCTTTTGCCTCCTTTATTGCTAATGTTCATCGTCTTTCTGAGCTAGTATCCTACAAAGAGGTCATCTCTAATTCCTTTTGACAAAACACAATGGCTGAGGAACTTACAACTCTTCATCAGACTCATACGTGGGTTTGGTTCCACTTCCGCATGGAAAGCACACGATAGGTTGTCGTTGGGTATATAAATAAAACAAAGTCTGATGGGTCCTTTGAACGTTATAAAGTCATAATTGTTGCGAAAGGATACTCGCAAAAGTATGGTATGGATTATGAGGAGACCCTTGCTCCAGTTGCAAAAATGACGACTATACGTACCTTGATTGATTTTTATTCCATTAGATAATGGAAGATTTCTCATATAGATGTCAAGAATGCATTCTTGAATGATGATCTTTGTAAGAACCCGCGAAAAAGTTGTAAAAGGGTAAAATGGTCTTTTGACACATTATAAGACCATTATGTAAAATATTATGCTATTTGTAAAATAATATTATAAGAAATAAAAGTTATGTGAAATTTGGAGTTTTAACGCGTGAATGGTGAATTTTGGCCAAAAAGGGCAAATTGGTCATTTGACATGAAAATGACCATTTTGTTAAGAAATTTCAGTAAGGAGCTAAGTTTGTAATTATTAGAACTTTGTTTGCAAGGTTTTAGGTCTTAGGACCATTTTTGTGAAGAAAATGGAAGACTAAGGGTTAAAGTGTAAATATTTTATAAAAACTAAAATATAAATAGAGAGTTATTACTCTCATTTCCCAGAAAATCCAAGAAGCTAGTAGAAGTTTGCAGAAGAAACTAGAGAGAGCGAGAGAGAGAGAGAGAGAGAGAGCACGGGAAGGGAAGTTCAATAATTCTTGCAAAGAAATCAAAGGAAGAGTGAAGTTTCCAAGCAATTGAGGTAAGGTTTTCAAGCTCTAAGCTCCAAATTCGTGAACGGGAATCAAGCTTTGATTTCTGATTTTCCAGAAATCATGGTTCCAATGTAAACATCAAATTCATCTTGCTCAAAATCACCATTAAAGCATGTTCTAGTCATGAAATATGTGAAAATTAAGAAAATGGTGATTTTGCTCAAGAACCCTAAGTCACGGGTTTGAAAGTCCAGATGGTTTTGATTAATCTAATATGTTAGAAATGATGAAGTGAATGTGTAGGGGTTGCCAACTTGATAAAAATGAAGTTTTGATGCAACAATTGTGAAGTGGGTTTTTATCTCAAGAAGCCTAGAAATGGGTAAAAGAGATGAAACTGATTTTATATGATTCTTATGGTCTTGTTAAGTCAAACATGACATAAATGATGCTAGAAATCAGTTTCAAACTTGTAAAATTCAATAAAACGATTTTTGGTGAAAAATGGTATTTTCGGAAGAACTTTCAAGATTTCAAAGAAGATTTGATGTTTTTGTGGATCAAAATTAGATATAAGTTGGTATTTAGGGCATGGGAATGACCCTAAACCAATTAAGTTAAGTATTAAGAGCTTAATGGGGTGAATAGTGGAGCTGCAGTTTGAAAAATCGCCAAATATAGCAATCTACTATAGATCGCGACCCGACCACAAGGGTGATCGCGACGCGACCTAGCGGCAGGAAAACTGCTCAGTTCTGTCCAATTTTTAAGATTTGAACTCGATGCTAGGCTTGTCCGTTTGGTCTGTAATTCATACCATAGCCTTAAAATGGTATGAAATCATATGGAAAATTGTTAAATTCATAAAACGACCTCGCGGAAAAATCACTGTAGCGGCAGTGGCTAAATCTCAAGTTAATGTCAAAACTTGATTTTTGGGATTTGAGCTAGACTTGTCCGATTAACTCCAAATTTGAAACATAAGTCTAATATGACCTAAGACTTCATGGAAAAGTGTCGGAACTGAAATACGACCTCCCGAGAGTACTGTAGCAAAATACGCGTATCTCGGGAAAAATTGTAAAATTAGTAATTCAAGGTTATACATTTGTATGGCATGTAGTTATGTCATATGAGACTCTTAAGTCATAGAGTCAAATGTAGTATGTATTAATTGAGTAAATAAATATGATATATGTGTAGGAGGTGCTTCAAAACATTGTTGAGCACGGGAAAGGAAAAAGAGTACGTGAAGCTTAGTAATCCATAGCAGAACCAAGGTGAGGTTTATGAGGATTTTTTCTAGTACATAGCAAAATGATATTTTCAGAAAATGAGATTTCCGAATATTTTTAGATACTAAAGTTTGGAAACAGTTTTGAAAGTAGCTCTAAGAGCTAAATGTTTAAAAGAGATTTTAAAGAAGTTCAGTTTTTAAAGAAGAATAGTTTGAAAAGTTTTGAAAGAAGCTCTATATAAGAGCTAGAGATATTGAAGCTAGTCTTGAAAGTATTTTTGATTATGAGTTTAAAAGTTTATAAGTTTGAGTTTATTATAAATTGTGTCCCATTTGACCAATTTGAGATGAAATGAAGAAAGTAATGAGACAAGAATTAAAGCTAAGAAAGTAATAAGAGTCAGTTGTCCAGACTAGGATCACCCACATAATCGGGAGATCTGAAGACACTACTGGGGTGGTACCTCCCGTCGCGAAGTAGTTGTCTAGCTTAGCATACCCTTTGTATTTGGATCTGTTCCAAGTCACGAAGGGGAGACAGAGATAGCATAACCTTGCAGATGGATCCGTTCTGTCCCGCGAGGGGAGTTAGTAGAATGAATTAAAATAAACTAATTCATGAGTTTCAGTTGGTCACAAGAAAATGAGAAAGAAAGCAGTTTTTAATAAAGAAAGCAGTTTTAAAGAAAGAAATTAGTTTTAAGGAAGAAAACAGTTTTGTGAAAAGAAGCAGTTTTTCAGAAAGAAAGTATTTTGAGATTTATTATGAAAATAGATTCTAAGCAGTTTACTTGTTATTATTTCAAGTTTTGAGCAGAAAAGTTTTGGGTCCAAACCCATATTACTCACGAGGCTTTATATCTCACGTACTATTTTTAAATGATATGTACTTAGGTGAAAGGAGCAGGAGTTGAAGTTGGGACCAATGTATAATACAGATAAGTTTGAATTATGGTTTCTGTATTAAGTCTGTAATATCCCCTTGAGAATAAAGTTTGTAAAAAAAAAATAAGTGACTTTCTCATAGTCACAAGTTGTAAGATAATTTTGTATTAAAATTTGGTTTGAGAAATGGGTGTAACAATCTTCATGAGGAAGTTTACATGTCTCCTCCTCTATGTATTACTCACCAGCCAGGTGAAGTTTGTCGGCTTCGGAAGGCATTGTATGGTCTCAAACAAGCCCCTCGTGCTTGGCTTGAGAAATTTTCTAGGTGATTACATTGTTGGTTTTTATCCTAGTAATCATGATTCAGCCTTATTTGTTAAATGTACGAGTGTATGTCAGATTCTTCTTTCCTTATATGTTGATGACATGATTATTACCACTCATGATCATGATTGTATAGAGTCTTTGAAGCATGATTTGGCTTACCGTTTTGCTATGAAAGACTTGGGTTTGCTGCGCTATTTCTTAGGGATTGAAGTTGCTCAAGTATTCTCCAGCTGACGGTGTTCCCTTATTAGATCCGAGCCTTTATCGTACCATTGTGGGGAGTTTGGTTTATCTCACTATCACTAGACTGGATATTACTCATGCAGTTCATGTGGTTAGCCAATTTGTCACTAGTTCTTCTAGTATTCATTGGGGAGCTGTTCTTCGTATTTTGATTTATCTTCATGGTACTCGGTTCTGCAGTCTTGTGTTTCCTTTCACATCCTCTCTTGAGCTGCCTACCTATAGTGATGCTAATTGGGATATCGATATTAATGATCATAAGTCCATAAATGTGTATTGTGTTTTTTTAGATCCGTTGATTTCATGGAAAAGTTAGAAACAAGATGTTGTCTCAGGATCTTCTACGAAATCTGAGTATCGAGCCATGGCTATCGCTACTTGTGAGATTGTTTGGTTGTGATGGTTTCTTGTAGATAGGGTGTTCACATTTCTCAGCCTACCCCGTTCCACTGTGATAACGAGAGTGTGATATTGATTGCCAAGAATTCGGTGTTTCACGAGCGCACAAAACATATTGAGATTGATTCTAATTTTACACATCATCATCTTCATCAGGGGACTATCTCTCTCCCTCATGTTTCATACACCTTACAAATTGTTGATATGTTTACGAATCCGTTAACTGCTCCTCAGTTTCATTTTTTGACTGACGAACTTTCAATGTTTATTGTTGTCGCATTGTGAGTTTAAGGGAGGGTGTTAGCCTAATAAGTTTATTGGACTCTTTTAGTTTGAGCTTTATTTTTAGCCCTTTTTAATTAGGTTTAACATAATTAGCTTTCATGTATATTTAGTCTTTTTCTTTCATTGTATTTGTAGTTTTCTTGATAATAATACGAAACTCTAGCCGTTCTCTGTGTATTGCTTGTTAGTTTACAGGAACAACTCTCTTTTTCCCATTTAATTTCTTTTTAATCATTACTAAATATTACAAACTTTTTTTAATGCATGTCCTTTCTAAATTCTAAATTACTTCAATATATTTTTCAATAAAAATTATCAATAATAAGATTTTAATTTAAAGTACTCTAGTTCAAATATAATTAATTCGTTTTAAAAAATAAAAATATTAAATATGTTATATTATATTTTTCTTAACAAATCATGTTACATTATATGATCATATATTGTTTCATCTTTATTAAAAATTATGTCTCAATCTCTTGGTATATAATCTATTTTCGTTTTTTTTTCAGTCATTATATTATTTAAGTAGATATAAAATAATTATTATTTGATATATAAAACTACTATAAAATTAATAAGATGTTATTCAAACTTATATAAGTATTGATATATTATTTTTATGACATTATTTATCATGATTTTGATAAATATATATTGCACGACATTAAAAGTCGTAAAATAATTAATATTCTTTATATATCTTTCTAATTATTTTCGTAGACAACCTAAATTTATTTATATATGAAATTATAAAACTGTAAATTATCTCGTTTTTATCCCTACGATTTTATATATTTCAAAGTTTAACAGTATATTAACACAATCTTCTTCCTATAATGTTTATATGATTTTTTAATACTTTTAAGGTTTTCTTTACTTTTTTGTTTTTACAAACTTTGATAAAAAAACCCGACGCTGTGGAATGTCACCCACTAATTACAAAGAAATGCAAATGTGAAATATATAAACTATATATCTAAAATAGTAATATTATTATGGGCTAATACTCGATAATAGAAGATTATCATCAACGTCGATTGTAATGTTATCATCATTTATTCAACGTTCAAATTTTCAGATAAGCCGATGCACGAACGTCTAGAAGATTATCAAAAAGCTTAACCAATAGAAGACGGACATCAGCGTCAGTTTTAGATTTGTTACGACTTATTTAGCTTTTGTATATTTAGATTAGATAAAAGTAATTATTAAAAAAAAATCTTTTTGCGGATATGGCTTAAAAGAGGATGTAATGGGAAGAAGAAAACAAGAAAGTGACGAGTGAAGTGCTCCTTTCTGGTACATTACATAGACAACCACTATATGTCCACGCCATAACACAACTCTACGTATTTATTTATTATTTTTTATCAAAACATTATTTTATTATATTTTATACATAAATTTTCACGATTGTTTTAGGTGGTTTGTAAAATATATCAAAACATTATTTTATTATATTTTTAATATTAATTGTTAATTAAATATATCATCAATTAGTAGTCTATTAAATGTGTATAAGGGCGTATTCATGGATACCTATTGATTTGGAAGAGAATATATAGGTTATATAATATATTTAAAATCGACAACCTAATTATTTTGGATGGAAACCCTTTAATTTTAGATGAAATAAAATCTTAATAAAATATAATTATGTTTCTAAATCATAAAAATTATTAAAACTAACTACTACTCAGTACTCACCCTAAAGAAAAAACGAATAAACAACATTTAAATATTGTTTGTGACATTACAAACTATATATTAAATTTACAATCTTTTAAGTAATCAATTAGATAATTTAATATTGAAGGTAAAAATAAAACAAAAAATTAAAATAAAACCTTAAAAATAACATAAAAACATGGTATTGAAACTTGAATTTTCCGATGACGAAATTATTTTATTAGGTTTAGTTTGTCATCTTAAAGTTGGACATGCCTTAGTTTTAATCAATGTATCTGCCACTGAATGTGCATAATACACTTACAAGTTACAAAATGGATATTCATTGTCTCTCATTAGGCCCTAAGGAGTGGGATCTCGGTAGATTTCATTTTTTGTCTTCCACCTTAGCATCCAAGCGACATCTCTCACTATCTCTCATTTACTCCCCTCACCCATAGAAATGGTCACCTCTCACTTCGTCTCATTTTTTAATTTAAAAATTAAATTTACAATAAAATAAAACAAATAATTTCATTAATAAAATATTTATTAAAATAGATAAATTAAAACCTAAAATTGCATTAAAATTAAAATTAAAAAACCTAAACATTACCCTAAAATAAAACTAAAAAAAAACTAAATATTAATTTAAAACTAAAATTAAAAAAACTAAAAAACTACATACCGTATTTTTTGATGATTTTTTTCTTGAGCTTCAACGCGAACTCGAGAGCCTTGCCGGTGAGATGCTCGATCAGTTGCATCAAAACTAGCATGTTGATCGCACGATCTTTGTTCTCGCGTGATTGATTTTTCTTCAAAATTTGCTCTTCGTTGAATTTGACGTGAGATGAATTGGTCGTCATAATTTGATCGAATTTTTCGTTCACTTCATCCATGCGGCCGTCGTTGACCGAACTCGAAGACGTCGCATTTCCTTCCGCCTTCGCCCAATTGTTGCCCAACGGTCTTTCAAACACGTTGGGCACTTCGTTGATGTCGGCCTCGATATGTGCATCTGCAGACGTCGTGTATTGCGTCTCGGATGTTTTGGATCGTTTCGACCAATGTACTGGTGTCGGGTCGGTGCCGACCCCCTTCCAGCTCGGATACCGTCGGACAACCTCCCAAAAAGTCATGTGTCTAAACGGTTTACCTTTGTTTTCCGCTTGGTACGATAAAATTTTGTCGTCAACGTATCCTTTGAACGATAAAATTTGCATTCGAAATTTTTGTGGAATAAAATGCGTATGTACTCCCAAAAATATGCTTTGGATTAAGCGTCTCTGGCTTAGCAATCCTCGAAAACGACAACCCACGAACGGGCTAACATAACTTTTTCTTGTCGGGTCCACGATATCGGTGTAGTGAGACCATTGATTTTCTTTCTACTTTTTCGGTGTAGCAGAACTTCTTCGGGCTCGGATTCCTCTACTTCCTCCGATTGTGTCGACTGCACGACGTCCTCGCTCGAATCAGACTCCTCGACTTGCACCTGTTGTGGTTCCGTAAAAGTCATGTTAGGTGTCCCGAAAAAGGGTTGAACGACGATTTGGGTTATTGGTATTGTGGGGGGTACCGAATGATATTGAAATGGAGAAAAAAATGGTCGTTCCATTTACAGGATGTAGGGCGCAGGTGACAATCCCAGTTGCGAAAATATATTTTCTACGACTTTAGATTTCCTTTTGGACGATTTATTGGAAGCCATTGAGAGTTTTTTGAATATTGTTTGTGTAAAATGAGTATTTGGGTGGGTTTGAAAATATAATTGTGTGTGTGTGTGTGTCTACACACACACACACACACACACACATATATATATATATATATATATATATATATATATATATATATATATATATATATATATATATATATATATATATATATATATATATATATATATATATATAGACACACACACACTGGTGTATGAAATTTTAATTTTTTTTAAATGGTAACGGCTATGAAGCCGTTGGGCAACGGTTATGTTTGTCTCCATTATATAACCCTTACAATCATCAACATGCCATGGACAATAACTATACATCCTATGTTATATACTTATACTAGGCGAATCCTTGCGTGTTTGCGCAGTAATTATGTTTACATAATTAAAATATTAGAAAAATAAATTATTATGGTTTAAAATATGATTTATGTATAAACCAAAATAAAAATGAACTTATATTTCTTTATTTCTCATAATCAATACACCTAGAAAATAAAAGAGAAATAAAAAGCTCTTATTTATTATAGCATCGTCCTATTTCAAATACGTATTGTTTTTTCATATAATAAAAAAATACATTCTTCTAAACTCGAGCCTATATTTTTTTCGTTCAATAAAAATACATACGTTCCAAAACAGAGTTTTGTGTTTTGAAATAAAAATTTTCTTTATATTATTCTTACACACTCTAGTACATGAACTACAATATATATATATATATATATATATATATATATATATATATATATATATATATATATATATATATATATATATATATATATATATATATATATATATATATATATATATATATATATATATATATATATATATATATAGGGATGGGTTCAATGCAGAACCAAATTAAATCACCTAACTGCAGAACCATGTTGTTAACCGTAAGATTAAAATCTAACTAAAAGGGTACGATCGTCAAAAATCTTAATTTGCTATGTTCATCAATGAACATATGTTCATCAATGAACATATGTTCATCAATGAACACATGTAAATTACATGAGCAAAGTTGTCTGTTCACTCTTGTATTTTTGCATTTCCCTTTGATCAAAATACAAACAAAAGTTCAATCCCAATAAGATCAACCAATACATTGATCAAGTCTCAAAAAATTACATGAGAAAAGTTAAAAGAATAAGAACACAGCATCAAAGTCTCAAACAAATGAAACAATGTTCATATATGAACATTACATGACGGTTCTCAATCACTCTGTTCTTGCTTCTATACATCTTCAACATCGAACGAATCCTTGTGTGCACGTCATATTGTCGATTGACCTGTGAACAACGAAGCATCAAGATTGATTAGGTTCTTGGTGCTAACTTCACCAAAAATGTGAAAACGCTAACCTGTAAACAAACATTGCTCAAAATCAATATATGTTCATTAGTGAACATATGTTCATTAGTGAACATATGTTCATTAGTGAACATATGAAATACAATACCAAACAGGATACCACAATACCGTGAATAATTGAACACATATCGGACTCCCTTCAATACAAACTCAAACGAATATGCAATTCCAATTGAAATAAACCAAATTGCTAATTTGCAATTCCAATTGAAAGAACTAGATATTGAAACCAGATTGTAAGAAAATGTTCAGTATTGAACATATGTTCATTATTGAACATATGTTCATTAGTGAACATATGTTCATTAGTGAACATATATTGAAAATGAAATATGCAATCAGACTCCCTGTAATACGAACTCAAATTGAAAAACTCAAAGAACATGCTTTGACATTCCATTCAAAGTAGGTTGATAGACCTGCATAAGGAAGAACATCACAAGCCACAAATTAACCAATTGAGTGTAGATTCTGATATACGCATAGTCAATTAGAAAATAAATAAACACCGATTTCAGTTTGGATCATGTTCAGTATAGCTCATTACTGATTCAGCGTACATAATTTGAACCCTATTCGTAATTATAAAACCAATTCGCAACTTCAAGACAACAATTCTATCATTGTTGTCAACCAAATAATCATTTTCCTTTAGTAAATTTAATAAACAGAAACAATTAATGAGCCAATAAGCTCAAGAGGAAGTAGTGTAGTGCTGGATAAACTATAAAGTTTTATATTGTACATACCTGGACAGAGTAGGCGCTAATTATTTGGCCGTTAAGCTTTTTAGCTCTAATGCGAGCCTGCTTTTTCCGGCACCGGTGAGACCAAATATAACGACGACTTTCTCCTTCTTCGACTTTGCAGAGGCAGAGCATTGGAAGGTACTAAGAGCGGCGATATGTAGAACAAAACGAAATCAACCTTTTAAAGGACGATTTGTATTTACATGAGAGATTGTCTTCGAGATGTGGTTGAATTGAGATGAGGATAGGAAAATCGTTGCTATTTTACGATTGAGATGAGGATACGTGAAGAGATTAGGGTTTAAAAGTTTGAAGTTTCTGTACAGAGAGAGGACGGAAACGAGAGAGAGAGAGAGAGAGAGAGAGAGAGAGAGAGAGAGATATTTTAGGACCTAACAAAAAACCCAATATGCCCTTTATTGGATATGATTTCCTGTAAACGGGTATAATTTTTATGGTGTACCCATTTTAATCTAATCCACTGAAATAATGATCTAACGGTTATAAGGGTAGTTCTGCAGTTAGGCAATATATTTTGGTTCTGTATTGAACCTATCTATATATATATATATATATATATATATATATATATATATATATATATATATATATATATATATATATATATATATATATATATATATCATTGTTGTAAAAGTCGGCCTAGGCGCTAGGAGGACGAGTTCTGCCTACAATTAGTCGTAGGCAGTCAAGTTCGGCTGATCTGGTCAACAGCGGTCAAAATCTGGTTTAGGCGGGTCTAGGCGGCCTTAATTTCAATTTTTCAAAATTTAAAATTTTCAGTTTTTCAAAAAATTTCAAAATTTCAAAATTTTCAAAAATTTTCAAAATTCAAAAATTTTCAAATTTTCAAAAAAAAGTTCAAATTTTTAGATTTTTAAATTTAAATTTAGAAAACTTCAAATTTTCAGAAAAATAATATATATGATATATTTCATTATATATAAATAATATTTATTTTATTTTATTAGTAATTTCAATTTTTTGTTATATATATAAATTATGAAAATCGGTGGCTAAATTACGATTATCGATGATTAAAATTGTCAAAAATATCATTAATTAATCTAAACATTCTGATGTTTGATGACTACATATTTAAACACTTAGATTTGCCAAAATTTTAGGCTTATTTATTAATTTTGTAGGGATATAGATAATATGTAAATTAAAAAAAAAGTAATTTTATTACAATTAATACTCCCCACTTAGGCGCCAACTAGTCCTAGGCCACAGTCAACCGCCCGCCTACCGCCTAGCGACTTCTACAACCTCTATATATATATATATATATATATATATATATATATATATATATATATATATATATATATATATATATATATATATATATATATATATAGAGTTAGTATTAAATACATTTAACGATTATTGTATTACTGTAGGACCAAATGTGGAGCGTCCGATCAATATTATCTACGGTTTTAGATGCAAGGGCTTAGTTGCAAATATATTATAATTAAATTATCAGATCTTACAATTAAACCCTTCGAAAGGGTATTTTAGTCTATTTATCAAAATTTAAAAAAGGAATGGATTATGTTTTAACCAACAAAATCTACGATCACGGACACGATTTTATTTTCAGTTACGTATGATTACATCAATACACTCCAATTCTCAAAGAATGACTATTCTCAGTTACGTACTTTATTTTTGCAAAACAATAATCGTTCACGCTCCCATTATCAAAGAATACACGCTTACATTCTCAAAGAATACCCACACATTCTCAAAGAATACACTTTATTTACTTTATTTTGTCATAACATTCTCAAAGAATACCTTTACATTATCAAAAAATACACTATATACATTCACATTCTCAAAGAATACCCCTACATTCTCAAAGAATATGAAAAGCTGTAGCCTCGTTTTCCATGGAATTTGTGGCAAAGCTAGGTTAAAATGATGAACCGATAAGCTCTTGTTTGGTATGTTCACATAAACCAAACCATCATTCTCAAAAAATACATATGAGGGATGCTAAGCTCTTTATTTCTCATCAAGTTTACGATTCCTGTAGACCACTTCACGACAATAACATCAACTTATAGTTAAAAATCAAACCCAATCAATAAAATAATTTTCTTGATCTTGTATTTAATCTTATTATAAGTAAGATATTTTATACATAGATAAAATCGTAAATTATATTGCAAACATTTTTCCATGGAATCCAATATCTTCCAATTTCGGTCTAAATCAAAACTACCCCATTTATGATGCAAATTAAAATACCAATAATATTATGCAACAAATACTCCTTTTGGGGCTTTGCTTGAAGCGTCATGGAAGGGATAAACAAACAGAGTATTGAAAACTTCCATTTACAAGCTGCACAGAATAGACAATAATAATTTATTAGCCTTTATCAATTAAATGTAAATAAATAAAAATAGTGTACTTTGATCGCCTTTGGATGAGTTGAGATGCATGATTCTAGCACCAGAGGAAGAACTGGGAAGCCTTTATCTTGGAATTATTCAAAAAATTTGCAAGGGATTTGGTCTCTAGAATGTTGATGTCCGACGCTCACCAAATACCGCAAAAAACACATCGACTAATCCAAAATATTTAGGGATGAAATATATGATTAAAAAATCACAGCAATTTGTTAACTTTTTCTGCAATCTGTGTTCTCATAATAATACGAGAATTAGACGGAGGAGGCATTGCTTACAAGAAGCAGCAGGTTGGTCGACGTCGACGTCTATTTAGGGTTATTCGGTATAAGAAAAGAGAAGGGAAAAAACCTCGCGATCTATTCAGACTCATCAATTGTTGTTTCCTCCTTCTTCATCCATAGGTACAAAACGGGAAGCCCTAATTTTGGGTGGAAAGCAGAACAGAAGAACGAGATGAAGCGATGATATCATGTAGCCTTGAAGAAATCTGATGAAAGAAACCGATGGACTGAAGAACGAGATGAAGCGATGACTTTTTGATCTCGGCCTGATGAATGCGGTTTCAATTTTTCCATCAATGATACACGATCGTGAAATTTGATGTCGAATAAGAAGAAAAGAGAGATATAGAAAGATGGAATGAGATAATCTTGGAAGAATTAGTCAAAATTACCTAAATTAGTGGAAACAATAAAAATATAATTAATTAATTATAATATTAATTTACAATAGTGTCCCTTATAAATGATTGGTCCAGAATTAGTCCTACAATCACACAATATTTAGAAAATGTATTTGAACCTACATCTATATATATATATATATATATATATATATATATATATATATATATATATATATATATATATATATATATATATATATATATATATATATATATATATATCAAGGTTGTAAAAATCGCTTGACGGTAGCTTGGCGGTCGAGTGTGGTTAAGGGATTAATCGGGGATTAATCGGAGACCTTAAATTATAAAGGAATTCATTTAAATATATATATATATATATATATATATATATATATATATATATATATATATATATATATATATATATATATATATATATATATATATATATATATATATATATATATATATATAATAGCAAAGTTTGATTCATTTTATTTCGAGATACATATCAAAGATTATTCATTTGTTTATTTTTATTCTTTAGTATTGATTTTTTCTGTGTTCTTGAGTTATTAGAGAGTGTTTATGTCGTCATTTAAAAATAAAATAATAAAAAATTAATTAAAAATTAAAAAAAAATTAAAAAATGACCGCCAAGACCGATTAATCGGCCGCCAAGGCCGATTTTTGCAGCAAACTGCCAAGATGACCGATTAGGCCTAATCGTAATCGGTTGAAGACCGCCAAGCGATTAATCGCCGATTAATCGGCCGCCAAGGCCGATTTCTGCAACACTGATATATATATATATATATATAATTATGTGTGATAAGTACCAATTAAGTAGCATAAGTTAATTAAAACTCTTCAGTTGTAGTGATTAAATTAGTTGAAAGTTGGAAAGTTTTATTATTAAAATCAAAAATTCATACACTTAAGTATTAAAACTAATATGATTTTAGACATAACTTAAAAAAAACTCTTGAGTTATAGTAATTAGTTAGTTGCAAGTTGAAAAGTTACAGGGGTTTCAAATAAATTGATGCAAGGGAAGTTCTTTATATATATATATATATATATATATATATATATATATATATATATATATATATATATATATATATATATATATATATATATATATATATATATATATATATATATATATATAGTTACTATTAAATGAAATTCTTAAGTATTGTGTTAATGTAGGATTCAATGTGGACCATTGGATCAATAAAATCTATGGTTGTTAAAATTTCCGTTTTTTAATTAAAAGCGTAACAATACGCGTGTTTTTAAATGCAAAACCCCGGTTAAGGGTAAAAGAGTAAAAATCCCCAATTCCCTATAATCACGCACACGATATCATCGATTTTCAAATTCTATAGAATCAAACATTAGAGCATAGTTTACAATTGCGATTCAACGAGCAGGAAACGTTGCGATTCAACGATTATAAAAAAATATAGATGAATAATTACAAGATATACAGATGCATTCTGTGAGAATGAACGATTATAAATATACAGATGTATTCTCCGAGAAGTAAAGTTGCATTCTCAGGAAAAAAATAGTTACGTAAGAGTTTTCAAATTCTCGGAGAATATGTTTAAATATTATCTAGTAATACGTAAAACATTCTCTAAGAATGAAATGATTACAGAGGACTGAGAAGATAATGAAGCATTCTCAAAGAATACCATACACCACATCCTGAAAACTGTTATATGGAAAGCCCCATTATCTGAGAATGCCCCATTCTCTGAGAATGCCCCATTCTCTGAGAATGACCCATTCTCTGAGAATGCCCCATTCTCAGAGAATGCAGGGGCAGTACAGGAGACAGAAACAGATGGGCCAACATTTATTTCAATAGAACTACAATCACTTGAGGTAGTCGCAATTGAACCAAGCACATGGGGCAAATTGTAACACCCCAAATTTTCACACCAAATTTTTTTTTTTCCAAACTTATATTACAAATACTTTATAATACAAACCATTTAATTATACAAACGGGGTTTTACAAATTCGCATCATTACCAAAGTTCAAACCTTTTATTACACACTCTATATACCGGAAGCTACTGTCCCACCGCACACTCTTCTAATTCATTTCTTGATTACCTTAGTACATAGCATTTAAAAAAAATACGTAAGACATGATTGTCTCGTGAGCAATGTGGGTTTAGACCCAAACCAGTTTTCTTAAATTTCGTTCATTCTCAACTTTAAAACGTTTAATTTCCTATGAGCGCACCTATATGTATTCATTCCCATTTGTGAGCACATTCCTACGAGCGCACCCGTAGGCTTTATACGAGACGCACCCGTATAACTCCTCCCTCAACAGCATGAAACGAATTCATCCATCAAGGTACCAATTAGACAACTACTTCGCGACGGGAGGTACCATCCCAATAGTGTCTTTTGACCACCCCTACCGCAGCAGGCCGTGATCTTTATCCGGATACTTCTCAACTCATCAACATGGCTCAATCACTTTATTAATTCCCTATATTTCTCGTGTATCATCTTGTATACATTATACTTACTATTTCATAGTATCATTTCCAATTTCACAAAACCATTTCCAGTTCCACAAACCATTTTCATTTTCATTAAACCATTTCAATTTCCATAAAACCATTTTGACTCACAAATCATTTTATATAAAATTTATTCCTTTATATAAAACCCATTTGCTATGTACTCGAAAATCCACAGATTACTCACCTCGAGTCACCTAGGAGTTAATTAGTCTTTTGCACTCCTTTGTCCTTCGCTTGGTTCACCGTATTTGAACCACCACCTATATACACATTTAGTTCACATACTTGGTTAACACATATTTATATACTACAGCTGACTCCATAGTACTAGAGTCTAATATTATACAGTTAGGGGTCATAACCAAGCTATAACCCTTAATAAACTAGCTTCTTTCAATTTATACACTTTCCCAAAAATACGCGTATTTTGCTACAGTACTCTCGGAGGTCGTATTCTGAATTTAAAAATTTTCCACGTAGTTTCACACCATTTTAAGCCTATGGTATGAATTTCAGGTCAAACGGACATGTCTAGCAACAGTTTCAAATTTCAAAATTGGACAGAAACTTCTTGGCTTTCTGCCGCGAGGTCGCGTCGCGACCCAAGGTGTGGTCGCGTCGCGATCCCTGAGTAAGTTGCTATCTTCGGCTCAAATAGTGGAGCACGACTCGTGCTCATGCTAGGCAAAAAAGAGCACGACTCGTGTCTGTGCTGCAGATACGAGTTTTTGCCCGATTTTTGTGCTGCAAGCCCACTGTTTTGACACCATTAAGTCCTTAATACTTAACCTAACCAATATATATATCATTCTATGACTAAAACCTTCAGTTTACATCAGGTTTTAACCCATAGAAACAACTTAATCGTATAAATTCTTAATTTAGGGTTCTTGAGGAAAATTATCAATTCCTTGCCTACTTTTACCGATTCCAGGAGTGAGATTGAGTTCTAATGGTGTTTAGAACATAATTTCCTAGGTTTGAAACTTGTCATGAACTCCACACCACTTCTGCACCCGTTTTTCACCCAATTCACAAAATCCCAACATGATTAAACTAGGTTATAAGGGTGAAATTCTTACCTTAATTAGCTTGGAAATTGAAAGTCTTCAAGTTAATTCCCGATTTCTGCTCAAAACTCTCCAAAATCTTCGAGAACCTGCCCAACTCTAGCTCTCTCCCGATGCTTCTGTAAATTTCTGGGAATCATGGAGATTTTTCTCCTATTTATACTTCCAAATTTTCATTTCTAACCCTCTAGTTCTTTTTCTTCCAATTTGGCACCATAATTTAATTTTTACTACACCATACTTTTACTTCTTACATTAGTGTCCATAATCACAAAATATTTTACATTAAGGTCCAAAACATGGCAAAAGACCAATTTGCCCTTTTTCCACAATTTTACTATTACACCCGATTATTTTACATTTTATTACAATTTTCATGGGTTCTTACACAATTTCATCTGGACATCACTTCCAGGCGAACAAGCCTGTTCCAGCACCATGGGTTCCAGTTCAACGGGGTGAGAGGAAGGTTGCAATGGCGAATGGAAAGGGGAACCAATTAGAATGGGTTTTGAGAGAACTGGACTCGATGGGTCACTGGACGACTCGCACAAACCTTAACAGGATCTGGAATTTGATTCACTCTGTCGACGCCGGAGAATGGTGAAAATCGCAATCGCTGATTCGAAATCGCAGTCGCAAGAAGCAGTAAGCCAGTGAACAGCTGAATCTGGAATTTGATTGTGGTTGCAGATTACTGATTACATGATTCTAGGGTTTGCAATCAGGCGGGTGTCTAATGTTTGTGAAGACGGCGACACCATTTAGGGTTGAAGCAATACTCGATAATGGGGGAAGGGGCGAGGTGGGAGGACAGGAGGAGTAGTCGCCGTCGGAGGAGCAAAGGTCGGCGGAGCAATCGCCGTGCAGCAAGAGTGGGAAATCGAGTTTCCTTGGTCAGCAATATAGAGGAGACGAGAGAGATAATGAGAAGAGATTTACGAGCGTATATGAAGAGAGAAGAGAGAGATAATAAGATAATCACAATTCCGAAATTACCCCTATGAAATGATTGGACCAGATTTAGTCCTACAATCACACAATATTTAGAAAATGTATTTGAACCTAC